>JBAMAW010001893.1:0-88445 GCA_037043295.1 Amiota minor | reverse complement strand
AGATTCTTGAAATGGGATGAGAATAAATAAAAAAGTGGTTGTCTTTTTGTTACACTTTCTATTAATTCTGTTTTTCGCCTTATGTAAAAAACTGTGTTGTTCTTTGTTAATGGTTTTAAGTGTACTTCTATACACTTCACACTACTGTGAAAGGTATCTAAGTTTCGGTGAACCGAAGTTGATGTTCTGCCTTGTTTAAATTATAAACATACAAGTTTGTACATACCTATGTATATAAAAATTGTTATAGTTGTTGTGATATGACAACATAAACTGTGAAATCGAGTTTATCACATGCGAAAAAGTTAGTCAAGCTTTTTCTAGATCCGCATATTATAATATTAGTTTGGTTGTCAGATATGATACATTGTAAGGTTGCTCGTTTTATGATCAGTAAATATAAAAATGTATCAACAAAATAAAACGCTCAAACACATTTTGCTATTTTCCAATTAAAATCAAATTGTGAATTTGTCTGCTACATATTTTTCATGTTTGTACCTTTTACTTGTGTTTATTTAGGACTCATCCAGCTCTTGGTTTTTTTTTATTTTTATATACAATACGAATAATGGAAAATAACAAAAGCAGACAAAGTGGTATATAACTTTAAAAGCTTTTTGCTGATGTGGTACATGTGTATAAATACATACATATAATTATTTTTCTTAATGTAATGTTACATCATCATTCAATATAAATAAAAAAAATTTAGACATTTTCTAGTGAGCTTGGTAGTTTGTAAACCATATCAAATCTCGCGCTTTTAAGTATACAGCATACAAACAAATATTGATTTTTAAATACCAGTTATCAGAAGAATTATGATAAAAAGAATCCAAATATTAATCTATATATATATGTAAATATAAGTGGATGATTGTATGTATGTACGAATGTTCCGTATAGACTCCGAAACCGCTGATCCGATTTTGATGAAATTTTTAGGGGATCTCTAGCATAGTCTAGAGAGTGTTCCTGTGAAGTTTGGTGCGGATAGGACTAGCGGAGTCTATAAGAAAAAAAGCTAATGTTTAAGCAAAATTTTGTAACTTAAAGCAATTCGTTATTTTTTGTATATTGTCTACAGTTCCCTTTGCGTCTTGCATTCCATCAACAAAACACAAGGAAAATCACTAGCTATCGCTGATCTGAATTTGGAAAATTCATGCTTTTCACACGGACAATTGTACGTTGCGGCGAGTTGGAACACCAAAAAATGTATTTATTTATACACCGAATGGAAAAACCAAAAGCATTGTATATCCGTTAGCATTAAGATAAAAGAACATTTCAATTTCACAGCTCTAAATAGAAGTGGATTTTAATTTTTTTTGTTTTTGTTTTTGTTTTGCGTTGCAAATATTCTCAAAAATATGAGTCCCTATTAGACGGACAGCATGGGCCTATCGAAAGCCGAATTGGTTAAGCTGTTACGTATACCTCACTTTTAAATCATACTTTAAGAATTACATTGTGTTGTTCAAATTTTAGCTCCCGAAAGGCACGAACCCTAAAAGTACCCTTTTCTAGTTGATGGTATATTTAGCAAGCCATGAATCTCACAGGGATTCAGATTGTGATTTATGTCGAATTAATCTTTTAGTTGCTAAATCAATTGTAGAGAAGTGTTGAAAAATAGGAAAATAGAACAAGTAAAACTGAACTGTGTAAAAAATCTTAAATAAAATGTCAATTTTTAAATCAAAGTATTTGATTTGCCTGATTTTTTCAAAAGTATTTCAAGTGCTACGCAATGTATTACAGTTTGTTTTCAATAAATTAAAGGACTCTATAATACAATAACACTGAAGACAAGGCTAGGGTGGTGTGCATTGTTGTTCATTTGGTAAGTCACAGGAATTTTGTATGTGTCTGTTCAAAATGAAGGGCAGCGGGAAGTAGGAATATAATATCAGAAATAAAATTCAATTTAATAATAGCGATAGTGCGAACCCTTAACTACAGAAAAATGATGTTCTACTTAAAATGAGGAACATCTTTTTTGAGTTTTTTTCTATTCGTGATCGTACTCACACAAGTTCAAGAAATATTGATGGCTGTGTGACACCGGTCCGGAACTGTTGATTCCGAACCATTTTCATTTTTCAGTTATAATAATTATTCAAAGTTCCTTTTGTTTCAATTGTTGTCACAATTTTTTAATGAAATGACATAGAAGTATATGTCAGTTTTACACTTACGATTCGCACGTGGCTAACTTCTAATAGCTCTAAATTTTATAACAATAATTTTTTGGCATTGTTTCCATCAAAATCACACCTTTATTGCTGTTATCAATCACGAAATGATAACAAATGATGTTTTTCGAGATCAAACTTGATATTCGAAGATCAACTAAAGCAAATTGCAAATTTACCGTTGATCGAGATCGGGATGATCTCTTAGATAGATGTTATAAGAGACATTTTGTGGAATGATAGTTATAATATGTTACCTCTCTTGAAGATGTAAATACTAAAGAGAAAAAGCTTTGAAAAATACCCAACAACGAGAGATTGCATTCAACTAACTTTAAAGTCAATTTTCTCATCATAGTAAATTAATTTAAGTGAAAACCGTTTAAATTAATAAAATTTCAATATAATTCTTTAATAATATCTTTCGGTCATGGTTGACATTTCTGTGGAAATGCCCATATTGCCTCTCAAAAGGGTTAAGACACATTATGAGAAAAACTTTGCAAATTAAATTAAAAATATTAAAAAAAAAAGGAAGCAGCAACAAACTCTCACTGATGAGTCAGCGCTTTGAGAGAATTAAGGGATGGATATGGCTAGAAAAAAATGCTAAATGCTTGGTTATCAAAAGTCAATAAATCAACAGCTAAATTTTTATGACAAGGGTGCAGAAATAGTAACAAAAGTGCTACTAATTTATTGAAGGCAGAAATATTTTTTTTTACAACAATCACAAAAAACTTAAGCTAACGCCTTAATAGTGAAGATTTAAGTGATAATAATTGATTGTTTACCCCTAAATCAACCAATAGATGAAGTTTTAAAGCTGTGTATACCTATATTATGATGGAAGTTAGTTCGCCTAATGGATTCATAAAGGAATTAATATTAATATTATTATGAGTTTTATAATAAATACTGAGCTAAGCAAGAAATGATCTTAAAAATGGTCATAAATAACATGTAGTTTTGATATTTAATCTTACCCGAATCAACCGCGTTCAGCTCAAAAACGGGAAAGATGCGGTCAACACTGATCAAGAGTACGACGAGCTGGAATAATTTTGGTTTTATGACGAATATTTCGCAACGTATTCAGATTTTATTGCAACTCAATATACTTGAACTAACGGTTCTTTCATTTATTAAAATTTATCACGGTTTTCAAATAGGTATCTGTATTTAACAATTTTTTCAGAATAGCTAGAAAGACTCCTAACTGAGAAATGTTTGGAAAATTTCAATTTTGTGGATAATACCCAACTTTTTATGCGGTCTGATCGACACCTAACTTCACAGAGCCACTTTCCGGACTATGCCAGAATTTCCCTGAAAATTTCATCAATCGACTTTGGAGTCCCATATCCTGCATACAAGCATAAAAACGAACACACATTCAACTTTTTATAGATATGTAGGTAAATTATTTGTAATAAAATTCTTAGCATAACTGCAAAATACTGTATACATACACAAGAATATTTACAGACTTTTCCATTTATTGTATAACAACAAAAAAAATGTTATGCTGGCAGAAATGTCTATAATAATAATAACCAAAAAATGTTTCTTTATTGGGTGTCATATGCATATTATTAAAATTCAATACAGAATGTTGATTCTTTATTTGCCGCTTTATTCTAGACATTTTTATGATTATGTATTTCATTCTTTCGGCGATAAACAATATCTATACAATTTCGTTGTTGCAGTCCTGGGAACTAATAATGGAATGAATTGAAAATTGACAATTTCGTTGGTGCTTATATATATTTGTTTTTGTAAAAAGTTTTTTTTTTGGCGATAGAAAATATTTTATAGAAATCAAATCAAATTAAAAGAAATAAGTTAAATTTATAAAATTATATTTTTTGATTTAATTCAGAAAAAAGTTCTAAGTATGCTATGTGTACAATGTGTACAAGTATGTATGTATGTACATAATTTTCTTTAACTCCCGTCAGATCGTGGGACAAAAAGATAGATTTGAATTTATTCCAATTTCAGCTTTGTTCAGTTGTTTTACGCTATTCCGTTGGTGATTGCATTCTTTAAATCGGCTCCTATCAAAAGTATTTCGGTCGACTGCATTTTCCTGGTCCTTGAAGCCTTTCCTTGGAGAATGGCATAGTCAAAATCAAAACTTTTTTATTAATGATAAATACTATTTATTACTCGTTTGAGACAAGTCTTGAAATGTTGTACTAAGAGTGTTACAAACCTTTCACTCCATACAATGCTTATATATATACATAAGTATGTATATTATTCTATATTCACAAGGCTAAAGAGTAAGAAAAAAAAACTTTTTCTTATCAATATGTATTAATCAGAAAACCTTTTTCCTGTACTTCACCATTTATTTTATAGCACAATATTTGCCAATCAATTGCCACAAACACAAATTGTCCATTTTCCTGTCGTCGTCCGGTAACCCAAACAAAGTGGGGTTGCAGTCAAATCCAACTTCACCGCCGGAAAAGAATTTTAAAATTCAAATATAAAATAAAATACCAATTGAAATCTGTTACAATGCATAAAACGGGCAAACATTCAATGTCTCCGGCATTCATAGAGTCAATCATTGAGTCAGAGGCAGTTCCAGTGTAAGGCATGTCAATAAAGATTAAACAAATTTCACACCAATAGTGCCCTCTTTTCCCCTATACACATATTCGTTAAAAAGGACAACAATGTGGGGGAAATATCGTTGAATTTTAGTGAATCTGCTTTGACCACAATAATGTAGAATTTAAAAAAAATATAAATTTTCCAGACTTTTGTCTATTAAGACAGTTCGGACCGTACTTGAGTTAAGTATAATAAAACTGGAAAATAAAAGAAAAGGAAGCAAAAAAAGAGTGGTGAGCGCTTTTTTTCTTTAGTCTTATGTTAAAAAGAATTTCAAATACTGACAAATAAACTGTCACAGATTTTAATTTAGGAATAGATTTAAATATGTACGATGATTGTTGCGAACAATTGTAGCTGAATACAATATACATAAATATGTCGGTTTGAGTCTGCAAATAAAATAAATACCCCACCATTTTATTAAAGTTTAAGTTTAACTCATTAATTAAATTAAAATAAATTAATTAAAAGAAATAAAAAGACAAAATATTGACTTCCGTTGACCGAAGCTCATAGTGTACCTTACATCCCTTTTGAAAATTTCTCTTCCCTTCTTCGAATATTAAAAAAAGAACAAAACTTTACTTATTAATCATTTTCAGAAATTGTATGAGGCTATGAGCCATAAAGCAACAACAATAATGATTTAATTCAAAGCATGCGAAAGCACAGATGGTCAGAAGAACGGCGGACGAACATGGTTTATCGATTCCTATCGCCACTCTAATCAAATTGTTTTCTTTTTTTGCTTTTCTCTTTCTTTATAAACAGTGTTATTTTGATTTGTTTTTTAACATTTTTTGCAAACTTATGATTAATTTTTTATGCAATAAACATTGCTAAGTTATAGATTTAATAGATATAAACGTATGATATTATATTAACATTAGCCATTCAGTAATCCACAGGGTTTTCAAATTCAAGAGCACTCCGAAGCGACTAATAGCTATATTAAATTCAAGCATCTATCTTGCAATACAAATGGTCAAATAAATGTGTCTTGTAGCTTTTGTTTTCCCACATCCTTTTGCATTCATTGCCGAATCATCAGTTTCAAGAAAAAAGGCGTTGGTTACAGCACTTCAAGTCTAAAAGCAAGCCGCACATATTATAAGTTTGTATATATGTACATATGTAAATGCTTTCCTATTATACATTTTTCCACAATACCAAAAGTACGAAAATCACCCTCATTATGTCAATGTGCAGGAATTTTTGAGCATACAACCAACAAAAATTAGAAAAAAGGGCGACAACAATGCTCAGTCGGCGACAATAAGAAAAGTTACAATGACTGCTGTCAGCAGTTCTGACACTAAAGTGGTTTAAGGCGATAAGACGCCTGAGGTTTGGTGTTCGGTTATTCATTTATTGTAAGTGATGTTTCGTCTATGTATATTTTATTGCGGCTTTGGATTTCAAATACTAATGAGCAGTTTTGGTTAATATTTTTGAGCATACACCCAACAAAACATTTGAAAGCTGGTTACTTTAAGTGGTAGGGCTACCAAGGCTTATTATGTTTAAATATTTAACAAGAGGAAATAATATGAATTGGTATTAGTATTAGTAGAAGCTAGGAATAAGTAAAATGTAAGAAAGAAAGAGAGCAAAGTCAGTATGACACCTTATAGATTTCAAAAACTAAAACTAAAGGTACTTTGGGAACATTTCTTAAGAAGTTTAACTTTTTTAGTTTTCTAAAAACAAACACAAAAATAAAAAAAATTATTGGATATTGAGTTTCAACGAGAATATATATCATCAATGAAGACGTGCTTATTTTTCATCATTTCCTATATCAGCCCAGCACAATACCTAAGTCAACACCCAAACAATGATGCGCCGCTCCAAGTGCACCTATTGTAGTGTACAATCCTACATCCACAACCGTCCATTCTTTACATACAAAATAACATCTCTTCCGAACGACAAGTAGAGAAAGCTAACTAAGTGAGCCATTTATCTTAACATAACCTCAAAAGTGACACAACAGCAACACTGAACAACTCTCATACCAGTTACCAACCAACACAAGACAGACGCCAATAGCGAAAATAAAACGATTTTTATGCCGAAGAATCCGCCTTATACTCAACAATTTAGTAACAACAAACACAAATCGAACAATATAAAGAGGAAGTTTAACTACAAGAACACGACATTGAAATGTACATACTTGTTTTTCGATGCTGGTTTGCAAGTTATCCTGCAACATCAATTGAACAATTTGAAAAAGAAAAGAAAACAACAACACCAGTAGTAAATGGAATATATCTTACCCAGCTCCAAACAAAATTAGACGGAAAAAGCAGTATCTAAATCGAAGATTACTATCTTTGACGGCTGTTTTATATTGTTGTGTTTTCCTCCCATTTGCCATTCCTTCGACAATTTAAACAGATACTGTAGAAAAATAATATTAGAATGAAAGAAATACAACTGAAATAAAAGAAAGTCGCTTAAAAGTACAAACGGACATTATTTGTTGCTTGAAGTTAAACCGTGTTTGAGTATTTATTGTATATTTTTAATGCAATATAATCACGAGGCATAATAATCGTCGGTACAAATAAAAAAAAAAAATAAATAAATAAATAAATTAAAATTGATAAGAAGCAAGTATATTCATAAAATATTTGTGACGCCTTACTTAAATAAGGTCAAGTCATTAGTCATTGTTTTAAACTGCTTACCAAACTTATCTTTTTTGTATTGTAATAATGGTCGTCTCGTCTTAAGAGCAAATCTTCATTGAAGACTGATCTATAATACTAAAATTATCTCTTTCATTTTCTTTTGACCAAAGGCTGTACCCTTATAAGAACATCCGTTATCAATGTTAGATTGCTTGACAAAATTAAATGTTGAACTGTTTGTACATCATTACAGCTTCATCAGAAGACTGTACATTAGAACAATACAAAATTCCATGGAAAATAACAAAAATCGGATACACAATGGCTACCCCTACTGTAGTTTAGAATTCCTAAATCTAAGAGGGTTAACAATGTGCATTATAAAAGCAAGTTTCATTTCACAGTACAAGTATAACCGATTTTCTTTAAAAAGTACAATTCGCGGCAAAATTTTTTCTACACCTATTGAAATAAGTGCAATATTCGCATTTAACATCTTGTTTTCATTACGGCATATCACACCTTGTTATCTGGGCACACAACGTACATTACTACGTTAGTTAGAAGATGGGATTGAAAATGTTCAGGTTTAAAGAGCACATGTGTAGAAATGTCTAATCTTTAACAAAAAGCGGATATATCTCATTTTCTGCATTCTAAAAACATATTCCAACTACAAATAACAATAACGCTAATTTGATAATCTACATGCAACGAACCGCTTTGCAGTGAAAAGCCAATAATATGTAATTTCATGAATTTGGTGTGAACGATAAAATGCTCGCTATGATAATCTCATACTAAGCAGGGATAGGCAAGAGAATATAACTACACCTAATTGGCTGTGATAGCGCCCGAGAGAATTGTAATATTTTTTTTTGTGAAACGGTTCCAGTGAAATGAGTTGCCAACCAACTGACCAGTACGAGACATTGAATACGACAGTGATGATGCGATAAGCGTATAGTGGCGAAAAAGGATAATACCAAGGGATAAATAGCAACGCTGAACCAGTATGCTGTCGTTTTGTTTACTGTAGCATCTGCATTATGGCCTCTCAACGGTTTCGACCCAACAATAACGGCGTTTTATATTTTTATACCTTTTACACATAGTACGAATGGTACTACTACGTTGACTCGTTGTTTGTAACAAATTAATGGAGGGTTTTGATAGTTCACAAATCCAAAGCGAAATCAGAAATCGTATTGGTGCATATGTATACGATACAAATACAAACTAATTCTAAACTAAATCTGGGACGGAAAGACTATTACAGTAATGAAAACCAAAGGCCCAAAACTTCACAATTAGCAGTTAACTTTTTCATTTCTGAAGTAATGCAACATCATTAAGATACAATAAAACGCGAAATGAACCTTGATACAATATTTCCAATTATTGGGCCAAAGGGAAATGTTATTCAGTTGACAACCTGAAAATTAAAGCTTTTATGAGAGCAATTCTTCATTTATTTCGGGGATTATTAGGGTTAAAGTCGAAATAATTGGAAGTTGCCTATTAATTTTAAGAATTTATCTTTATCTAAATGTATCTGTTAGTATGTAAGGGATGTTTCCTCTGGTGGAACCGAAACGTACTATACGATTCCTTGCGTTTGTTGTGTTTATGCTTGGTTAAACACTAGGCCGTCTGGCTTTGGGTTACTTATGGTTGACACCATGGATTTAATCTGAACAGTTGTTTGCGGTCAGGACGCGAGTTCATTATTTACGTTTATTTTATCCGGGTGAACATAAAATGTTTTTTCGAACCAATTGGTGTGGAAAGTTTATATGCGTAAGTAAAAGAAATGTTATAGAATATGTGCATGTAACTACTTATACATATTTATACAAATTGTAATCGGTTTTATACGCTTGACAAATTTTAATTCTAATTCTGTTTGGTCAATCAAATATTATTAAGTCTTATAATGCTCTATTAATGCAGATATATAACACTATATTATGATTGAGATTTAAATAATTAAAGAAATATCCAGAAACGACTTGTTGTTGGTTTGTTCTCTCAAAGCCTACTACATTTATTGATATACTCTTCACGCACCCCCTAGAAAACGTTTTTGCATACGCTTTGAGATAGAGCATTCAGAAATAATTGCTTATTGATTTGCTTTATGTTTAGGGTATAGTCGGTGCACATAAAATATTTCATAACGAAGATCAAAATATCTCTTGAAATTTACACGGTTGTTGAAGTGAAGTCAAAGTAGTTTGAATTCACTCGGCTGCAAATCATCTGTTTCTCTCCAATGCATTAAGAAAAGTATAACTACGTCCATTTTTAGTTCGTTAAACTTTTTTTTTATTTGCCAAAGTTTGACAACCCTACATCGAACATCAAATTCTGTTAATTTTTTTTTGGGCTTCATCTTCAACTTTACCATTCTGCTATTCACTTCCGTGAAGAGTATAAAAACCGAAAAGTGATGATCTTCTTGCACACAAGCCTAGATCTTAGTTGCTCAATAGTTGTTGTACGAATACACAGACACATAAATCAAACAATAAGTACTCTTTATTATTATTTGCAATTTTGCTTGCATCCCGGTAAAACTCGAACTGAGTATTTACTCAAGCAACCCAACTAAGCTCCCTGCAAACATTATTGTACGAAAGTCTAAAATAAAATGGCTTATTCAGTAAGCAGTAACTACCGTTAGATACTTCAATGAATAGAGTACTTCTGCGCACTTTAAAACTTTTTAGGCGCCCAGAATCCAACAAGCATCTCCATTCAATAGGAAGCCCAGATAAACATAATTCTTGTGTAGTACTTCACTACTAGTTCGAACCAAAAATCAAAACCGCAGCAGGAGAAACAACATAATTAGCATAAAATTGACGTTAAAGGTTAGAATACAATATGAAATGCCAAACATTTACTTAGGAGCACGCCATGTATTCAACATGAAAACAAGAAGTATCGCTAACTTAGGTTTCAACAAGAAGCTTAAATACCCTTCACTTATATAATTCTTTATAATATTATCTCCTATTCAAAATCGAAGTGCAAGTATAGAATTTATTTTTCCTTTTTCACTATATAACCCGGCAAATTTTTGTGTATACTGCGATGGATCTTATGACCGATATGTATCTTAAATAGTTTACACATTATTGTTTATACGCATTATCCTAATATCATGATTTTGAAATTCAACTCCAACCAAAATAATAACCACTTCGTTTATTGTTTATCTTGATAATATAATTTTCTGGTATTAATTGTTCAGAAACTATTTGATACAATATAATAACAGAAGTTGATTGTGGGCAGTTACAAAAGATTCCGAAGTTGCAACAATGCACCTTTTCTGAACAGCAATCAAAGCACAATCAAGGTTTTTCTTTTTTGAGTTTAAGGGCTTGACAATAATTCCTGATTCAATTTTCCTGATCCATATTTCCTATAATCACTTTATTAAAGTACTGCATCATAATAAAGTAAAGTCTGTACATGTTGGTTTAAACGTGTTTTGTTGACGCGTAGAGTTACTTCATTATTTGTGGCAATGGCGCTTTGGCTGGTTTCTCTCTCTTTTCACTTTCCGATGTTTATCACTCTTAGCAGTTAATAATGGAAGTTACTTTTCTGATACTTCATTTTTACTTCCCTTTATAGAGACAGACACACAAATAATTCCAATGACTTACCAAATAAACAAGTCATTATTATGTTACAGAGTCCTTTAATGTAATGAAAACAAAATGTAGACCATTGCGCACCACTTCAAATACTTTGAAAAAAACAGACGATTTATTTACTTGATAAATAAAATTGATTAGAAATTTGACATATTGTCTGATATATTTGACAAAGACTTGATTAATTTTAAAATATGTCTTCAACGCTCAATTTGCAAAGCGTTAAAAAGGTTTTTTTGGAAGCAACCATAAATGCACGTGTGTTTCTTGAACAAAACAATTTTTACTAAATTTTAATTTGTAATTAAATTCGTAAAAGGGAGCTGCAAGAACTATCTGTATACACTTCAAATTGTTCTAAATCATGTATTTTTCCAAATATTCAGTTTTAATTTCTCACAATTTGCTACAACGTATAACCAAAACAAAAAAAAAAAAGTTGTTAAAAATGCACAAAAGTATACACTGGCATCATAAATTTTAACAAGCCTTTTATTAGCTACAACGTTCTATTTGTATCTATAACCAAAACAAAAAAAAAATATTGTAGTTGTTAAAAACGCACAATGGATTAGAAGCTTATAGTGTGAAAATTTCAGTTTGATCGGACTACTACGGATGGTACCTCCCATACAAACCCCCATTAAAATTCTGGTTCTTATTCGAAAGACTTTTTTGTTTTTTGGACTATTGAACTGAAATTTAGACATTACAAGTTTCTGACATAGGCGCTGTACATTTGTTGGAATCAGCCAAATCAGCCTTCCATACAAACCGACGATTAAAATTTATTCGAAAAACTTTTTGTTATTTTTGCACTATTAAACTGAAATTTAGACAAAAGCTTTTGATATAGGTGCCATACATCTTGTGGAATCTGCCAAATCGGCCATTTATGGGGGGTAGCTCTCATACAAAACCGCCATTAAAATTCAGGTTCTTTTTTGATTTGTGACTATTGAACTGAAATTTAGACACTATAAATTTTTGATATAGGCGCTATACATCTGTTGGTATCACCTAATCGGCTAACTATAAGGGGGTACCTCCCATAGAAACCCCCATTAAAATTCAGGTTCTTATTAGAAAAACTTTTTTGTTTGTTAGAGTATTGAACAGAAGTTTAGACACTATACGTTTTTAATATAGGCACGGTACATCTGTTGGAATCAGTCAAATCGGACCACTAGGGGGAGTACCTTCCATACAAATCCATCATTAAAATTCATGTTTTGCTCTTTATATTGCGGTGACCAACTATATATATACAATACAATATATTTTTATTGGAGCAGCGATTCCTATTGGATTTTTGTTTGTTATTAGTATGCAACTGCACAAGACAGATAAAGGTATAAAGATATACAATACGTGTATAAATACAGAATAAACATATTTTTTATAGCCTAAAATAAAAAGGACTTGGAGTGGATGGCAACCAATAATAATCTGTATATAATATTAAAGTTGTGATAAACATTGTGAACAAATGATGTTGCTAGAGAAAAATTAATTTTGAATGCTTTAATTTATTTTGAAAGAATTGTAAATTTCTGTTCTTACACATACCGGCGGCTAATGTCCTTCATTTAGTCAGCTCCAGAAAAAGACATCGTATGCGTCAGCTACACTTTGTGGCAAAATCCTTACTCTCTGATATAAATCCTCGTATATGATTTAGTGCAAAGACTTGGGGCCTTGCTAGTTTTACAAATATTTATTTCAATTTTAATAAAACACAATAAAGGACTTTGTTCTAATAAAATAAAGGACACCTATCCACATGATTCTGCTTTCTTCACATTTCGTTTGCAGTTAAATAAAATGTGGTTATCTCAAAGAGACAAACAAGCATATATGTATACGTACATATACTCGTTAATGTTTAGTAAATCGGCTTAAATGTTATGGCGACTAAAATCCAAGGGATTGAGTTGAATAGTGATAGGAATTAAATGTGTTAAATAAAAGTCATCATTGCATGGTTTGAGACTGCAAGTAAAAAATGGAATAGAAATTCAAATTGAATTCAATGTTTCAATTTTAGAATACGTAAATCTTACGAAGCCTTCTTCCTCACAAAATTACTGAGCAATTTCATTGTCTCTGCAAGTTTGGAAACCAAACTATTAATAAAGTTTAAACTTAATTGAAGCAACAATGCGTGTAAATTGTGATTGTAAATCATTGATTTTTATGCCAGTAAAATGTTTTTGTAGATGTGCAGTTATGATGATGGCCAGAGCTTGATAGGTAATTAGCTATCCTGTCTTATTTTTTACCGGTTTTATTATTTCTTTTCTTTGTGTACTCGAGCATTTAGTTATTTGGTGTCAGCAAGTGTCAATTCGCACGGGATAACCTAATTTTTACACTGAATTTAAAATTTTTTAAATTCATAGAGGTTTTTCTTCCCAGTTTCATTTTGCTTTACATTTTCTTTGGTTTTTAATTTGACTTTTACTTTTTAACTGTAGTTATTTTGGAAGAGGAGCTAGGGTTTTTTTTCTTATTTTTGCGGCTAATTATAATCATTTTTAGAGAATAGACGCCTTAAGCGTTTTATGCTCAACTTTTGTTACCAGCCAGCGAAAGTTTTGCTTTGAAGAGATTTAACCAACCCCGAATAACTTGAGTTGAAACATTTTTTGATTGTAACTTACCAAAATTGTTTATAGCTGCGTTTTTTATAGCCCACCAAAGCCAAAACCAATCAAATTTAATGGGCGGTATTATTTAACTGAATATTTTGATTGTTGGCGCCAGTTTTCCTATTGAAAAACAAAATTCTAAGAACTGCATAAGAAAAGCTTGGTTGTAACTTTTGTATTTGTTTGGGATGAGAATAAACACCCGCATTCTACGATTCGTTAAACAATTCACACGTTGAGTCCTTTAAAAAAACTGTTCTTATGGATTTTTTATGAATTTGTGAAATTCGCATGATATGCATTGGTAAATGTAGATGTATTTTTATAATCTTCACTGGGGTGAATAGTGTCATAAGTTTGTCATGAAGTTTGTAACAGGCAGAAAGAGACAAGAGATAAAGTATATGTATTCTTGATCAGCTCGATTAGACAAATTGAATAAGCCATGTCCGTCTGTCCGTCTGAGTGTATGCAAACTAGTCCCTCAGTTTTTAAGCTAGAGATCTGAAATTTTGCACGAACCTTTCTTTTTATTATGCGCAGTACATTTGTCGGAACCGGCCGAAACGGACCACTAGTGGGGTACTTCCCATACAAACTACCCATTTGAATACTACAATGAAACATTCACTGCGTGAAGAGTATTTCATCTTCGGCATAATCGAAGATAACGTTCTAGTTTTTTTTCATTTTTTAAGAACAACAAAAATTATTTTATTTGTTCCAAAAGTGTTTATTCAAGCGAATGCATTCGGGTTGAAAGTTGTCAGAGTCATCAGCATGGACAATGCTTTTAAAGAGCCTTATATGTACATTTTCTTTTTTCCTGGACAACATGTCGCAAAATTGTGAAAATTGTTGGCAAATATTGACAGCAGGCGCTCGCTGAATGCCCGTATATAAAACTCATGCAAACGGATATGTTTACCAACATTTTATCATCTTTTTTTTCTTTCATCCGGTTGATGTTTGTAACCGTGAGTTGGAGACCCAAAAAAATATGTACAAAATGATCAGCTCGACGAAGAAAATCAATTAATACATGTCTATTCACATATAAGTATTAAGGTATTAGTACCTTGACTTCAACACATAAACGTTCGCTGGAGAACCCTATAAAATTAACAGAGAAGTGACGAGAAAAATCTATCTCCGTCTGACTGTCTGTATGTCTTTCTGTCCGTCGTCCTACCGTGTGTAAGCATGTGTTGTGGTTTCGCGCTGAAATTCGGATTCAGATTATTCAGATTACGTTCAAGGACAATAATAACATATACATATATTTGTACTCTTCACGCAGTGAGTAGTGTTTACTGATGCTTAAATACAATTATTAATTGTTTTATTTAAAACTAACAGCCTGTCCCGGTTTCGCAGGGGTAGTGTACCTATCTTCTATCCATCTATTTTCTATCCACATATCTATCTATCTATATAAATATATACAGAACAGATTTTAATAATATTTTTTTTATAAACAACAAACGAATGGTAATGAAGCAAGTTGCGTATTATCCCTCGCCTAGTTACACGATTGATGGCACAGCGTTGATTCACTTCATCTTCAGAATTTCCAATGAAATAAATTTGAAGAAATTTATATTCCCCATCAATTGGCAATAATGCTCCAGTGAAATGGGAATTTGTCCTTGAATCTTAAATATAGAAATTCATTTATGGATTTTTCATATTCGTGGTTATATGTTGGAACGAATGTGTATGATCTGTGTTACAGAAAAAAAAAAAACCCTTAAAAGTTGGATTGAAATCCCGTTCCTCAATTATATTTGCACCAAATGATATCATTTGGAACACACTGTTGTAACTTTGAATGTTCTGCAAAATATGATATGACTCAAAGCACTGCCATATTGACAACTTGTGCTCATTGTTCCAATCGCACGGATTTATCGCCGACGTAATCGACAGTTGCATCATACCTAAACGCCAAACGTTCATAGGGAATTGCAACGTTTGTTCGTCTATTTTGTCGCCTCTCTCCTAATCTCAATGGAATGGATTGTTCCGTAGCCGTAAGTGATCTCACTCGAGAAATTCTCCCTCTCTCTGCCTCCAAACGTTGGCTACGTTCTTCTTCCGACACATTGCTTCGAAGATTATAAAGTTGAGTTGCAATCCGCGATCTCCGACCGATGTTTTGACGTGCCATTGCTGGCATTTTTTCTTATAATTTGATCTAGATTCGTCACGACATTATAAAGAAACTTTGTGTCTATCGATTTCCTGTATAACGTTATTTGTTTCTTAGTGCAATGGTTCGCAACCTTTTTTTGGAGCAGAGACCACTTTGATTTTACTATTACACTCACCCTCACTTAACAAAAAACAAACGAAAGCGACCCTCCCACTTCCCTTATCAACAAACCAATATTGTAACACAAACAAAGCAAGCGTACCCAGAGAGGAAAAATACACACAACAATAACAATAACCGAAGCATTAAAAACGAAAGAACGTACAAAACTTTTTATGCTTGGTCTGGCAGCGGTTTTCAAAAACCTTCACACCTAAAAATATTGCATTAAAAGTTAAAAACAGGGAAAAATAAATATGCTTTTATTTTCATTAACATTCATTTGTCATTTTAAAATAATTATTAAAATCGGATTAGTATAGTGTGCGCTAAATAAAAAAAATGTTAAAAATGTGGTTAAAAAGTGCCTGTATCTCGACAACAGCGCCTACCTACTGGCTCCAACTGAAGCAGTCGTTTCAGTCGTTTTCAATTGATGAGCGTTCATACAGATTTCGATATTCATTTTTATATATAAAGATTACTAAATTTAAAATAATAAAACTACAAAAAAAAAGTGAATAATGACAGTTAAATTTAGTTCAGTTTAGTTGAGTTCAAACATAATAATAGCTCAAGACTTTCTCGAATGCATAATCTGTTTTCTCTAGTTTTACCATGTTCTTCGATTGAGCTCTCGCACTCAAGTAACTTAGGCTTCGTCCCTAACCTTTTCGAAACTTCCTTGCTAACACCTGATAAGGAGGATCATTGGCAGGTTGATGTTCTCCCAAAAGACAGTAAAATAAATTAGTCAGGAAGTTTGTAACACACAGGAGAAGACGTGAAGACCCCAGAAAGGCATTCATAAATTTTTTATCCGGAATCAGCCAAATTGGACCACTAGGGGGTACCTCCCATACGGAACCCTCCATGTGCGAGCATAACGCGCACTTGGGTGATTTTCTTGTTTCCATAGTCGAAATTAACATTTTTGGGAACTTTATAATTTACTGCTGCAATCCTATATCTATCTATTCTTAAAATACTTAATGGGTATGTTCATATGTAAAATAGCTGTAATTAAATTGAAAATAAATCATAGTGTATAGTATAAGCATATAGGGGATAATCGTACTTAACATGGTACATACTTATATATATGTGCGCACATGTACAATATGTCAATTAATAGATACCCACATTAACACCCCAAAGCCCACATCAAAATTCTTAAATTTTGTTATCTCAATAAAGATATAAATGCCATGATATCAATTTATGTGAATGTAAATATTTTCCAAGTGGCTCTATAAACAACTACACCCTCTGACTGTTTCATAATGTACGCATACGTATAAATATATGCAAAGTGTTTGAAATGACGACCTTCAATGTGTAGGGCATACTCGACCAGACATTCATATTGAGAAAACTTATAAAAATAATTGTTGTAACCGCAGGAATTAGCACTTTACTTCACTATTCATACCTACATACATACTATGTACATGTGCCGGCGAATCTTAAATGGAGGATATGAAAACTATTAGTTTCATAATACGCAAGACGTAGACAAACCAACAAAAATCTTATTGTTTATGAGAATGTGTGTATGCGAATGTTTATTAGCAACAATCACAAACAAGTGAACGTGCGTTGGGTAATTAGTTTTGACAGGCTACAGGCGTTCATGAAACCAACCAACTGTCCTTTTTCCTCAATTGTACAAGGGAACGTTTGTCACATCTCTTAAGCTAACAAGAAAACAACGACAAAAATATTTTCTGTTACGAATAATTTCGCAAAAATTAAGTGGGACATTCGTTTCTATGCACACATGAGGGTATATGAGTAATCTTCCGAAAAGTTTGACCACTTGAAGATACAAGTTGAAAATCCGCAACTTCAGTATCTGTCTTTGATCATT
Organism: Amiota minor; assembly: GCA_037043295.1. NCBI lineage: Eukaryota > Metazoa > Arthropoda > Insecta > Diptera > Drosophilidae > Amiota > Amiota minor. Next base: position 70,465 of record JBAMAW010001893.1, on the reverse strand, counting down.
TTGTTTTTGATTTATTTGTAGTGTAAGCTAACACTTAACTGCTGACTTCAAGAAAAAGGTCCAAGAATTTTTTTTTTTTAATTTATCAATTTTCTTAGTGGAATTTTCTGGTGGCAAAGTCCTAAACAGTGGATCCCTTTGGTACGTCCCTGTGTGGTAAGGTAATGTTCTTACGGAGCTAGTTAAATTTAGGTTATGCATACGCACGTTTGAACAAGGTAAATTGCATATAAATATATGTGAAGAACTAATACCAAAGAAAGCAATCAAAAATATAAATGTTACGGACACCTTAAAGACATTTGCATAATTTGATTTAATAATTAAAATCTAATTAGTTTCAAAAATTAACATATTCTTGATGTTTGCTGTGACTGTTATATTGTCTTGTTAAATTTTTTACTTTCTTCTGTTTCTTGCTTAGATGTGTACAATAGCTACAATTTGTTGCATTAAGTTTCATTTGTTGAAATGCTGTATGTGTACTGTCTATACCTTAAACATGAGTCATATCATATCAATAATCAAATATTTCTGAATGCTCTATCACAGAGAAAGTTTTCTAGGGGGTGAGTGAATAGTATATCAACTTCGGCATAGGCGAAGTTAATCTTCTTTTCCTTTGTTTTTTTGTGTGATTGTGATTCAATTCCTCATCACTACATTACCAATTCTTATTAGTCTTACCATTTTAAGCATAAGTTTTTAAACTTGCAAACTTGGTTCGGAAAAAGAGTATCCAGCCTTATGTTACAATAGATAAGATTGTATATATTATACATTGAACGACAACAGTGGGAATTAGTTAGAAATTGTTCATTATTTTAAATAAAATGTTCACTCTGAAAATAACCATAAGCAAAATCAATACAGCCCTTTGTTTACTCAGAAGCTTTTTAATGTTTGGTATTTTATAGAGTTGGTCTTAATGGATGACCTCATATTTGCGCCAACGCTATTGTGTTTGGGAAGGACATTTAAAAAAAAAACAAAAATTTATTTTATGGTAGTCATTGCCGACATTGACTCAATGGCTTTAGTGTTTACTTTTGAATTTACTGCATGTCTTTTGGTTTTTGCTTATTCTTTTTCTAAGCAGCATAAAAAGCCAAATAGTAAATATACTTGAGTTATAAAAAATATGCCTGCAGGCACAAAACGAGGCATCTTTAAGGAGAAAGAGTACATACTCAGCAGATTACGAGTATAAAAACCATAAAGATCAAATGTCAATACATTTGGTAGAGCAAAAGTTAAATATGGCTAGAAGTAAAGTAAGGAAACGTACAATAAAATCATCTCAAGACAATATCTTAAGTATGTAAAGAAATATTCTATACAAAACAAAAATTTCTAAACGTTGTCATAAAAATGAAATGAAAACAAGAGAAAGTTTTGATAGCGTTGTTTGAAAGAGGGACGGAGGCCGTGAACGTATAAAAACTTAAGACATTTCATATGGATTCTTTTCAATAATTGTGTGGTTGGCGCTGCTTGGCAATGTCGTGACCTTTTATCGCTTTAAATATGATTCTCGTGTGTGTGTAACAATGTTATGGCATGTTCTATTATTGTGAATTGCCTGAATATGAGGTAGCATGAATCTGTTAGAGGTTTATGACCAAGTAATTGTTTTTAAGAATTCTCTGCGTTCTTCCATAACCTAAGTTATCAGTTTAATGACAACGTTAGAGGGTGACTATCTATTTATATCTAACAAAGATATAGGTAGTATCACTGGTAATATCTTTACAGTATTGTCTTATACGGGGCTAGAATAGCAATTTTATTGACCTTGTGATATTTTAGCATTTCTTGGTTAGTGTTTGTCCTCTTGGTAATTGCTCTTATCGATGAATGTCGTAAAAAGACATCTGTATTGGTATATAATGTCATCTTTTCAGGATATGTGAAAAGCTTCAAAAACTGTAAATATAAATTTTTCTGATATCTACAACATTTACTTTTGTACAACTGTGTTTAATTTTATATATTTAAATTTAAAAGTAATGCATTCAACGGTTGTATGGAAATTATATTAAATTGTTAAATTAGAATTAGCTATAAATTTAATTGAAATTAGAAAACAATCTTCAAAGCAATATATTCCATAAGATATTGTTTAACAAATTTCAACGATACTTTAAAATTTCCGCCAAAAGAGTTAAACGCAAACGAGCATACGACATTCTTTGGCAAAAGTTCAAACTAAGAAACAAACAAAAGCAAGAATTACAAGCGTACGAGTAAAAGAGACGCGAACAAAGCCAAAAGCAGGAAAACTACACATAAATACAATAAATTTAGATTTATTCTTGGTATGAGGCGCATTACAAAGTTGGTAAAACAATTTTGTTATTTAAAATAGCCGAGGTGTATGAAAGACTTTCGCGTAAATTATAAATTTTTAATATTTAAAACATTGTAAGCCGAATTAGAACTACTTCTTGACATCCGTTTGAGCTGACATTTAGATCTGGTGACAATACAATACCCAATAAAGCAAAAATTTTAAAAAATCCACCGGAAGTCGAAATTGATGAATCAGTCGCCCAAAAGGATTTCAAGTGCTACGCAATGGACTACAGTTTGTTTTGAATTAATTAAAGGATTCTATAACAATACTGAGAACAAGGTCACTAGAATTATTTATGTGTCTTTTCCGACATAAATAATAATATAAAGGGCGGCAGTAAGGCTCAATTGTATTCTATTGAAAGTGAAGAACATCTCTTTTTGATTTTTTTTCTATTCATGATTGTGCTGATCACACTAATTCAAGGAATTCGGTTGGCCGTGGGACGCCGCGACGGATGCTCTCGTGAAGTAAAATCCCCAATGACTTCACAACACAGTAAATATACCATTTGTATAGAAGGTTTGATTTTTCTGATTTTTCCTTATTATTTATTCGCTTTCATTATAAATTTTAAACTGTCAATATTTACACTTCATTCCAGGCTTAGTCTTTTGAAATAACACAATTTCTTGCGAACGTACTTTTTATACACACTTCACACTAGTATGCAGGTATTTATAACTTAAGATTGATGTTTGTAACGAATAAAAGCGTACGTTAGAGACACTATAAACAAATCATTTAGCTTACACATCATGATACCAATTACATATGTATTTAATTACAGATCTCCAAGAACTTGGTGAAAATTTGATTTGATTTCATAATTTCATATATGGTATAAGGAAGTGTAAAGAAATAATCAATTTAAAGTGAAACTATCTATAACTATGTAAGGAAGCTATAGTGGAATTGGGCGGATTTTTGGATACCATGGTAAATGATTAGGCAATGAAAAAATTGGCTGAAAAAAATAACATAATCATATCTATTGTATAATTTAAAAAACAACCTACACGAAGTGTATATAAGCTCTGGTGAAAACAAAGTCTTGTTAATATTTTCTTTTACGTTTATATTGTTTTCATTTAGTTACTGTTTTGCTTTTTGTTTTAGATACACACATACACATATACACGCACAAATACATATTTGTATTCGTTTTTTTGTTTGTTTTTGGTTCTCCTCGTTCTGTCATTGAAATGAATATTTTTCTTTTGTCGTCGTCAGTACGCCATTTGCTTAGTCTCTTTTGTGCCAACCTGCTGATGCATATAATTATGGAAATTTTAAACTTAGCTTGGTGCTTCATACTCAGATAGACACTTCGAATTGAAACATCCACACTCACCAGCTATCAACCTTTGCCATCCCCAAAATAAAAGTTTCCAACAGCCCAGATTTTACAATGCAAACAAGTGAGGCAAAATGTGGAAAGCAAAACAATATAAATGAAAATTTATTTTTTCAATTGAATAAACAAATCGATAAAGATTTGATGTATGTACATATTACGATTGCGTCTTGCAAAATAGAATTTTACTTCCTAATAAATTTAAAAAATCGCGTTATATTCAACTTATCCAATAGTTGACTAGCCAACACACGTACACGTATATATTTTGTAAAAAAGTTGCAAACAACATTTTATTTTATTTTATGTTTAAACAATTTGTAATATTTCTGGTTAAAAAGAGTTTTTTTGCTTATGTCATTTAAATCACTCACAAAGTTCTAGACTGTTATGTGCTGTACACATTAGTCATATCAATAGACCTCCGACTCACACTATCGACATTTGCAGAAGAACTCGAATTCTAAAAATATTGCGATCCCTCAAGTAAATGAAATTGTGTTCCTTGGTGCCTCGCCTGTCAAGTGGACGAATTACTTGGAAAAACATCTTGAAGCCAAGAAAACTCATCTGGATGGAAATGCAAGTGCTTCTAATATAGATGGTATTCGAAGAATGCATTAAAATCGTTACTGGACCTCCCTAGTACATAAAAAACGAGCGAAAATATTTAGACCTTAATCTACTAACAGTAAAAAATCTGTCAAGTTCGAATCGGAGTCTCATACCAAGGATTCCGTTCATTCATACAATATTTAAAAGAGAAACAACATTTGCAACAGTGCTGGCTTTATCCTCTATAAACTGGCTGTTAACATTTGGGTAGCACAGCGTGCTACCAAAACTGTGGAAAAATGAGCCCCGTTCCGTTAAGCAAATTGTGTGCAGTGTATACCCTCATATACTTATATACTCGTTTGTTGGAAAACTGATCACTTACTCGAATCAATTGGCAAAAGCGTGTAGAAGAAAAGACACACCAGCCAAGCTTCCTTTATAAGGGCTCTAACTAATGGGTATGGTATAATTAATTATTAAGAGGTAGACTAAGAAAAATTAGAGAAGATTCTTTAATGTATAATGAAACACTAAAAGTTCCGCTATCTTCTTGGATGGCGTATGAAATTCATTCCGGCAAGTTTTTTCGCAAAGTCGTGAAAATTAAGCTGGCTGCTACCCCAACGAGTAACCTCTCTTTGTGAAATAAAAGACTTATTCACAGGCAAATAGTGGCCCTGACCTGCTTATGCGCTTACAACTGCTGCGTAAAACATAAGCACAATTTAAGCTTGCAAAAGCAAGGTTTAAAGACAAATCACGGAAGCCTCATGCTTTCGCCGCAACACTATCCTGGTAGAGATCTGAAGTTACCTTCAGTCTTTGATAAAATAAATTTACATAGAAGCCGTTATCAAAGACTTCAAATAAATAGACTGGACAAATAGCTGACAAAATCGTACCACTCTATTAAATTTCAATTCTCGAGACACTCAGCAACAAATTGTGTGTGACATTGTCGTTGGGTACTCTGAACAAACCACGATTTCGTGATCAGTTTTTTTTTATATAGTCTTTGCCGTTACAATCAGCAGCTCCAATGTACTTGCGACAGCACTCACCCAAAATGCACACGACGCTGACTAAAGAGGCTGTACTCAACGATTTTTCACAAAGAAATACATACGTAAATTTCCCAAGTAAATATGGATTGTTGTTAAAATAAATTGTTAAACATATAGGTAAACAGCTAGTTTCTAACCCAAATGAAAAATTGGCATGCGTTTATTAATTTTTATTTATTCAAATTTCGGTGCTTTTATTAAAAACGAAATAACTAAAATTAAGTACAATATAAACGAATTTTAAATAGAAATATGAAATTTTTACAAGCTTTGAACAGCACATCAAAATCGATCAAAGTTTTTGTATCCATATCGGCAGTCACAAAGAATTTGCAAGAAACCTAGATACTGCACAACTTTGTATGATACTAGTAGCATCGTGTAATCAAAGTAGCCCATAAACTTTATTAGTACAGCTATTGTACTTGAACTTTTCAGATCCCATCACCTATTTTATCATACTTAAAGTTTCATATTTGCAGTTTCATTTTTAGGGTTCCGGACCCAAATGGTACCAAAAGCAACCCTATTGCAAAGACTTCGTCCGTCCTCGGGTCATATTCATAAACCGCAATAGCTAGAGACTTGAAATTTTCACAGAATGTGTAGTTCTATCCTGGCATCAGCAACAAATACTAAGAGTAAAGTATTTTCAAAAACTTAAAGGGCTCCCCGTACAAGAAACTTTTTGGTTTGCTTGGCAGCTATACGATCCAGTAATCCCACGACCGTGAAATTTGGATGGTGGGCTATATATTAGAAACTTATCTTGTCGAAATTTCGATTTGATCGGATTACTAATGAGGGTACCATACAAACACCTATTCAAATTCAGGTTCTTATTAGAAAACCTTTTTTGTTTTTTTGTTTTATCGAACTTAAATTTAGAAACTATTGTATAAGGTTTCTGATATAGGCGCGGTACATATATTGGAATCAGCCAAATCGGACCACTGGGGTAGTACCCCCCATACAAACCCAAATCTTACGGAACCCTCCGTGTACGAGTCTGACTCGCACTTGGCCCATTTTTAATATTTTTAATATTCGTAGCAGTTGCAACTTTAAAGGAGGACAAGGCATGTTTCAACGCTTAAACGCTCTCAAAATGTTATGATAATGAGATGCTATCAACGCCAGCAAAGTACATACATATAAGCTATACGTGTCAACATACCTAGTAGACTCACAACATTTTCTAATTTTATGGTACTTACAGAAAACCGCAGACAAAAAAGAAACATAAGGAAACAACAGAATGTATTTTTTTTTTAACAAGAACAGAGTTCTTATAAATGCATGTGTGAGCTACGTGGCAGTTTGTTTCTTTCTCCGTAAGTTTTTGGGAATCGTACGCGATGATCAGACATACCGACGCGTTAAATAGCTTACCTCAACAATTTTTCTTCATTTTATACTTTTCGCTCATAGTGTGAAATGGAATTATTGCTTAGACATGATGTTTGAAACAATTTAAATAAAATGTGTTGTGTATTTAAAAACTAGGCTTTTAGTTTTCTGGATCGATAAATTTCTCTGGAACAGACGAACTAATTTCTAATTTCTTAAGCTAGCCACAATCATAAATATAATACTTTTTTAAAATAAATGATTAAAAATTTTATAAAATTAAAAACTTTTGACTTTTAAGGTTGTAAACCTTATCTAATTGTTTCTACTAGCATGAAAAGCTTTCGATCTTCGGTTGGAACCAAAATTAGAACTTTGTCCTATTTTGATTTTCGCTTATTATAAGATTTTTGAAAGGACATGAAATATTGCAAAAATATCTGCTGCTACTTATCGTTATTGCAAAACTAAATTGCGGTGTACTATGTACATATGTATGGCTCTAGATGGAGTTTTACGTTGTAGCAGCTGTTTCATCATTTGGGCAAAAAAAAAAAAAAATAATAATAATACATAAATATAAAATGGCAAAAACGTGTCGATTTGTTCAAGTTCAAATGATTTGTTTCAGTCAGAAAACACACATACATCCATACATACACAATATTAACTTCACTATGATTACGTCATATGGTAGAGATGTGTACAAAAGAAAAAATCAATGCTTTACAATTTTTCAATTTGTGCATATAAATATCGAATGTAGACAAAACCATCAGGCGAACATTAACAGTATTTTACAGTGTTTCATCATGAGACTTATGCTTACTGCGTTACGTTATTGAGTTTTAGAACCTAACCTAAGGCGTATTTGTTTTATCTTGGTAGCAAAATAATCATTCTCCATGGCTAAAACAAATTAAAACTAGTAAGAACGTTATCTTCGACAATGCCGAAGATGAAATACTCTTCACGCAGTGAATGTTTCATTGTAGTATTCAAAAGGGTAGTTTGTATGGTCCGATTCGGCTGGTTCCGACTATTGTCCTACACCTGTCTTGGAAACTGATAGTGTCCAAGTTTCAGTTCGATAGGACAAAAAACAAAAAGGTTTTTTTTTAATAAGAACATGAATTTAAATGGGTGGTTTGTATGGTAGGTACCCCCGTAGTGGTCCGATTCAGGTGGTTCCGACTTCGTATGGTAAAAAGAAGGGTTTGGCAAAATTTCAGCTCTCTAGCTTAAACTGAGCGACTAGTTTGCATACGGGCGGACAGACGGACATGGCTTAATCAATTCGTCTAATCGAGCTGATCAAGAATATATATACTTTATGTGGTTTTGTTTTTGTCTCCTTCTGCCTGTTAAAAACTTCATGACAAACTTATAATACTCTTCACTCCCGTGAAGACCATAAAAATTCAAAGTAATTGACCACAAGACACGAGTAGTGTATACTCCTGCTTTTTTTTTTTCAATATCCAATTTGGTTTGTGTTTAGGCTTTTCGCAGGCCGGATGAGCATGTCTACTCAATTTTCCGTCAAATGGGTCCACTCAGGAATTGGTATAAACAATAAGAAATGTTTCAAGTTTTTTCCTATAAAACAGGAATTTATGTAGATACCGTGAAGACAATACAAGTTGCAGACCACCATGTAGGCAATTGATTGAAATTTGAACAGCATAAAAGAAAAAATATGATTACAAACTTTACCTTTGCAATGGTCATAATAACAGCATTGATGATGACAGACGTAGCGTTTGTTTTTTTATACACATTTTAGCAATACATGATTTGATACAAACAACAGACAACGATAAGCTTCTTTATTTGTAACAAGTTTTTGCTATCAAATGGCCTTCGGCTTGTTTTCTACAATACACACATACACTTATTTTCTGTACACACTCAAATGAATTTCGCCCTCTATAAAATTAGTACAAGATGTGAAAAATTTTTTTGCCGTCTAATTGTTGGCAGATATAGTAGGTGTCAGTTCCGGCTTTTTTTTTACCCTGTGTCCAAACAAAATGGTATGTTAAGTGCTGACAACATAATACGAATGAAAACTTCTAAAAATTGCAATTATTTTTTGCATGGGTTTCGTTGGTTTCCGGACACCATAATAACAGACTACCTAATAAATCCTTCGTAAATAACATATCATATTTGTTAAGATTTAATTTTAAAACTCATTTTTTGTGATTTGTGTCCAGGGTATCCAATACTCGGGCCTATACATGACTGATTGTGGGCACTTATGTTTAATCTTTTTTGTTAAAAATGACAAATATTTTATTAAATTTCCATTGAAATTTGAAAGAAAAAATGGAAAAGAATGATTCAAATTTCGCCAACGAAAAACAGCACACACAATAGCAAGTAATGTAATTAATTATCTTTTCAGGTGACACTTGGTGTTATTTTTAAAAATATTTCTTTTACCCACGAAAAGGTCAACATTCCTTAGGTTCGCAATTTAAGAAAAAAATTAGAAATTAATTATAAAAAAAAAAAAACTCTGAAGTATTCGTGTTGGAATGTTTATGTGATTTTTCAAAATGATTTTTTTAACACTATACCTAGCATATCAACAAATAAACATGATGATGATAATGATTAACAAACAAAAAGTAAAGCAACAATTAAAATTAAAAGTCTTTAAATCTAGGAAATTCATGTACTCACATACAGCTTAAATTTTGTCTGCATTCTGCTCTCTAAATATTTATTATTATTATACTGAAGCTATTTATTATTATACATACTGAAACTACTTATGTAGGCAAAGCCAACTAAAAAATATTCTTTAGTTTATTTGGCTTTGTAAGGAAAAATATTTGTATGTATAAGAGTTAATATCTTTTGATTTAGTAGGTCGATTTTGATTAAATAAACGCAATATGTCAGAGGAAGTTTCTACAATACAACAGTGAAAACCGCATTTAAAATGGTTAAGCAGTTTCTGAGATTAGCGTGCACAGAAAAGACGTACGATTTTATATACAATACTTAGATTAGAAACAACATTCAAAAAATAACAGTCTTCAATACGTAACTTACATGTAAGAACCTACATACGTGTATGTATGCATATACAAATATTTATTTATATATTTATATACTGTATGATTATTGTTATAAACTTATGCCACAGAGGAGGGGGCTTTCGGCTGAAGTACAAAAATATGTTCTACATCATTGAATTTTATGACGTGTATAGTAAATTTTTACGAAAGTTTTTTAATCGTGAAAGTGGTGACTAGATCAAACGTATGCAGTCGTTAAGCTTTTGACATAAAATTTTGTATTCTTGACGGACTATCCACAATATATTGAAGAATTCTTTTCGTAGTAAATGTTGACTGCCCCGACATATTTAGTATGTATAATAGCTGTAAACCAAAAAGACAAATATGTATTAGATTTATTATAATAATAATTTGAAGTTAAAATTCATTGTATTAAGCAGAACTCTATACCAAAGGAAAATAAGATGTTTTGTTCCGTTTTATGGCAACATTGATAAATATATTAAATAGAAAACTCCTTGCAGCGTTACTATTCTACTTTCTCTGCAATTCTTTATAGTCAAACTCTGTATTCTAACCTAAAAATCATTTATCATACCCTCATCAATTATACATATATACTTGTATGTGTACATACATACATAGGTAAACCGTTAAGGTCACTCAAAAGCACATTTCGCTTATTATTAGCTCATTTATTATTTTATTTCTGTCTTAAGATGCACAACATCCAATTCTCCCAATTCTCTTACACAAGAAAGTTTTTATAGATTTAAAAAAAAAAAAGTGTATTGTGTATGGTGGTGACCTTTGAACCTTTCTTAAGGGAAGCAATATAAATATAGCACATAAAAAAAAAAAGAAAAATGTGCGTGAATCAAAATTAACACATAAATTAGGCAATGTGGCAAAGGTCGTGTCCTAACGCATTAAGAATTTAAAAATATATGGAGATTAAAGGGAGTTTCAGTAGAATAGGTGTGCCTGCGGCTTGCTATTGAGGTACGCTTACAACTGCTCTGTTGACGCTTTCAAAGCTATTTTTTTTGGCACTGCTATGTGAGTTAGTCCTTGTTTAGAGACTTGAATATCTTTCTCGTTTATAGGGTTTCAGACCCAAAGGGTACCAAAGGGAACCCTATTGCAGAGACTTCGTTGTCCGTCCGTCCGTCCTCGGGTCATATCTCATGAACTTAAGCAGCTACAGTGTTGAAATTTTCACAGAATGTGAAGTTCTATTCTATTTGTTCAACAACAAATACTAAAACTAAAATATTTTCAAAAATGTAAAGAGGTGCCCATACAAGAAACATTTTGGTTTGTATGGCAGCTATACGATCCAGTAATTCCACGATCTTATAATTTGGTTGGTTGGTGGCTATACATCAGAAACTTATATTGTCGAAATTCAAGTTTGATCGGACCCCTATGGATGGTACCTTCCCTACAAACCTCCATAAAAATTCAGGTTCTTATTTGAAAAACTTTTTTGGTTTTTGTTCTATCAAACTGAAATTTAAACACTATATGTTTCTGATATAGACGCCATACATCTGACCACTAGGGGGCGTACCTCCCATACGAGTCTGTCTTGCATTTGGCCCATTTTTATTAATTATACGACGTAAAATGAAATTTTTCCGCAACCAAATGAAACCGCTGTCGCACTCCAAGCTTACTTCATAATTATCTTATTCAAACAGCAGTCATCATCGCTCTTAACATTTTCTATCAGAATACCTCAGCGTTAAATAAACATAAGTTGAAAATGTAAAAAACCTTTACTTAAGAAAGTGAACGCGGAAATAAATAAACGTCGTAGCGTATTAATTTTATTCCTTCTTTGCCAAATCCAAATACTAGTCCTTCAGTCACTGCAATTTATTGCCAGTGCATAACTCATGCCAAGAGAGAGGTCACCATTTTGAACAATAAAATTATCAGCTACAGAAACTTTCACCTTCGACTTTTTCCATTGTACTACGGCAGCTGAGACAATAAGAAAACAAACCGAAAGAAAAGTTTGGCAGATTTCGTTTTTTAATATTTTATTTTCTTCTTTACATTTTTTTTTCTGTATTAGTCCAAAATAAAAATCTCATGTCTAAAATTGACTTACCCCTTACTTTTGTTTTAACGCACGTTTGCACCTTCTGTCGAGCGGCAGCACCAGCGGCTGTTGGTTGTTGGGCTTCTTACGTTCCATGATGTAGGTATGAATATTTGTTTTGGTTTATTCATTTGGGAGCAACATTATTAACACTTGATTAAATATTCTTCTTTTGAGTAGACAGCGATAAGATTTTTATCATTTTCTTACGGATAAGTTTCAATGTAAAGAATAGTACAAACCACATCTTAAATATAAAATATCATTTTATACTTGTATATATTGTACAAAGCGATTAATTAATATATGTGAAATAGAATAATATTTCAACATTGATTTCAAATTTTAACTAAGTAAAAAATGTGGGACAAAAGAATTCCAGTAATTTAATTAAGAAAAAAGCATTTAAGGAAGAATACGAAAAAATTTATTTTTAGTTTCACCAAAGTTTTACTACAGTTGAATATCAATATATTGTATTACATATTTTTTTGGTAGGAAAATGATGGCCCAATCGAATCCATTACTGCTGAGTTTTTCTTGCACACTTGTAGTGTACAATTTTAATAATTTAAAGACTTTAATTTAAGACATTGAATAAATTCAATTGTTAAATTATCTATAATGAAACAAAAATATGAAACTAATCTCTCAATTTACAGATATTAAGAAACTGTTTTAGTTTGTTTAGAAAATCTCACGCAATTGGAAGAACACAGGTAGATCAACTCTTTTCGTAATAGTGACTAATTTTTCTCCTTTCGTTCATTAGAGCAAATGAATTAGGTATATATTGAAACACAGTGTAAAGTGCATCACTATACAAATTAAAAGTCCCAACGTGCATTTTAAAATAAATGCCCACCACCCGCCCAACCGACGCGGGGGGCGCATCCGCATGACGCACGGATAATATATGCATTTGAAACAAAAATGCAGGTTCTCATAGTTCATTATTATGTCAAAAGATACATATATTTGTTAAGTTTATCGTGAACTTTCTAGCGTTCCTTAAACGGATGCGTTGGCTTAACAGATAATTTTGATGGCATTCTTGGTATACAAAATCGGAACACTAAATATAGGGATGAAGCCAATAGCAATTTGATGTGGTAGACAACGCTAAAATGAAAGACTTCACTAAACTTTAAAACACAATTGAGTAAGAAAAGAAATTTTTCTTTAAATTTATGCAAACATATGTATGTAAATATGTATGACTCTACCAATAGAAGCGTTCAATAGAATATGAAATACTTAGCATAACAAAATACATCTATGAACTTACACATGACTAACAAGATAATTTAAAGTTTTACCAAGCCAAAATTGGGAATGTCCGCAAAACGCTAAAATATGATATCAATGTAAGTGAAAACAAGTAAGAAGTTTAACTACGACTATGCCGTAGTTGATATACTCTTCACGCACCCCTTAGAAAACGTTTGTTTCCACGCTCTGTGATAGAGCATTTTGTATGGGAGGTGGCCCCCTACTGGTCCGATTCGGCTGGTTGCGACATATGTACTGCTTCTAGTAAAAAGAAAGGTTTATGCATTTCAGCTCTCTAGCTCAACAACTGAGGGCCTAGTTTGCATACATACGGACAGACGGAAATGGCATAATGAATTCGCCTCAACGAGCTGATCATGAATATAATAAATAACTTATGGTGTCTCTGTTGTCTCCTTCTGCCTGTTATAAACTGCATGAAAACCTTATAATACTATTCACTGCGTGAAGAGTATAATTAGTTAAAATAAAATGCACATACATTATATCGATTGTTAATATATTATAATTTTGCAATTTACCTTTGCAATATCCTTGGAAAGCGAATCGGAAAATATAAAAAGAGATTTTGCATTAATAGCAAGCGAAGATGTTTTTAACATATTTACCTTTTACAACACGCTCTTGCTTCAAATTAACAATTAAGCAAATTCGCGATTAACTTTCGCAAATTATTATAATCGATTCGACGCAACGTGATCAAGTTCCCGAACGAGTTAAAGACTGTGCTTGTTGAGAAACAACTAAGGAAAGGCACAAGTCACTTTGCCTCTTTTATAGTTGGGACCAACAGAAACGACATGCGTCGACAATAATCATTCATGAGCTCAAGTCCCAGGCCAAAACCAGACTGCATACTTTGTTGCTGTGTATAGTTGTTGGGTTTACAAACAAAATGGCATATACTTGTATACAACGGTAGTAAATACACAGCAACATCACCCTCACTCAACATCCAAACCAAGTTAACAAACAAGGATATGTATGCATGCGCTACACTTTTGAAGCTCAACAGCAAGACATGTGTTTGTTTAGGTGGGTCGTGAGGGTGCTCTACAACTACAAGTATATAATAAAACTGCATCATCACCACGTGCTGCTTCTGTTTTTGCTTTTATTTTGGCATCATCATATTTTCTTGTGTATTATACTTTATTTTTATAAATTCGCTCCTTTTTACAACACCAAAACACAATTCTACAATTTCTCTCTCTTTCGGTCGTGGTTCATTCGTTTGTACTCGTAAGTATAATATATTCGGAATGCAATGTCTTGTTGCGCCAATTTACATATATAGCCTGCTTACATTTTCATACACCTTTTGCTCCTTTAGAATGTGTCTTATATTCTTTAGTCAGTCAGTCTCCGGTCTTTCACGCTCGCTGCTCGTATTAACGGCGTCGCTCGGGTTCAATTAAGAGACCCACCCACTATATTATATTATATGCACTTTATTATTTGTATACAGATACATTCTTTTTTGATTTTGTTTTATTGTACGTTGTTCTGTATTTTGATATTGTGTTGTTGCTGTTTTTGTTTTAGCCTTAGTATCTTACGATTTGTGCCGAACGCCTTCGGCCGGTTGGTGGGTTGTACTCAGAATAAACGTTGCAAGCACCAAGAGTACAAGTATATGAAATTTTGCTTCGTCAGTCAGTATTGTTATTTTTATTGAGTTGTTGCTGTTACAATATTATTAGTGTTGTCGTTGTGTTGTGTACAGTATGTACGCTTGTACTTTACTGTTGTTAGCCTTTCTAAACCCATCTGAAGCGTATTCTTATAAAAGTGCCCATTTACTGTGATAAAAATTAACAAAATAAAAACTTGACATTATCAATGCGGATTTGCATCAAAACTTTTTCGTTCGCGTTGTTTCCGCTTCCGTTTCGTTGACGCGTGTCATTTGCATGTTCAATACTTATCAGCATCAGTTTAGGGATGCATTGTTTAAGCCTTTTGCATGTTTCTGCGTATTAACATTTTGATGTTCTCCACCACAAATGTTGCCTTCGACAGTATAAATATAATGAACTAGAACTGTATAATTAAGAAATTAAACTTCCCAATTAATCGATTGAAACACAATACTTTTACTGTTCGGGGTTATTTTTAAAAATTTGAGTACTGACTGTATTAAACTTACTGTTTTTTGAAAGGTAAGGTAATTTAATGTGAGTTTAAAGTGATTTTCTATTGGTTTCACTCTAAGCACTGATTGTGATTAACTTATTATATAATTACATAATATTTTTATTTACTCATTAATATATATCTCAACAATCAACATTCACTTCAGTTTTACCGAAGATTATGCCCCATCGACACTAATAGAAACATTAAGAAAAAATCCAAATTGATAACTTTTCACAAAAACACTAGTTTAAATAACAATCCTTTTTCAATAAAATGTAACAAGTATATCTCATGAACCGTAATAGCTTGTGGGTTTTACAAAATATGTAGTTCTATTCGGGCATCAGCAACAAATACTAAAACTAAAATATTTTCAAAAACTTAAAGGGGTCCCCATACAAGAAAAATTTTGATTTGTATGGCAGCTACACGATCCAGTAATTCCACGATCTTAAAATTTGTATGGTTGGTAGCTACACATTAGAAACTTATATTGTCGAAATTTCAGTTTGATCAGACTACTAGGGAGGGTACCTCCCACACCAACCACCATTGAAATTCAGGTTCTTATTAGAAAAACTTTTTTGTTATTTGTTCTATCAAATTGAAATTTAGAAACTATAAGTTTCTGATATAGGCGCGGTACATTTGTTGGAATCAGTAAAATCGGACCACTAAGGGGAGTGCGAACCATACAAACCCCAATCTGGTACGGAACCCTCCGTGTACGAGTCTGACACTTGACAAATTTTTTATAAATTGAGATATTTTAATTTTAAATTTTCAGTTTTCTAAGAGTTCAACAAAATAAAAAAACATAACCTTTCTTACTTTTTTTCAATTTTTCACTAATTGGATTCAAAAATCAGTTAAAAAGTAAAACGAAGTGAAATCCTCTTAAACGCATCTGGCAATCGAAAGTTTATTATGAATATTTTTTAATTAAATCCAAGACACTTGCATAAACTTTTATTGCTTTGTCTTCAGAATGATAAAATCCAACTTAACATTCCTGCCAATGTATCAAAACATTTATTTATCCACATTAAAATAAGCGTATTTCACAATTTACGACGCAAAATTTTCATTTTTCTGTATCAAGCATTATGACAGCTTTTCTATGATCTGTCGCAACCAGCATTGTACCGTGAATAAAGCTGTCTTACCTCCATTTCCAACCCAAAAGCGCTTAATAATGAGTACTCAGTGTGAAGTACCCCTCGATATTATGACGCGGCTAAATGAGCACAAAAATAATCAACTTAATGATTGACAATGGTTTTGCAGAAAGGGAGTGTTGAATATTAATCAATATACATAATATATGAGTATATATTTTCATTTTAAACAAAAATATTCAGTTTCCATTTTTATTGTAAACTAGAGTACCCACCTGGCGTCGCATGGCCAATCGAATTCCTTGAACTTATGTGATTAGTACGACCATGAATAGAACAAAAATCAAATGAAATGACCGCAATTAGGACTATTAAGTGTTAGCACCATGGCTATTAATAAGTTAAATTACATTTCTGCTGTTTCATTCTTGCTTCCCGCTATCTTTTATTTTGGACAAACGGACAGACACATACGAAATTCCAGTGACTTATAAATTGTACTACACCACCCTGGCCTTGTCCTTAGTATTATTGTATTATAGAGTCGTTTAATTTTTCAAAACAAACAGTAGTTCATTACGCTGCTCTTGAAATACTTTTGAAAAAATCAGACAAATCGAATGCCTTAATTAAAAATTGACATATTATCTGTGATTTTTCACATAAATTACTTGATTGGTTTTTAAATATGTCTCTAAGTTTTATATGCAAAATTTGATACAACACACAAACAAATTTGAATTTTTATATTTTAAATTGATTGTGCATTTATCCAGCTATCCCAAAGCCAGCAAATTCCTCTTCCGAAAAGAGACTTAAAAGTAATTTTACGTCTGAGTAAACATTAATGTGCCAATATTTATTGTTTGAAAAACAACAATGACAAACAAAATAATATAATTTAGTAAAGTTGAGTTTTGATTGTGGGGGTTAGGTGCCCTCTTAATAAACGTAAAAGCAACTTTATGCCAACTGTTTTGTATATGTTTATCCTCATATAAAATACAAAACCTCAACAAGACCCAACCCTGATTTTCCGAGATTTTGAACACAGAGAACAATACCACTTAAACCACTTAATATGTATATAAATAAGACCCAATCGCTGGAAATTTTGACAGAGTATTGCAAATATTTTGTACAAAACGTACAAAAGCGTCGTCGGTGTTTACAATCGAAAGCGTTAAAATCTTGTTACTTCAAGTTTTTGGTCCCAAATAAGAATATTTTTTTGGACCTCAAAAAACGGCTCTGCGCTACTCTTTGGTGGTAAAACTCGTCTTTCCCAAATGTTTCTAATAATTATTATATAGGCAAAGAGCATCGACGATGTTGTTTCTACAGCCACATATCAATTCAGCTGTACAATATATTTTCATTCTATTCAAAATTTAACCTTTGAAACATTTAGTATAGTTCCATTTGTCAGATGGAAATGCACGACGGTATGTGAACTTCCACATTACGTACAATTGAAAGTGTCCTATAGTTTTGTAGAAAATGATAAGGCAAAATACAGGTTTTACAGGTTTTCACTCGCTTCTTGTTACTGTGTGTTCGAGCTCAAAAAAACTGAATTTACACTTCTTACCATTATTAAAAGGCATGTGAGTTTCAGAAAACCAAATTTAATGTCCTGTCTTATTTAAATTAATAATTTTTACTTTAAGTATGCAACTTAATAGTCAGAAGTTAATTTTATTTGCGCTAGATTATTTGTAAGTTTCGTAAGCGATACTTCCAAGTTTAAATTTGTATTTTAATACAACTTCTACCTCAGATATATTAAAACACTAGAATGTTCTAAACATCCATAAATGCATATTTTTTAGAGATGTGATTCAAGATGTGAATTATACATTTTTCTTATAACATTTTTTAGTTTTAAAAAATATCCACTGTGCCTCAATTAAAACAATTATAAAATTGATCGATTGTTGTTCTTATTAAATTGACTAGATATAATAAAATAATTAAATTTCCATGTTGGTATTTCTGTTTATCATGGTATAAATCATTGTTGACTAATTCATTTTACTGAGATGACTTTTAACAAATAATGCAGACGTCTGCAAATTTTTTTTAGATCCTCATCCCAGTTTTTAATTTTTGCTTATATGAAATCTAAGTAATGAATATTCAAATATCGGTTGTCTAACATAGACGGCAGTTAGCATCGGGTTTTTGTTAAAATTTTTCAACAATTTTTCAACTGCTAGTCACACACAAAGGGGGTTAACTTGCTTTGTATACAGTGGAGCTAGAGTCTCGTATAGACGAAGACTACGTCACTCAACCGCACACAATTGGCGTATATCTCAGGAATCCCCACAAGCTGACAACAACACTTAAACCTATGCGTAATTTGATTTGACTCCTTATGTGAAGCTTAGAGAAGGAACAAATCTGTCTGCGTACTCGTCACTGAATCAGTTAGCAGTTAGTCTTTGAGTTGCTTGTGCAGACGATTACAACACATTGTCGTACATAAATCAGCATAATATGCCATGTTTGTCTGTTTGCATCTTATTCATTTAAACTTTCTTCTACAATTAAGCAATTAACCCCACACATTTTTATATCCTGCAGCAATATCAACCAGCTCAATCTGCTTGCTACTGTATTGCTTTTATTAATCCAATTTTTCTCCCCATATACACATATGTATGTATGCTATAAATGATACATGTTGTGTTATTTATGATATCAGATTTTGTTTTAATTCTGAAACAAATAACTTTCATCAAAACAAGAAAAGTAAGAAAGCCCGACAGGCCGATTTTGAGCAAAGAATGTCGATGTTAGTTTTCATATCTATCTGTCGGAAGGTAAAGTGCTAGTGCTAAAATTGTATAAAAAAACTCAACTCTCGAAGCTTTATGTTGATGCTATATCAATTACTGACTTGATCGGTCTTTTTAGAGTAATTGGAAAAATCTGGTCCCAATATATGGCTTGTTTATGGTAGTTGATAAACCTGTACTGCATTGGATTTCTGAATATTCATCTCCTCTATTGGAATGATTTTAAATTGAATCGTGCTTACAAACTACTACTTTTCATTGTTTTATTGTCTTATTTTTAATCAGTAGACTGATGTCTTCTTAATTAAAAACCAACGATAACAACATTACATCCTGCCTCATCTCTAGAAAGGTCGAAAATTACCTCAAGCTGTTACAAGTCAATCCTTTCACAAAAAAAAAAGAAAAGAAAACCGAAAAATTCCTCTTTTCATACAATTCGTTAACACACCAAAACGTTAATAACGTTTGTTGTTCTACGAAACATTACAAAAACACGCTCGTTAAGAAACACATTACAACGCGTAAACAACAATTAGTTTGTCTCATATAGTAAAACAAAACAGAAGTGCGTGTTTTTGAAAAAGTTACTGCCGTGACACTTGAAAGAATTAAATGTTCTTATATTTATGAGAATCGTAAAACTTAATGATTTTCGAAAGAAATGATAACTCAACTTTTTAAACACTTTGCTGTTGATGTGCATGTAATAAGATTATTTTATACATTGCATATATTGATGTTTGTTATTTAAAAAGACATTTATAAATAGTGTTTTTTACAAATCCAAAATGCAAACCATATACTCTCGAAAATATTTGAAACAGAGTATGGGAGGTACACCCCTAGTGGTCCGATTGGGCTGGTTCCGACACATGTCTTGCGCCTGTCTTGGAAGTTTCAGTTCAGAATTTTTTTGTGGATGGATGGACATGGCTTAATCAATTCGTCTAATCGAGCTGATCAAGAATATATATACTTTATGTGGTTTTTTTTTTGTCTCCTTCTGCCCGTTACAAACTTCATGACAAACTTATAATACTATTCACTTCCGTGAAGAGTATAAAAAATCGAATGTTGTTACTGTTGCAACAGAACTATCAGATTGTAGATGTGATAATCAATGTAGCGTACACATTTTGCTTACCACATTAAGAGTCTTCAAGATTTATCGGTTACAATAATAAGGAAGGTAGCAAAGAATTAATAAAAGGAGAAATCAGATATCCTTTCGAATCTGATGCGACAGTTTTGTAATCAAAAATCTGTTTTGCATGGAAATAAATCGAAATCAAAGAATAGTAAAAGTAATTCAAGTTCTATAGTACACCCTACTTCAAATGCGTGTAAACAAAAAGCTAGTAAACTACAAATATTGGTAAAACTAATGAAAAAATGTCAAAATGAAAAAAAAAAAAACTGTGACAGCTAAATACCAAAGCAAACGGAGATTTTAAGTGGTAGTTACACAAGGTTCAAAAATCACATTATAAATAGTCCAAACACAAAAAAAAAGGAGAATAAAAATTAAACAGATTGAAATTAAAAAACCTAAAACACGATTTCAGTTAATCTTATATAACATTATACTTATGTCTCTCAGCTCGTTAATAAGCAAAAGGAAGATAAATCAGAAAGCGAGAAAAGAAACTCAACTATTGGAATTGTTGGTAATACACATTTGGGAAGGTCACAGATTGGCATGAATATGAAGGCAAAAATCGAACTGCTTATGCAGCAAAAACTCTGCTAAGTTGCTATTGCAGATATTGCAAAAGTTGAAGGGCATTTATCAGGATAAAAGAAAGCAAATAAATGAGCGATAGCAAGAGAAACAAATCCAATCAACAGCCAGATAACATAAAACGAAACGAAATCAGCGCAGATGATAGAACAAGAATGGATTACTGCTAACCAAAATGCTGGCTCAGGAAAAATTATTTGTGTCGATAAACAGTAGCGAATAAAAGTCATCTCAGATTCGATTAACAATAAAAGCTACCTTACCGCAGCACAAGATAATAACGTTGTCAAAAGTAATATATGTATATATAGAAAATCACCCCATTCATAGACCGACTGTTGGCAACAATATTGTAGAAGTTCCTCTTGTCTTTGGTACTTGCGGTGTCAAACGAACAAACAACTTGATAACGCACAGTACTTTTTGTATGGGGCCCCCCATTTAAATTTTTAATATTATTTTATTTTTAGCATTTGTTATTGTAGGCGTAATAATCTTTGACTACCTTTCTACCTATTACGGTTCATGAGATAGAGCCCGAGGAGCCAGTCAATTTAATTTGTGGTCAACTAGTTTTGCCATTTTAGATTTCCGCCAGGAATCGGCTTCCGCATTGATCATATTTATTGTGAGAATCATCGGATTTACCTTACACCACACACAGTAGAAGTTATTGTTGCAGTGTTGAGGAGGAGGACCCCAATGTATTTATTCGCCATCGTGCACTAAATTTGTCGAAAAAAAACCTTACCGATTGTGTAATAATCTTGGAAGCTATGGTGCCCATATGTCCAAAATTCTTTTTAAACACTAGTAGCGGAAGTTTCTGCAGCTTTTTATTTCGCTCGAACAGCTAGCTCCAAATAGCGCGCAGATCGCTGTGAATTATTGAATGATGTGAAATTTGTTTAAAACTTGTCTGTGATTCACTTTTTTCATTGGTTTCTGTATATATTGTTTTGCATAGATAGTGGATGAATTATTTGTCTTGTGACTACAGATAATACTGAAAGATCATTTTCGAAACTAAAATTAATAAATTTAGAAAGAACGTTATCTTCGACTATGCCGAAGATGAAATACTCTTCACGCAGTGAATGTTTCATTGTAGTATTCAAATGGGTGGTTTGTATGAGAGGTACCCCCCTAGTGGTCTGATTCGGCTGGTTCCGTTAAATGTCCCGCGCCTGTAGGAGTAGGAGTCGACGAAAAACAAAAAAGTTTTTTTTAATAAGAACTTGAACTCAAATGGGTGGTTTGTATGGGAGGCAACTCCAATATTTATGGACAAGCTTAAAATTCAATATATTATGGGTACATAGTCAATTGACTAACTGTAATTAAGTAAAACAAGACCAACCGAAATACACAAAACAAAAAGGTTTGGCCAAAAAGCAATGGAGCTACACTGTTGCATACACAATATTACTTATTATTAAGTGGCCGCCCATTACAGAGAGGCGTTGCAATTGAAAATAGAACTTGCTGCTTTGTTTTTATTTTCTTTTAAAGATACTGCACTTCGCTTGGACAAAACTATTGTACATATTGTATATACAACATCTGCCGCAGTGGAGGAAACAAACTCATAATGTATATAACATATACATACATATATTCCAGAAGGAGCAGTTGCAATGATACACAATAATATCATAACATGGTGCAGCAAAACTGCGCAATGCAAAGCTATATTGCTTCAACTAGTGTCCGGAGACCTTTTGATAGGATACATTGAGTGTGTGGGTTATGCCAGCATTAGCTTTTCAACTTTTGCTCATTTAATTCTATACATGTATGTAGTATGAGAGTCATATACTACTTTCGTTTACCAGTCTACCATCACATATTAGTATCTCATTCGATGAAGCTTCATAGCTTTCATTGCATTCGGCTGAAGCTCACGAAGATACATAGACAGTATTGCGCATGTCTATCACTAATACTCGTTTTTGGTCGTTGCACTTCTATTCTGTTATTATTATTGTTGCATTACTTTAATTTTTATTCGCAAAAATAATAATGTTGTTGCATTTTGTAAATTCCACAGCAGCAGAAGCTTTCCTAGTCTGCAGAGCCCTTCGCCTTGGTTTTTGTAGCCGCAAATGCTTAAAATCTTTATGTACTATTAACTCTAAGCAATCTAAATAATATATAAGCACATTTTATTTACTATACCATTATTATATACTATTATACCCTCTCCAGCTAAATTACTTTTGCACTCTTTTACATACTGTCGCTCGCTTGTACGCTCTTTGACAGTCGTCTTTAAATATTGTTGTTGGTGGCATGAGCTTTTCTTTCCCGTGTTGCAATTGGAAGTCCTTATTCGTCGCTTGCTTTTCTTTGGTTGGTTCCTGTTTTGTTTTGTTGTGTATTGGGAAATGTTGTTGTGGGTGTTGTTCCCGTTTTTCATTGGTCGTTTGTATTCTCGTTAGCTGCTGTAACTTGCAACTCTTTCATGTGAACCTTATTGCTATTGTTTACAGGTTGTAGTATCGTCATCAGCGGCAACACTACAATAACGATGTTGCAACCACTAAATAAACAACAACCAACTAAAACGATCGCCCATATATATTCGACATACATTAAAAAATACTTATTTAAGTATTTCGTATATTATTTTATATACATACTCGCACATCTGTATACAGGTAACATATGTTACATATCTAAATAGCCAGTCTTAGCGAAGTAATGTTTCATTCCATTGGTCGTCCCGACTGAAATAAATAGAGCCGGCGAAATAGATACGTAGATCAAGTAGATACTCACAGTAATATGCATTTAAATAGCCAGATGTAATTATGATCTTTCGAAAATTTCCCCTTCCTGAGGTGTGCACAAAAGTATAGATACATAAGGCTCAAGACTTCCAGTATGGAAAATACTATTATTACAGTATGGCAAATACTATTATTAAATATTATGAAATAATATTATTATTTGCCATTCACTGTATGAAGAGTATAATTACCAGCTTAACAAAATTGAATACAGTAAAAAGCCAATTTTAATGAAGTTTGCTATTCTTTTTATCACAGCCATTCTGTCGATGGATTCTTGCGAGTCGAGTGCGACAAACGTCATTCAGGAATATCTACAGCAGTTCGATGAATCGACTTGTAAGTGGAACATTGCCTCAATTTAGAGTTTTTCAGGCTAAAATACTTGGACGTATCATTAACGCTCCATGGTATAAGCGGACCTGGGCACCCAGAAGATAGGTGACCTTATCCAGGCTCAATCCACGGCATATATCAGCAGATCCGAACTATTTGGTCAGAAAACTTCTATCCGGCATAAGTACTAGAATTGTAGAGAATAATTTAATACTAACTAGTTTAAAATTGTATTATCCAACTATAGCAAAGCCAAAAGGAAGCTATCATCGGAAGTGTCTTCATCGTTCGCTGGTTATAGGCTATGTGAGAACACATTAAATTAAATATGAACTTATAGAAATGGAAGCACTGCTTTAATGTATTCAATTGTAACACAATTTGTTTCGTGATGCAGGTGTAAGCTCTCTAATGTGAACACGCATTTAATCCAGCAACTCATATATCCCCAGGCTGGAAAGTTATGTGAATTATGTTGCAGCCAACCTGCTTGGCAACAGCCAGCACACCCGAAGATTGAGTCGGCGGCATCCACTGCATTTATATCATTAAAATTAAAATAGAAACGTGCACAATCGAATTCGCAGAATATCGTTTACGATAGATTGCAAATAAAATATAATTTCAAAAAAAAAAAAAAAATGTTTGAAATCGTGATTGTTTTTACAAACTTTGAAAATGGAAATAGAAAAGAACTCGTTTTCCGTTTTGGGCGCGATTAGTGCTAGCCTTGGCTATGTCAAGTGATGTTTAATAATGTAATTAACTATCAATTTTTTTTAACCAATAGCAGGTCGTAACTACGGAAATAATATCACATTGATGGCAACCATTAAGGTAGTGAAACTTGCGTGCGACGTTTTATTCTGACTGTATCGTCAAGTAATTAAAATAAAGTCATTTTTTCAAGTTGTTATGATTTTTATACTCTTCACGCAGTGAATAGTATTATAAGTTTGTAAGGAAGTTTGTAACAGGCATAAGGAGGCAACAGAGATTCCGTAAAGTATATATAATTATTCTTAATTAGTTCGATAACGAATTGATTAAGTCATGTCCGTGTGTCTGTCTGTACGTATGCAAACTAGTCCCTCAGTTTTTGAGCTAGAGAGCTGATTTTTCACGAACCTTTCTTTTTACTAGACGCAGTACATTTGTCGGAACCAGATGTACCATCCCATACAAACCACCCATTAAAATTCATGTTCTTATTAGAAAAACTTTTTTGGTTTTGTCCCCTTGAACTAAAATTTCGATACTATAAGTGTCTAAGCAATGTCCATGAAATGCGTAAATTTCAAGACCCTACATCCTGTTGGATCGTATAGCTCCCATACAAACCAAAGCCCAAGTATAGGTTTTTATTAGAAAAACTTTTTTGCTGTTTGGGTTATTGAACTGACCCATATTCAACAACAGTGTAGATTTTAAAACCCTAGGATTACTGGATCGTAAACCTCCCATACAAATATTTCGGGCTCAGTGTTGAAATGCTCAATGTGTACTTACTATACCCTAAACATAAGTCAAATCAATAATTAAATATTTCTGAATGCTCTATCACAGAGCATAGGCAGAAGTGTAGTGTAGTGTAGCGAGAAAAGTATATCAACTTCGGAATAGGCAAAGTTTATCTTAGCATTTGGGTTTTTTCGTACTGATCGAAATTATTGAGTGAGTTATTGCGATAATAGTACAGAGGTGCGTAAAGTTTTATTCCCAATATATCGTTGCCTTCGGGGTTCGGAACACACTACACGCTAGATGACCTGGAAGTCGCTTATTGGTTCACCTATCCTGACTGTTTCTTCACTGGTTCGTTTAATATCTCTGACCTCAGTTAGCTTTATAAAATACCCCATCGGGTCAATTTGGATTATTTTCATCTGTTATTTTCCTTGTCCTTTACAATTTTTTTTTTGTGCTTATTAATTACATAATTTTGTTTAAAAGCTTTTTTTTTGTTTTTTTTTTTTGTATTACACACAATTTTTATTTTCGTTAAGTTTTTTTAAATAATAATAATTTGTAATAATTAATTAATTCAATTAAGCTTTATTCTAAATGTTTATATATAATTTCCTACTTTTAGTTTTTTATCCTTTTACTTTTAAGTTGCCAGTACTTTGTCATAAACAATTAAATAAATAAATATCTCCGTTTTTTGTTTCTCGTGGTTGATTGATGTCACTTGCAATTGATTGCAATGCTTCAGTAATATTTAAGTAACCATTTTTCAAACCATTAATGGCATTAGCTTGTGCAGACCATCTCATTCTCTTCAAATATCACCGTGCGAAGCAGTTAAAATAAATAAACAATTTGAGTTTTGTGAAATCTTATTTATTCCGTGGGACTTGGTATTAAATTACACTGCTTCAACATATATAGCAATTTTCAGCTCGAAATACGCTTGCTGCCAATTTCTTCGAGCTTTTGCAATGCTATGGCTTTGTTTATCTCCACCAAATCACGATTGTGCTTGGCCATTTCCAATTGTACCTCTAGAATTTTCATACGCATTGCATGCTCCTTGCTTTGCATATCCATAAACAGACGCATTTCGAAGGAGCCTCTGCATATAGTCCGGCTAAGTAGAGCTCTCTAAGGCCATGTTGTTCCTGTTCTTCTCTACTAATACTAGCACTGTTTGAACGTGGGCGCTTGGTTAATAGTTTTGTATCTTCTTCATTGTTAACATTGTGTGCATTTTGAGCTCGATGTTGTTGTAGTGCGGCCGTAGTAGCTGCAGCTGAAGGAAATCGTCCAGCGCGGAACGTATTTAAAGCTTCTAGAGTCGCAGATATATTGCTCATATTAAACCCAGGCTGAAAGGCTGTCATGTCGGTAGCCGGTGCCAAAAAGTCATTTTGTTCAATTGCTGTCGAATTTATTGGACTTTGAAGACTAATGGGTTCAACAACGTCTTGTTTGACACTATGAATATGGTTCGGTGATATAAGCGATCTCCATTCATTAATTTTGAATCATTGTATGTGTCATTAAAGGACTCACTGACTTCCTCCTCCTTGATATCAACATCGCACAACTCCTGAGGTGGTGTACGACTGCTGCTTTCAAGAAAATTAAAATGGTGTTTGTAATGTTCTCAAAAAATATATTTTAATAAAACTTACTCATCTAGTTCATGATCTTCATCCGCATTGAATTTGTAGTCCTCACGGTACTCAAAGGCAAAACGATGATTATAATCAAGAATCTCGTCAAGCGTGCATGCTGTGATTATTTTAAATAAATAATATGTATTTTAATAACACATAGAATAGAAATAAAAATGTTTTCTTAAAAAAAAAAAAAAACTATAGTATTGTCATGTTTGTTTGTACATAAGTTATAAATCGCTCTAAGCCCGGTATATCACATCTTATACCGGCTTTGTAGGGTCATGGATATCTTTAAAATGATATAAAATATAAGACGGTTGTTTTAACACAAGTGTAAAGAATCTATTTGTTTTAGTTTACCTTTCATACGTCGCCACTGCTCCTTCAGACGATTGCATGTGCGGTCCGTACCGAAATGATTTGAAAATTTTTGGTGTATGAATTTCCAAGCTTAATTTTTTACTGCTGTTAAGCCCGCATCAAGACTATTATTTTCAATAACGCGTATATCCTTACGACACAAGTCAAGGAGGTATTTTTTTCTTGATGATTCTAGTTTTGTGTTCGTTCACGCTTTTTATACATGCTCTTTGATGTACTGTTAATGTACTGCGTCCTTTCTGTTCATATCGGAGTAAATTGATATCTCATTAGAACGTAGTGTATTTAAATTGGAGAGTCTTAACTTACCAGCCTTCTAGAAACGTTAAATTTGAGTACTGCCAAATGGCAGATTTTAGTATAACAGCTTCAAGATCGGTAACTGTACCGTTTCATAACCTATAACACAGTAGATGTATGCCAGGTCATTTCTATGGGAAGTAGAATAGTATTAATGTTCTTTTATAATTTTATTTCTCAACGTTTATTACAGTAAACTGCATAACAGATTTTTATGTCTATAAAAATAATGAGCTGTATACAGTGCTAGGCTTTGGTTTATGTGAGGAGCGAACACTGTTACTTCCTTCTTAAGGGGAAATCGAGCAGTGAAGCTTTCTCAGTATTCGCCGTGTTGGGCAGTGGGTTAGGGTGGACGCCAGCGAAATAGTATTAATAGTTTTAAGTTACAACAGTTATTCAGAATGCTAAAAATACCATGAGCAGATAGTGCAGATGACGTGTAGTCCACCGTTTGCTTTTTTAAAATAATTGCATTTGTTAAGCGCGTACGTATAGTGTACATAAAATGTGGTTCTTTGTCAAGAGATATGTCGACGCCGAGTAAAATTATCGAAGTTTTTTTAATTAAAGATTACCAATGCAGTTTGATTTACATAGGCACGCACACGTATAAAATTAATGCATAACACATATTTACATACCTTATTTCCTATGTTCCTGCATTACGTTGCGCGAATTGGAAATCGTCGCTGCGTGTGCGCGACACCATTTGACCAATTCTAGTTGCCATTATATTAATTTCTTAATATTCTTACATTTTTATTTAAAAGTATAGAATACAAAAAATGTTTGTAGCTCTTTTCACAAAATCGTAAACGCTGACAGAGCCCTCTTTTGCTTTATTTTTCAAGGTTCCAAACACAATGTTCAACCAAGGCGTATGAGGGTATGCCTATTTTCAAGATATCAAATATGGCAAGGATGTGTCAGTCATGTTTGGTCATGGAATGGTAATTACATCATATTTCATATAAGACGCATTCACACAATGTGGCAAGTCGGCTAAATGGCTAATTTACGAGTTGAATTGCATGAAGGACTAATTGAGTTTGTGCCTGGCAAGTCACCTGTTCTCTCTTGAATGTTAAGAAACCAGACTGTTAACAGAGAATTAAAAATGTGTACCATGTTTATTTTCACTTTAACCAAATAATTGGTTAGACTTGCCAACTCATAATAAATTCACAAAGTTGGCTGATATGAGCACTTTTAACCGATACCTACTTGGCACTCGTGTCCAGGGAAAGTATCGAGTAATTACTTGTATTTACTCGTATCGTTTTATCCCCAATACTGAGTATTAGATAAGAATTGTGGAATTGTAGAAATTAGGCAATTATTGGATATAATCAAATCGAATGGCTCAGCATTTTCTAGCGTAGTTATTTCAATCGGAATTTTTGCTCATTACAAACTCGCTCATGAGATCTTAGGTTTGCTGCAATAGCAAGAAATTATCGCCCATAGATGTGTACATACATACGTATGTATGCAACATAAGTATGCTGCGTATACCATCCACACTAATTCAATGAACATACCATGAGCAAAATGATATTCAACAAATATGCAATAATATTCACTCAAAATAAAAAATTCATAAGATTTTTTTTTTTTTGAGAAAATAATTTAGGATTTAAGTTATTGAAAATTAAAAATATGTAATAAACAAGCAACCCGCCCGGCCTCGCACGATAGATAGATAGAAATAGACAGATAAATTAATACTTCTTTTGGACAAATAGAAGATAACAACAATCCCTTATACTAAAAGCGGCTCTACAGCTGGACAGGCCGACCCCCTACAGGCAAACATACAGTTGGCATGAGTAAAGCATACTTTTTGTAGGACAATCCCTATTCAATCGAAGGTTTGGTTCTGCGACTTTTTTATTGTTAAAGCAAAACATGTTTTCACCGGATATTGAAGTCGTATGAACGGAATTGGCAAATTGCTAGGGATCATCTGTATCCTAGGAATATGAGCCAACTGTCCGACAGCAGGGCCAGCGATAATGGTTGTTGCAATTAAATTGTCCTTCAATTCCATTATAAGTAGCCTCGACCCATTGCACATGCTAGCAGGGATTAAATTTCTCAAAAGCATGAATTGCGGTTCGAGTTTCAATATTAATTCATGAGGTTGCAGTCCAGAAGTGATAAGTGAATTGAAAAATTCCTGTCGGTAACGTACTGCGTCATCAAGATTAGTTACAGTGTCGATCGATTTATATTTTTGATTTGGCTGGGAACTTTTTGAAGAATATTATTATTATTCAGATCTAAAATACTTCATTCCGTAGACTAAGTATTCACTGATATTATGACGAAAGAGTCTTATTTAGATGTACTCATATTAAAAAGTTAATTGATAACCAGTGCTCAAAGCCCTGGGGAAATGATGATGAAAAGCATAAGTCCCTATTGTGCAGAACACTGGCTTTACTGGCTCATTTGAAAAAATTAAAAATATTGAGCCAAAGGGAAAAGCTGATCTGAACAGGATAATACAAGCGGAATGGCAGAAACTATCCAGGAATACAGAGAGGATTTTCCACTGCAGTGGCTGCTAAGGCCTTCGGCTATAAAATGCTAAGAGTATTATTTTAATGTGATCCATTTAAAACCATTCTTTTAAGATTAAAAAATTTGTTTTTCGCCGCATTGTATCTTCTTTTCGGTGGTTTATATTCTAAGAAAATTCTCTAAATATTCGTATCGTATAAAATTTTATTGTTTTGTAATTTTACACTTCTTTCGATAACAGTCTCTTTTATGAAATGGTTTATAATAACATTTAAATAATATGGCAAAAGTAACAAAAAATAAAGATTCGTGTATGCAAAATTCATTCAACACACAAATTTTTTATACTGAAAGTATGAAATTAAATACGATTTCTGACTGCCTTGGAAAATACAATACAATACAATAATAAAACGTAGATTTATGCATTTCTTCTTCATTAATTTTCAAATATCAAAAAATATTTTCGCATTTTTATATACACTTCACAATATGTGAAATAGGTATATTATCACTTTAGCCTTATTTACGTAACTCATGGAACTGTCTGAGCATCTAAGACTGTCAAAAGCAGTGATTTTCAACCCATGTGCCGGGAGATTCTTGATGACTGCTACCACTGCCATGCATCAATTCTAGCGGACTCTGTGATTCAGTACAACTCATAATCCCAAAAGGGTGTCTAATAGAAACTTATTGTTCCTTAACAAGGGTTGAAATAGGCCCAAGAATTACTCTGCCTTGGGGCCACTACATGCCTAAATGCCGCTCTAGCTTGCGTGATAAAAAAAGGTTGAAAATCACTGCGTTAAAGTACATATTGGCATAGTCAAATCATTTTTTTCAGACGCTACATTCGGACCACTGGAAGACCTTTTCATGAAAATCAGGTAATTTATTTTAAATGTTAGAACCTCCTAAATACTGCACAATTTGCTTGAGTAGTCTACGTTCAATGGATTCAAAAATTGTATTTATCAACGGAAAGCGAGAAGATTTGTTCAAAATTTCACAATTTCATATATTTTTTTACTACATGGGCATTAAATCTCAATTTCAATTTTAGAAAAAAAAATGAAAACGTAAATTCAATTTAACAAAAACATCTAATAATAAGAAAAATAATGTGAAAAGGATAATATGTGAAGTGTATGTAAGCTTTGGTTGGACCAAAGTTAATATTTATCATTCTTTTAAATTAATATAAGTACAAAACGTTAAAAATAAGTTTTATATTTAGCAACTTGGAGAGTAGTATAAACACTAATCTAAATTAATCTTTAAAGATATATTCCAAAACTAAATCAATTAAAGTAAAAATAAAATCAAACAGATACGAATTTCCAAGCATAATATTAAGTGGAAATTCTTTTCTTCGTACGACTTTTGAGGTAGGATAGATCAATGAAATGAATATGGCATTCTTTATTGGGACCTATACTAAACTAACAATATAAGAGCTGCAGCGGCTGCTTTTAGCCAAAAATAAAAAAATACTGGTAATTGACAACTATTTTGCACGTTAGTATTCTAACGTTACTACTTGCCAGGAATGTGTGCAGATCGCATTTCTTCGTATATATGGTTGCTTCGATAAACTATCTCCGTGTTGCGGTTACAGCATTTAATCTAAACAATCATCATTTCAAATACCTAATACTTAGAATATAAATACATATTAACAATTTTTGTATATCCCGAAAGAAAACCTTTTTGATTGTACCATGTTTTAGCTTGAAAGACGCTTGCTTGCAATTTCTTGAAGCTTTTGCAATGCTATCGCCTTATTTATTTCCACCAAATCACGATTGTGCTTGGCCATTTGCAATTGTACCTCTAGAATTTTCATACGCATTGCATGCTCCTTGTTTTGCATATCCATAAACAAACGCATTTCGAAGGAAGTGCTGTTTTCAGAAGATGGTAAGTTTGGGCCTCTGCCTATGGTCCGGCTAGGTATAGCTGCAAGGCCATGTTGATGCTGTTCTTCTGTACTGATACTAGCGCTGTTTGAACGTGGCCGCTTGGTTAGTGGTTGTGTCACATCTTCTTCATTGTTATCATTGTGCGCATTTTGAAGTGCAGTTTGAGCTCGATGTTGTTGTAGTGCGGCCGCAGCAGCTGCTGCTGAAGGAAATTGTCCAGCGCGTAACGCATTTAAAGCTTCTAGAGTCGCAGATATGTTGCTCATATTAAACCCAGGCTGAAAGGCTGTCATGTCGGTAGCCGGTGCCAAAAAGTCATTTTGTTCAATTGCTGTCGAATTTATTGGACTTTGAAGACTAATGGGTTCAACAACGTCTTGTTTGCCACTGTGACTATGGTTCGGTGATGCAGATAAGCGATCCCCATTCATTAATTTTGAATCATTGTATGTGTCATTAAAGGACTCACTGACTTCCTCCTCCTTGATATCAACATCGCACAACTCCTGAGGTGGTGTACGACTGCTGCTTTCAAGAAAATTAAAATGGTGTTTGTAATGTTCTCAAAAAATATATTTTAATAAAACTTACTCATCTAGTTCATGATCTTCATCCGCATTGAATTTGTAGTCCTCACGGTACTCAAAGTCCTCTTCCAGTGCCAAAGGCATTTTAGAGTAGTCAATACCATCCAATGCCTCAGACTTGCAGGCTTTCTTCGCCTCCTGCATGAAATCCCATACTTCGAATGTGAAAGGTGATGGTTTCTTTCGATCAGCAACTTCAGGGCCAAATCTGGCCAAACGATTATTATAATCAAGAATCTCGTTACGCGTGCATGCTGTAATTATTTTAAATAAATAATATGTATTGTAGAAAGAACACCAATTTTAAAAAAAAAGTACCTTAATACTGTCACTACAAACATAAGCTACAAATTACACTAAGCCCTAGCAAGGAATATTGATTCAGAACTTGCGAAATAACCGATTTTATGTGACTGGTATTTCGTATGAATACAGGTTTTTTTGGTTCATACTCGATGTTTGAAAATTTCAATACTAATAATTATTATTGTATTTGTAATCTGAAATTAAAATTAGATTTATATTGGTATGTACTTTGAAAGTTGACGCAAGGAATAGTATCATAAGTTTGTCATAAAGTTTGTGATAGACAGAAAAGAGGCAATGGAGACTCCATAAAATATATGTATACTTCATCTGTTCGACGAGACGAGTTGATTAAGCCATGTCCGTCTGTTCCTCTGCATGTATGCAAACTAATTTCACAGATTTTGAGCTAGAGAGCTGAAAGTTTGTACGAAGTTTTCTTTTCACCAGACGCTGTATAATTGCGGGAACCAGCTGTTCGGAACACTGGGAGGAGGAATCACCGAACGATATTGTTCTTTTTCCATTTTTGTAAAACTGACCGACACGCTCGTTCCCAAAGACTATCAAAACAAAACTAAAGAAGGGAATTGACTGAAACTTTGACAGTGGGCTACTAAGAGAATGTACTGCACGATGGCACTCTTTTGTAATAGCAGCGTCATCGGGCGATGAGGCTAAGTAGTTGTTGATTGACCCTCGTATTGTATATCGATCCTTATAAGAATCTTTTAAATGAAATAAAATATACGGCGGTTGTGTTAAGACAAGTGTAAAGATCTATTTGTTTTATTTTACCTTTCATACGTCGCCACTGCTCCTTCAGGCGATTGCATGTGCGGTCCGTACCGAATTGATGTGAAAATTTTTGGTGAATGATTTTCCAAGCCTTATTTTTTACTGCTGTTAATCCCGCATCAAGCCGTTTATTTTCAATAATGCGCATGTCCTTCCGACATAAGTCAAGGAGGTATTTCTTTTCTTGGTGATTCCAATTTTGGGTTCGTTCGCGTTTCTTATACATATTCATTGATGGGCTGTTTATATACTGTGTCATTTCTGTATACATCGGAGTAAACAGATGCTTCATTAGTACAAAGTGAATTTTTATAGCAGCATTAAACTTACCAGATTTTATATCCACGCCTTCAAGAAGACTATGGTTTGAGTTCTGCCAGTTAGCAGCAATTTTCATAAAAGCTTCTAGATCGTTGGCAGTATATTGTTTGTTAACCTGTAAATACAGTAGATATTGGACACACATACACATGTAATATATCAATTTACACGAAACAAAATAAATAAAAAATTTCAAAACAGGTGGACCAAGTCCGTTACTTCAGACTTATCCTAGACAAGCGCCTAACATAGCGCGCTCATATTGAAACCACTACCGCATGCTATTATGCAAAGTTGCGTAGGATTGACTGGTTGCTACGGCCGTACAGTCAATTTTCGCTCAACAACAAGAGGACAATTTAAAGACAAGTAGTGACTCCTGGTTGGCGTTACGCAATTCAAATCTGGAGCACTGTTGTTGCAAGCACCGTTCAGAGAGCCCAGGCCTGCCACATACCTGAGGCACCTTGGTTTGTGCGCAGAATCATCTTGCACAGCAGTAACCAAAAAAGGCTACATAGCCATCCAAATCGTCTGGCGACAACCCTCACTCATGGCGTGAACTAACGCCGATTAAAAAGGCTTCAACTTAAATATTCACTTGATATAATCAGTCAGTTTTCTATATAATCATACAAATGTTTGATGTAATTTGTAATTGCAAAAATGTTATAAAAAATAAACATTTATTATGAATATTATAAAGCTATAAAATATTGTTGTGGTGAAATAAATTACTGAGATTGATTTATACACATTTTGAAGGAAAACAAAGAAAAAAGAAGTTCATTAATTAATAATTAGTAATCCTCGGCTAGTGGATTCGAGTGGGAGAGAAGCCTGTCATTGTATCGGCTGCCGTGAAAGTTTATTTCCTGGAGAACTGTAGGCATGTTGAGGTCGTTATGAAGTGTTGAGTTCCTAAACAACAAGGGGGCACTGGTGATTGTCCTGAAAGCCTTATTTTGGATGATATGTATTTTCCTGTGATTAGAAGGGTGTGATGTATACCATATTTTAGAAAGGAGCAACAATTTGTTTGTAAATTAAGCGCTGGTTTTCCAAGTTAAGTTTACTCCTTTTGCACAGAAGCCCGTTCAGCCTTTCCGATTTGTAGGAACAGGATGGAACAATGGTGGTGATATGATGTTTCCATGTCGTTACCGGAGGTATCTTACTTCGCCTGAGGATAAATGAACACAGTTGTGATTTACTTGAGTTCACACCTTGATATTCCATCTAATCAACCAGGCTTCAAAACGATTCATTTATGATTGCAGGATCGATGGGCAGAAAAGCGCCAAAATATAGGCATGTTGCTTACCGGCCTATAATACGCGGCAAGGTTCACTGGCTTGCCAGGTTTCGGCGCATTCCCATTGTGGAGAAATGGCCTAGTCCTTACAACGCATTGAAAAGTAACACCAGGAACATCACCCCCTTCTGCGAAAGGGTCATTGGCACTCTACCGTCGATGCCATCGTACCCTAGAGTTTTCTTCAATTTAATCACTTTAATTTGGCCATATACCTCAATAAACGACACGGGTTTTATGTATCCGGAGGACTCGTCTGGGTCTTGAAAGCGAGCCATGGTGCAGATGACATCAGCAGGAGCTGCAAGCTGATGGGGAGTAAACCTCAAGGAGAGCTAGTTTGCGAAGGCTCTAGCGTTAGATCGGCGCCAGAGGTTGTTCGCATCAAGAAGGGGTGCAAAACGAAGTGGAGAGATCTTTCCTCGGCGAGATGGTTTTTTAGTTGGAGCTCACCTCTGCGCTAATCAGCTTTATCCAAGATCCTCTTGTACCTTACCAGGTGGTCTAGAGCCGCAACTTTTAAAGGATGCTGGGCTGAATTGGGGAGTACAAGATGTGAGCAGTTCTGAAACGCAGCAAGTCGCTATGTGGAGGAAGTTGTCTCTTAGTTAATTGAGAAGCGATTGGCAACTACCTTAATCTCAGCAATCAATGAGAGGTGGTCTGAAGTGCGATCTGAACAGTCAGAGATGGACAACCGATTTTGTGGAATTCCAGCAAACACAGCGAAATCCAACACGTCGGGGTTATTGTCGTGTGTAGGAGATCCCGTAGATAGAACTTCTCGCAAGTGTATTAAGGTGTTAAAGAGTTGATGACATCGTTGAGTAGCCGGTCTGGAACTCCATAGGCGATGTTTGGTAATCCAGTATCCAGTAAGCGGCAATCGCCAGTTCACCAAGATCGATGGAGATTTTCACAGCTGCACATTGAAGTTAAGCGTAGCGGACAGTGAATAAATTAATTGGCTCTATAATACAATGCAATAATATTGAAGACAAGGCCTGGGGGTTGTGCATTGTTGTTTATTTAGCAAGTCGAGAATGAAATACCATAAATGTAATTCAACTTTTCTATTCATTATCGTACTGATCACACACGTTCAAGGATTTCGGTTGGCCGTGTGACGCCATGCCGGATACTCTACTAGTATTATACAAAATGTAAATTTTGTTTTCACGGAGAACTCTCAATTTTTTACGTTCGAAATTTAAATTTAAATTTAAAAACAAAGAAGTTATTAACGCAATAATAATAATTTCTGTTTGAACAACTTCTTGATTTGGTTAGTAAGAATACCAAACTTTAATAAAATTAAAGACTCTTTTGTCCAAAAATTTAAAAAAAATCGCATGCCTTTAAATACATAATACCGTATTATTCAAATTTTTGAACAAAATTTGTTTTTTGTAAGTACACAAACTTAGATCGAATCGAAGTAAATTTTCAATCCTGTTAAAGTTGTATCCCTATGTGCGTCTTTATACATTCAAATGGTGAACTCAAATGACATGATACGTTATTGTTTTTGAGAGCATACATTTAAAACCTTATTAAAAATTCATTGAACCATACTTACAATACATTAAAAAAAAAAAAAAAAAAAAACACATTGAGCCAGATGAAATACAACAAAGATTTAAAGCCCTGAAAAGCAACTGAAATATACAATGTATGGATATGAATGTAGATTTTTTTAACTTGATTTTGAGCACATACACAGTGTGTACGCACATATAATATTCACACACACACACACACAAATGTTTGAAAAATAAACTTGAATTATTTTTATAGCTTTCACACATACATATTGTACGTTAATGGCATTATCACTTTGACATGATGTTTGTTTTGCGTTAAAGAAGACCCCATGAAATGTACAATTCAATTAATGAGACAATCAACATAGCGATTAGAATTGTCATGTCCACCCGTCTATCAGAGTGCCTTTTACCAGCTACTTCCCATAGTTTCAGATACCGAAATCCAGAAGTGTCTCATTGTTTAGGCAAACAATTTATTTAAGCTAGATTTCTCTGATTATTTATAGTAATCTCCTACAAAATTAGGGAATGGGATCTTTTTAATCACATGATAACTACAACATTTGACAAATTAATTAGTCAAAATCAAACTAAATGCAACAATGGAACTTAAATATGGATAGATAAGGTGTGTAGAAAAACGAGGTTTTTTTGAAAATTCCAAGCAAAATGCATATGGTGCATATAAAAGACATTCATAATATAAACGAATCATTTACATTGCGTTTCATTTTTTAAATTCGTATACTAACTGTTTATAAAATACTATATGTATGAATAAACACATGCAAGCATCTGCTCCAGTGAAAAGTATACAAACTTCGATGAAATCGAAATAAATGTTTTTCTTGTTAAACATTAATTGATCTTCACTTGAAACAAAAAATTATTTGAGGGCTTAGATGTAGCAGGAAAATAAGACTTTGTATTCATATCCAGAAATTTTTTTTATAGACAAAAGCGCACGTCACCCTATTCTTTGGCACCAATCATTAAGAAGAAGTTGGCCAAGTAGTTGGGAACGAAACAGTATTAAAAGCGAAACGAAAAATGAAATCACAAAATTAAAAAATAATCACTTCAAGTATGACTATGTAGTAATAAAGAAATTATTTCCCGATCACCAAATGAAAAGCATTTAAAATAAACTAAGATAGACCCAGACGTATCTATGTATGTGTGTAATGTTTAAATAAATGTGCATTTGAGTGGATGTCTATTTTCAAGTGTCTGCACACATGTACAGATGTAGTAGATACATGTAGATACATAGTATGTATATAGTTATGATTGCCCGATCAATCGCGATACACTCTGACAGCCAATTATACCAAGATCACATGTGTACATACTCGTACATATGTATGTATGTATTTGAATATATTATACAAAAAAAGGCTTTTATCGGAGAGAGACGTAAAGACGAATAAAATTATTGTGAGGATGGTGGAAGCGACGACGGACAAGCCTAATATTTTAAGTATTATGTATAATAGCAAAACTCATATGTATGGTATATGGATGGTATGGTGCATACTTGAATGTATGAATGTATGTACATATGGATATTTATTTTTATTATTAATGCGTGGCAGAACTACTTTGAATTAATGTTTTTAATGGTCTGGTATGCATAAGTATGTGTTAATGTCTTGATATAAAAATATGTATCGACATTCCTATTGTAGATACAAAAATCTTTCTACTCGAATACTTGTATATACAGAATTTTACTCTTATTTTGAAACTCCATTTTATAGCTTTCACATTATGTCGTATTTTTGCAATTAGAAGATTGTGACTTTATATTTGTTTTGTTGACTATGGAAATCGGTTCGTATTGAAGAGCTTTATCTACCCCATATACAATAGAACATATATTATGTGTATATGATATTCAGAAGAAGTGCAAAAAGGCTCTTCAAAGGAAATATGTATATCAGATATTTGTATGTATGTCCACAGGCAGTTTTCTTTGCATATACCAATTAGTGCCGTAATGGCATCATTTTTCTAATGTTATTAACTATATTAAACTCATTTAGGTTGAAAAATGCATACAAACGTTATACAATTTTTATTTGGAGTCTTTTATGTTTGTATGTACATACAATATAAAGTATTTATAATCACAAGCAAATTTTAATATTTTTTTTTTTTTTTTTTTGCTGGATATGAATAGTGATGGGAAGAACAGTATGTACTTAACTTTCGTACTTTAAAAGATATTGACAGCACAAGGACAATACATACATACATTTTTTAGTATACTTAAGTATGTTTGTACAGTTTTAGGCACATATGCTTCGCTTAAATTGGAACCATAAATATTTTATATTTGGTTTTTGTTTGAATTAGGGATTTATAGGAATTTGAAGAGAGTAGTTTTTTAGGAGACTTCCAAGCTAGTCCATATACCAAATTTTATTCTCCAACCAAATTAAATCAATGCATATCAAACTCTAAGTGAGAGACGAGTCATCAGCATTTTAGAAAAGATATTACAAATAAATACCACCATCGACAAACTTGAAATTAAACGAACTTTAAGTAATTTAACGATTCCAATCAGAAATAATTATATTTTTCCTATGCATCCAAGTATGTCTTAAAAAATAATTAGACTCGTATGGCCATGGCATAGGCATGTATTGTAGTACTTGAAACTCAAGTAACGAAAATTTGAATTTCTCAAAAGAAGAAAATGACAATTTAGTCAAGTTTTATATTTTTTACTTTTTCTGTAAATTACATTAATTCACTGCAGCCGAATAACGCCGCAAAAAAATAACACCAGGTGGTACAAATCAACGTTAAGGCAAACATATTTATCATTTTTTTTTACTTATTACTACAGACAATATACACAAATGACAGACATGCCGACCAGAAGTCGAATACACTAATTTCATGACGCATACTTGCTTAAGCCGTTCTCAAACATAGAAACGTGGGTACAAAAGATACAACTTCACAAGCACAAGCAATGCGATCTACTTACAATTGTGACTACGAGATTTGTCAAAAAAAATAGCTTTTGTTTCGACTGGTGTGAGTTCAGTGACATTTTACACAATATAGAGGTACAAACCGATAGATACAGATAGAAAATAAAGCCAACGATGACGACAACGACAAATTGCGTATTTTTAAAATACTTGAAAATAGTATTACTCTTTACAAAACAATAAAAGGCATAAGCAAAAAGGTTTTTGCGCATAGGCGCGCATGCGTAGGCTACGAACCAAATTATTGCTATACACACTTCTCATTTACTGTAAGTTTAATATACTTATGTAAGTTCATAATATATGTATATAAATATATATATATATATATAAGATTTGAATTGCGCTATATATTTAGACATATGTATGTATGTCTATGGGAAGCATTTATGACAATCGGGTCGGGAGTCTAACCATATCCGCTGTATAAAACATATAACTTTAATTGGAGTATGGTATGGCAAATAAGAAATTTATACTTACTACGTAATCTCCTTCGCAAATCCTTTGCTAAAAGGCTTTTATGCGAACACCTGCCCTATCTTTGCATGAAAAAGGATAACCATATTTCGTAGAAACAACTTCTAGAAAATGAAATAACGTCTTAAAACCAAATTAACCGTTTACAAAACTGAATATCCGTAACAATACAATGTAATAGAGTTATGAATTTTTCCCTGACAATAGAGCTAAAACTTCGTACACGATCTTCTATCATCTATACACCAATAAAATTTTGAGATCGTTCAGAGCCGATCTCGAGAACATACGTTTTTGTACAATTTATCATAGCCACCTATTTTTATAGCTACTTACACAATATGTACATATGTATGTATGTGTTTTCAAATCTATTTTGTATGAAATGTATGTAGGCTGGTTAGACCAAAGTTAGCGAAGCATCGGGATAAAGGCTAATAAGCTTGAAAAATAACAGAACAAACTCCAGGCATAGTTAGATACTCTAGCAAAAGTAATGCAGCTGTGGCAAAAGCTGCCGAAAAACAGACACAGATAGTATTGTATGTGTTTCGACACGGGTACAAAAGAATTTGACAGCAACGACAAGTAAGTAAGCAGTCTTTTTTTTTTAAGTTGAAGGCGTATATTATTATTAACAAGTAAAATCATTATTGTTGCTCAGGTCCGACTATTATATACCCTGCAACTTCACATTATTTAAAGTATTTATACCACAATATGTTTTAATAATAAATAATTCACGTTAAACGTAACTTATTGACTTTAAAGCATAAAAATACAATTAATATGTATAATATAAAAACGTTTATACATTCAATATCAGGAACGTATCAAATTTTTAGATAAATTGAAAAATATTGAATATTAATTGAATAGATGTAATAGGACAATTATTTACCTATGTAACAAAAATATTCCAACTTTGTTTAGTCAAGCCCAAATCTATTTGGTAAGATTCATTTCAAACGAAAACATGAGCGCCCAATCTATGTTCCTCATTAAACCTTGTGGTTTTGATCTAGAGTAGTCCATTGAAATACGATGACACATATTTGTGTGATTTACGCTAATTTTTATCACTTATGAATTTACATTGCTTATTGGGGCTACAGAGTCCCATCTAATACATATATTCATACATATATTGTGTATAGCAAAAAGAGCAGAAAAGCTTTGTGCGAACAATGGCATAAAAAACTGTTTGAGGTCTAAAGGCGTCTATTGAGTATAAACC
Source organism: Amiota minor (assembly GCA_037043295.1). NCBI lineage: Eukaryota > Metazoa > Arthropoda > Insecta > Diptera > Drosophilidae > Amiota > Amiota minor. The sequence continues at coordinate 28,550 of JBAMAW010001893.1, read as the reverse complement.
CTTAAAATGAGAATGTAAGGTCACAGGTAAATTTCACTTTCATGATTTTTGACCGAACTTCATAAGAGACCCACAAGAAAACGTACTTATTGGAGATATCCGAAATTTATAACGACTTTTTCTTATTTTTTTTTTTTGTTCTATCTTGATGCCCTATATGATGTTATGTAATATTACATTGGTGCATGTGTGTCTATTATCCCTCTTGTTATGAAACAAAAATGGAATTTCCATTCCCAAATTTTAAATAGATATATCCCTCCACCATGTTGTGTTGTCCCGAATTGAATTAAAGATTCTGAGAGACGAAACAACTTAACTAAGTAACAATTGATCGCACACTCAATAAATAACTTTGTGAATAATACTCGATTTATTATACATACACACATATGTACAATGTATATTTTTTTTTTTGTATATACAATTCTAATATAGGAACATTGTACAATCATTCTTTTGGGTACAAGTACTCGTATATCACATATACACATATATATATGTATATAAGTGTATATGTACAATATATTCAAAAGTATGTATGTATATTATAGGAATTGAATTTTATTTTATCTTCTAATGAACGTCTTTGTTTCGTCATATTGTCGTGGAATATAATTCAAATGGGTAACCAATAAAAACCTTATGTCATGTGTCTTGCCGTTCTGTTGCTTTAGTCGCATTTTTCGCTGTTGCCAATGTTGTTGCTTTTGTACAATTCAAGTCAGACCCGCCCAGTTGAAATCGACGACAATTGCGAGTTTGTGAGTTCACTAAATTGCGCAGTAAAATACTAAAAACAACATAATAATTACGAATGATCATACGTCAATTTCTTGACGATATTATTTTTCTACTCGCTATGAATATCTTTTACTTAAAAAGCTAATCGCCATTGAATAACTCTCCATCTATCTGATCGTCAATTTGACAGATTGTCCGTCAGCTCTTTTTCTGACGATTCTGTCTGATTTCTTTTTCATTGTTTTCGTTTTGCAGAGCTATGCAGAGTAGCTTTCGTTTTAAATAAATGAAATTTATTGTTAACGGTTAGTGACCCGATTTACATGATGCGTACATTCTGCCCATATCAATTTGTAGTGAAGCACATATTCTTTCTGTTTTTTCTGACCTCAACATTACATAATTTAATATGCATCTGATAAGGTTTGACTTATAAACTGAAACAACTTGGCACGTTACATTTTACATTAGGATGATTTATTTTTTTAGGAAGCAGTAGCTCCAATTATATAGCAGGATAAAGTCCTACAATATTAAAACGGTATCACAGTACATCTGTATGTTTAATATGTTATAAATAGTTTTCACTGCAAACAAATGACGGATGAAAAATTGATATAATCTATTTCACATATGGCAAATTTGTAACGAACTTTTAATATCAGATATGCAAAATTGTATCTTAAAACAGCTGCTGATGCAATAGATATGTATATTCAACAACAATTTTTGATGTTGTATATGGTTTACACTAACCGTTAATGCAATCTTATTTTTCCTAATCCTTGCAACGCGAGTAACATAAGCACCTACATATATACATATCTTCAAATGGGGATAACTCAAATAGACATAGTCTGCAGTTATATATAACATGTAACCAAAACAGGGTATAAGTTTGTGCGCATTGCAACAGAAGGATTGTAGTAAGTTACGGGTTCACGAAGCATAAATTACACATATTATAAAACAAAGTTTCCCGGCCGCGTCTGTCTGTCTGAAAGCGATAAACTCAAAAAATATCGAGCGTTTTTTTATACGGTTTCCACCAATAGACAGAGTGATTCATGAGAAATGTTATCTATATGTATAAATATGAATCCACAAAATAGTATGACCCCGCAAAACTCAAGAACGGCTGGACCAATTTTGATGATTTTTGTTTTGTTGTGCGCAAACGCACAACAAATGAATCTTAAAGTTGCTTAGGTTATAATAGAATATTTAAATAAATTGTTCATTCATGTAAATTATTAATTACACATTTTACAACAAAGCTTTTTAGAAGAAACACCCAATACGTATAGGGATGTAGCAATGCACGCCGTGCGCAATTTTGTGACTGAAATATAATGATGATTGTTTAAAATGACAGAAAAAATAAAACCGTAAACTATGTTAACCACATAATTAAGGTGTTGATAATGTCGTCAACAGCAAAAAGAAGAGTAGCTAATAATATAGTTTAATGTGGGTTACACACAGTTGACTGCTTTGATTTTGGTCGCATAATCGGAAATTGTAATAATGCTACTCGATGGCGGACATACAGCGCATTCAGCATTCCAGCTTTCGTTGAACTTAAACCAGACCAAAAAACCTACACCCAACACCAGCAAAAATTCTGGTATGGCCACAGTCCTTAAAACATCACTGGAAGAACTTGACCGAAACTTGACCGGCGTAGCAACGCGCGATGGGTATCGCTAGTACATTTTTAAAATAATGATTAGAACGAATATGCGAATTGATAATGTCGCATACTCCTCTCTATCCCAGCGCTTGTTCTTTAGAAACCAAAAGAGCTAAGACCTGATAAAGACTTACTAAGTAGCTTCCAACGTTGCTTAAGATTATTTTTACATTCCAAATTCACTTTCCTGGGCTATTTAGTTTCCAAGCCCAAGCGTCTGAACGAACGTGACTAAATGAATTGGTCTTGTCATGTTGACCATCTCAAAATGTTCTTTAACTTGGAACGCTGCTTCTCTGTGGAAAATAATCCATCTTCCGTGCAGGTTATAAAAGCCTACCTAGACATATTACCAGAGTTCTAAAATACAATAGCAGCATTGTACAAATTATTTTATCTGCTGATTCTTTTTATCGCTCCATCCTCCCCTTAACTTAAATATTATATTCACAGGTAATGCAATGTACACATTTAAAGTAAATTGTTTTTAAAAGGGTGTATTTTGGCTTATGAAGCTTTGGTCGTATATTAATTTAAAAAAATTCTTAATTCTAAACAAACTAAAGTTATACAAATTAAGTTAATTGTTTAATTATTATAACACCAACAAAAAAGTGTAATTTCAATTAGACTGATAAATTCTTTTTGAAATTGCCGATTTTTTAATTCACCTCGAATGAACAAATTACGCAGAAAAACAATAATTTTCTAGTTAATAAATTACCTATATACAATATACACTGGTATCTACAATATACAACAAGGTTTAAAATCTAATTAGAAAATACATTATTGGAAGTTTTGCCTTTAAAGTAAATTTGTTTAAGCTCCAAATAAGCTGAAGGCAACTTAAATTGGTATTGTTGGTAATATGTCTAAAGCAAAACGGCGACTATCTATAATACATTCACATACGAATGTGCCTGCATGTACATGTTTGTCTACATAATTGGGTTGGGGCTTCTTTAGTTATCTAACTAAATAAATATTAAGTTGTAATTAAAGTCATGGGTGTGATTTTTTATACTTTTTTTTTTTTTCATTTTTATACACTGCAAGCAAACAGGGGACATTAAATTTGTCCATTATGATGATCAAGTAAACTTACTTATTTTGATATCTTCCAGATATTCCATATAATTAATACTACAATATTGTTAGGATGGAGTTTGTAAACAGTGTGTGCAATGTATGAGAACTTTGATGATGCCAAATCTTATACAAAAAATGAATGGTAAAAAGTATAAAATTTGCAGTGAAACTGAAGATAGCGTGTTAACGGTATGCAGTAACACCCAGAAGGAGTGGAGTAATAGCACTCAACGAACAATCTAATTTGGGCGTATTGTTCCTTGTAAAATACTATTGTAAATAAAAATTAAAAACCTACAATATAACTTGTAGAGTAACTAATGAAATATGATTGAAATATTTACTATATCCCCTGGTCCCATGCAATTTTGAAACGTCACATTTTGGATTACAATATTCTTATTTTTATGTGTTCGAATGACAGTCCTCTACACAAATATTTTGCCAAACATCGCCACAGGATCGGTTATAAGTTAATACTTCCAATATGTATCTTAAAATTCCTAATATGTGTAACAATTTCTTCAATCGGATATAGTTTATGACCCGACTGATTCGTATGTTATTGAGATTTATTTTTCTTCCCATTTGTTCGCATAACAAAAAATATAGTCATGCGCATATATACAAACATATACATTTACATTGACTTAATATGTACTTTGACTCATGTGTAGATATGGGGTATAAAAGCGCGGAATGGGTAGTAAGCGTATTGCACACCAACATGGTACGACTTGTCATCAGGAATTGCGTTTCATTGCTAATTTCTCAGCTCAAGTTGGTTGGCAGCATTAGATATTTGATTCTAGATACAACAAACTTTATCCAGGTGTTCACTGTCTTTGTGTTGCTTTTTTTGATTTGATGTTGTTAATGTTACTGTATCATTCACACTAGGGTGAATAGGTATTATTAATTTGTCGTGATGTTTGTAACGCATAGAATTGTACATTACATACCATATAATATGTATGTATATGAAAATATTTAACGGGAAGAGGAGAATTAATTATACTTAGTTTGTTTTTCTACAATTTCTAACCAAAGAAAACAAAGTTTTAGAGCTATAGAGTTGAATTTAGGACCCCTCTTATTATACTACTATCCTTGATTACTGAGAGAGGATGTCCCCACTTTATTTTTTTTTATGACTTCCAACTTCCGAAAAACCGGTTCATTAATTACAAATCACACAGATTGATGTATTGATTCTATAACAATAAAATCCGGAAAACCGATAAAAATTTACGAATTTGGAAGCATTTCAGCTAGAGTGTGGAAGTTATAAGAATAAACTTCAGTAAACCGAAGTAAATGTTCCGCCTTGTTTATGGATGCTTTCTTGCCAAACTTGAGAGACTCAGAAAAATAATTTTGTGTTTAAATCACAATGCATTAAAATTACCGCCAACCAAAAATAGCCAAATAGGTTACAACATACCTAACACAAATGGTTTAACTTCAGCTGTACTCTTTGTTGTTATCGTTCTGATTGTTATGACTATTAATATAATTTTTTAAATTTATTCACTTCATTATATCGTTATTTAAACTAAATACAACGGATAACAAAGGCAGCCTGTAAGTATGTAGATTTATGAATATATTTATTTCACACATACATAGATATGGAAGACATTCCTTATCCTTTGAAGAGTTATTATTTATTTTAATTTCTTAAATTGAGTTAAAATCCTGAAATCATTAGGTGGTTGAATAAGAAATATTTATTTATGCAATAATAACTGATCCGAATTCAAGCTAGGCAGCACTAAGCCTCCCCAAAAAATTGGACAGAGAACAGAGGTGACATTGTACTACCTGGCGAACTGTATATGCTATATGATTCTCATAAACACACATAACCAAAGATGTGCGTGCGATCGCATTAAAAATTTGGTAAAAGACAAAATAAATCGAGAGAACAAATAAGGAAATGCTTTTATAAAGAAACTGAAATCACATAATCAAGATTAAATTTAAATAATTCAAAAAAAAAAAAAACACATAGTAAGTATTTATATGAATGTATGTACATACATACGAACATGTTTACGTACTGAGGCATGCTGCTTGACGATAGTATTCTCAGTAAAGACAAATATTTTTGCTGAGAAAAGGTTTGAGGGATTAGTTCGATGAGTGTGAAGCAAGATGATTACGCCTTTTTGAAGCAAGACAACATTAAAATTTGTTTGGAAATTATAGACAGAACGTCGTTTAGATGCACAGACACATTTACCTAGAGACAAAAATCATGTCACTTTTTTATTCGATGAGTTTGCTTGAAAAAAATAAATCTTGTCAAAAGACGTTGTTTGAATTGAAAGCAAAGAGGGGACTAGTTTTCGTCTTACCGGAGATTTAATACCCTTCAATCAGATTGTTTTTAGTCACTAAATAGTTTCGTTTAAGGTTCTGATGTAAAATTCCTCTATACAAAAACTCAAATTTCAACAAACAATACTAATACTTAGTAACATATATTGTATAATATAAAAGCCAAGTTTCGTAATCTCGTCATGCTGATCACTCTTCAACAAGCTTTCGAACAAACTCTACCATTTCCTTCGTGAAAAGCATATTTAATAAGAAGTGAAGAGAGAGAACACACCCAAAAATATCTTAAGTATGAATACAGCGAGTAGAGTTGTTTGTGTTGTTGTGAAGTCGACCGTTTTGTACCCTTTATTGGGGGATATAAGTCACAATATTTTCAAGCAATATTATCTATAATAGCTAGTAGTTGACTAGGAAACCCTATCTATTATTTCTTATGTGTACGAAAATATATTCAAAAAATACTATAAAATTTATTAACATCTTGTTCTTGATGAAAAATTATAATGTTAATCTTATTGTACAATAATAGACAATATTTTTAGTGGTTTTGTGATGTCTTATTATTTTTATGTCATAAACAATAAAAAATCGAATGTGATTTCGTTTCGTGTTCATGCGTTGTTGAAAATTCTTATTAATTAGCAACTGTTCACACTGCAAGGGGTCGCCGCCATGGTAACCACACCATATTTGCATTTTGTTACGGATTATGACCAAGTGTTCAACTTTGGTTTACTCATGTGCAAAAAATTAAATACATTTTACATAACAACAAAAACGTTGTAGCATTCCTTCATAGCATATTATTCCTGACTATTGTATTTCGGTTCGTTATTTACTCGTTGAATTTAAGAAATTTATGTTGCATTCTTTGAACTCGGCTTTTAGATTAATAACTAGTTATTGTTTAAGGCATATTTGCCAACTTACTTGAAAATTTATTTTCCTTGCCTGTAAGCCATGAAAAAGAATAAAAGCTGTTTTCAAAATAGTTGATACACGTGCAGAGTTGCCATAGAATATAAATATATTGCTTTATTTTCACTTTATTATTGATTTTTTGAATTATGTTGTACTATTTAAAAAGCTTAAGATTAGCTTTATACACTTTTATTCTATTTTATGCAAATTGTGCATTTGGCAACTCTGCACCAGTAAACAAACAAAAATTCAGTATGAAAAGGAATGAAAAAATAAAAATGGCAGCATAAAAACCTAAAAAATTCCACCAAGTCAAACCGATTTCAGTTTAATCGTTTTCAGCTGTCACATAATCGAAGTATATGTAAGTCTCTAAACAACTCAATGCTTTATATTATAAACAAAACATATTTATGTATGTATCTACTTATGTACATCTGTTAGTTCAAACTTCATATACAAATGACATTATACTATTATACCGTTTTCTTTCGATATTTCTAATTTGAACAAACAATCAGAACAATAAAACCAAATTTATATTGCGCATGGCTTTCAATTGGTCGTAGATAAATAAATTAATGGCTTCCCCGCTTACACAAAAAATGTGCAAGATCAACATACTTTTGAAGTAAGTACGTACGGATTCTTGCAAACGCAAGCGCAACCACAGCACACAACTTACCATCGAATGCTGCGAATATTCACAAGTATCTAGTTAAAAATTTCTCGTCATATCCATACATACTTATTTATATGCATACATACACACATTTCTACATAATATGTACATGTACATATTTGTATTGACGAATAGTATATTCCGATATGTAGATTTTGTGCTTATGCGTAACTTAGTAAGCCCGCATCTAAATACAAATGTTTAAGCACATAAAAAGGTTGAGAATAAATATTAGAAATGGTAAATTGTAATAAAGCGGTTTCATATGAATTTAATTTTGGAAAATTTCTTTTAATCGACAATTGACTTCAGGAGCTAGTTAAACAAACTTTTATTGCAGCCTTCTATAACACTTTTTTATATTGTCTAAAGCTTATGTGGGTATGTACTTGGTAAGGGACGCCCGTATGTGCTCTTAATTTTTTCTTAATTGTTTTTTTTTTTACCAAGTACAAATATTTCTTAATACAAAGTACAAACTGTTCTAGTCAACGACGCATTGTTCGAAGGCGACTGTTAAAATTAATTAAAGTTAATTAAACCATTTTCTCCAATATTTTATTTACACATACTTATCGTTTGAAAAGTGTATTATTTTTCTTTCTACTATACTAACACATATGTACATAGTACACACAAATTTGTGTGTAGGGGAATTAGCATTAGCACACAGAACTTAGGTTATCAACTGTTTAATTTGTTTGGAACTAAAACAAATGATCTGCGTATTCAAACTATATTTATTTTTTAGCATCTAATTAACTTTCATAGTAACTCTGTACATAAATATTTGGTTTTCAATACATTAGAGGCGTCGAAATTTCGCATTTTTCGTAAATTTTTGGGCACAATTGCATCAACCACCCGTTTTATTTGCAGTTCGGAAATTAGCTGTCGTCGTAAACATTTGAATTTAAACAAACAATTTAAAATGTTGACAAAAGTAAAAAAAAAAAAACATTTTTTCAATACAATGGTACAGAAATTGCAATAAATAATTTGTCATTCGTCCTTCTACTTACTGTAAATCAATTCTTATTCGAATTAAAATGATAAAATTAAATTTCACTTCTGAGCAGAGTTGCCAATCACAATACTTATTTGTCCCGAAAAATTACTTCTTGTAGTACATTTTTTTTTTGTATGGAGCAACGGTCACTTTGTTACGACGACGACAATTTTCAAAAATGTGCGACATTTTACACGTTGCGTGAATGCCCTTATTGTATTATATTGCATTACATTCGTTTTTGTCTAAGACCTAAAAGCCGGCTGTTGAGATTTTTATATCAAATCACATAAGTATATACAATACAAGACTGGCTCGTTAGCCCAGAGGTTAGTGCGCTGGCTGACATCCCAAGAGTCGCGGGTTCGATTCCCGCTCAAGGCAATTCTGGTCCTGCACTTTTCTAATTTCCTCCTTTCCTTCTTAACTTTCCCTTGAGCTGAAGGCCTCTGTCGCTATTGCTCATAATAAATACTAGGTTATAATTTATAATCTTAGTTCTAATAAATAAATAAATAAATATACAATACAACCCTAGAAACCCTGAAACTACGCATATAGTAATCAAACCTTAACAGTCACGTCTTATTATTCCATTTTTAAAGTTTATAATTTTTTTTTTTTTTTCAGTGTTTCCATTTTTTTCTTTGCATTCAGACATTGTAAAATAAGTATTGTAGTCAAAAATAAATTTATATTCAATATAGTACATAATTAAAAATACGTCTCTATGCAGGCACAAATTTTTGATTTCGTATGTACGATATGCACAATAGATACAAACGGGTTAGAACATACACATACTTATGTAGGTATGCATGCCAAGATTGCATTACATAAAGGGTAAACATACTTATGTACATATTATGGTTTTGATCAGCAATACAAAAGAAATCGATTACTCATGACGCCCGACTATCTAGGCGCATATTTATTTGAACTATAAGAGTTAGTTGCATATTAGTGAATTCATGAATATCATACTTTTAGTAATGATTAGAACAGGGCAATCGATATTCGGGGCGACTTGTAAAATTTTAGATTTGTATGTTTAATGACTAATAATTCAGTCGGTCTTACAGACTGTGAATAAATAAGGAAAAAATGTAATTTATCTTATGGCATACACGTATTTATGGTCCTACTGCTATGTATGTATGTAAATAACACTTGGACAATCTTAATCTAACTATTGAGTACAATGAGATTCCAAACAATTCTCTCCTATTTCCGTGATTAGTAATATAAGATTGATTTTTTTTTTAAGTAATTTTAAAACAAAAAAGGCGTAGACATTTGGCGCAATTGCCGCTTTAAATTACCAAGTACATACTTGTGTGTATATAAGCTGCCTCTTACTGTATGATTAATTGTAACCACATACATACGTATATGTATATCATATATACAATAATTGGTTTGCCGCGACATTTGTATACATATACAAAATAATATACTCAATAATATTTTATCATCTGTCACCCGTCAGACGAAACTATTCGATTTATAGAAAGGGAAGACTCACATACATATTATATCCATACTATGAATAGCAGCAATTAAAATATATAGTTCGTATTTATTATTAAATTTAACTGATGTTTGTAACGCTTAGAATCGTGAATCGAAACCCCTAAGAAGTAACTACATAATTACATAACATACATACATACACATAAACTCACAAATGTTTGCAACGTCAACAATAGGCCTAAAACTACACTTTAACAGTAAATTTTAACGGTAATATGTTTTATATATCGAAAAAATAAAAGTGCAGTTATTTTCTTTTATTCAATTATAATATCTATTGAAGAAAAAACAACAGTTATCTCATTGGAAGTATACACAAAAAGAGAAAGAAAAATACGTGAAATTTTGCGCTAACACATAAATGTTTGCAAAATGCGCAGTAGGATGAAGATAGAATGAAAATAAAGTAACTGTTAATGAATGACTACTGTATAATACGTGTAAGTGTAGGGACACTAGTCACTTTACAGAAACAAAAAATAAACACCATGCAGACCTCTACTACATATATACATATGTATGTATTGAAAATGCTTTACTCATAATTATGAGTAACTTGAATAGGACACCCTGTAAACTGTCACTTTGAATGCAAGTCACTCAAAAATTACCGTTAAAAGTAACGACGTTTTCTTGAGTGTTTTTCAATGGCTATTTAGCTGTCTATATGAAAACAATTGAGCGATGGAAATAAACCGTTATATCTTTTTTCTACTTTCTTTTGAAAGTCAAAAAAGCATGCACAAATTTTTCCGCCACTTCAATAAATGTTTTGTAAGAATCCTACATGTGCTGTGCTGTGTGGACACGTGTTTTTGTATAATCGCTTTTTGAGGTGAGTTCCTATTTTTAAATATCAAATTTAACTAAAATTGGTCGAGGAAAAGCTTTAACGGAGATGGGTAAAGACAAAAAAACTTTCAAGGGCTGCGGCCTACCTATTACTACAATCGCAAAAAAACGAAGAAGCCGAAAAGCCTCATTCTTAGCCAACGAGTTAAAATATGGGAATATGGGAAAAACATGAATGGCCGTACTAAAAGAGTCCTCTTTGATGTGGACAGGGTACTTATTTTGAGAAAATCCTCAAACTCTCACGACTCGAATATCCAAAATCAAGGCAAAATGTGGACTCAACGCAATCACTATTTGGGGTGTAATATCGAAAGCTGCGCATTTAAAAAGTTAAATTATAAAAAAAAAAAAAACCACACTTCGAAAGGAACAATGTCTTATTTTTTGCCATAACTATATGATAAAAAAATTATTATTATTATTTCGTTGACCTACGAAAGGAAGCCCATCACTTGGACCGCTTATATAGCAAAGATGGAGGTGTCATGGTATGGGGAGCGATATCTTATTACAGCACCTGTGAGTTACAATTTTGGCAACAAAAATTAATGCGTTAGCATTAAGGTGAAGGTGGCTCTTTTAAGCTGACCACCTTACTCCCCGGATTTAAACATCATCGAAAATGTTAGAGGATGCCTAACACGGAAACTGTATGGGGCCGGACAGCAATCATCAAAGTAGCTTGGACATCAATACCACTCAATTATTTAGCCCAGCTGTACGAATAATTTCCAAGAAAGGCCTGTGAAGTTTTTGGAGCAAAAAGGGGGCACAATCCACTACTAAAAAAAATTTAAATGCATTTGACAATAATTAAATGCACTCCAAAAGAAGAAATGCACATGTTTGAAACAAGAATTTTAACAACGGCTCTTTTCAAGATATGTTCTAATCAAGTCGCGCATAGATCTACGTGTTTTTTTTTTTTTAGGTAATTTACCAAAAAATTGCAACAAATTAACTGTGGCAGTTGAAAAAATAAATCCTTCTGTATTTGATTTGGAATAAATTACAGTTTCAATTTAAAAAAAAAAGATATATTTCTGGAACTGCAAATAAATAATAAATAACCAAGTTGTTGTTTTGTGTCATTCGTCCGCTTACTCCAAACGTTGTAAACTACGGTACTCACTTCATAATTTTAATACAGTGTACAGTGTTCAGTGTTCAGTAAATTTAAGTACACTACTGTCAAAGACTATTAAACATTGAAAGACGCACATTTTAAAGTTAGACCCTTAGAATTACTGTAGAAATATTATTAAAAGTTCATTGCATTAAAAAAAAAAAGAATCGAACCAGTATGAGCCTGCCGAGAAACTTTCAATATCCTATAATATGCATAAGAAAAGATCATCCAACGTTTTTAAAGTTAGTACCTCTAAACTACGAACAAACTAGATTATTGCGTTAATTGAATTCACCAAAGCATCATGATCATGCCTAGACCTCGGTTACATTGTATTGCATTGTATTTTTAAAGCTACAATATTTCTTTTTTTTTCTTGGAAAAAACGTTGTTCTTGAGTCTAGATTTATTTTTGTAGTTTTAGTTTGGAACTGAGAGTGCTACTACTATAAAACTCATTTATTGGGCTTTAGTAATTTAATACAATTATAATGGAAAATATGAAATTTGTGAGATTTGCCGATTTAATACAGAAACAATTACAAATGAAACTATTAATACCCGGCGTTGATGCATCGGGTATGTTCATTGGTAATACAGTTGTATTTCTTTTCTTAATAGATTAACTAACTAAAAATAGGGATTGTTAAACTAATAAAACAACAAACATGTAATACATACATATGAATGTATTTATCGATGTATGTACATACAACACATACATACATGCATACATACAAACGCAGCTGTATCGAATTTGTTCTAAATAATTGTGTTAATTGAAAAAAATTACATATGACTAATTAAATAAGAAAATAGCTAAGGCTAAGCATTTGTTTTACCATTGTACTGGCGTTTTCGTTTTGATCCAATGTTAAATCCACAGTGTACTAATCCTTTTGAAACGTTGCAGACAAACACCAAACACTGCTTTGATGCCAATAGTTTTTCTTATTGCTCTCTTTTTTTAATTTTTATATGTACTATTTAATATTTTTCTCGCGCTTTGTCACATATTTGTTAAGTATTCAGAATGACACATTCAATCACTCGTCTTTTGATTATTGAATATTTGTAAGTATACTTTCTATTGACTTATGAAAATACTTTTTAATAATTCTCAATTTATCTCACTAGCACTTTTGTACCATATTACTTTGCTTTAATTTATTTCGTTTTCCAATTTATTTTTGCAATTAACTTAAGAACCGCATTAAGAATTATAGTCAGAAACAATTTCAGAAAGCGATGCCAAAAAGGAAGGCGCAATAAATTAAAATAATAACTTAGAATTTTTAATTCAGCCGCACTCGCGCGTTCGCATGCTCACTGCTGCACGTTCAATTTTTTTTTGAATTCATCAACGCAGTGAAAAATACAACACACCAAAACCGAAAACTAATATAATCAATTACAAACACACTCAAATACAAACAAATAATGTCTGCTACTCAAACTGGTACACACAATCTTACTCACACAGCAACAATGGTATAAGCGGAGGAATGAAAATACAATAATAACTGAGAGAATCATCTATGCGTGCTCTCTTGAAATATTTATGCTCTTTTTCGTTAGTTTACTATTGCAAGTTTATGTGTATGTGTTTGCGTACAACTATAGTAGATGGCTGCTCTCGTAAATGAGGAAAGCAAAACAAAAACCAAAAACATTGTTGATATAAAGCAAAACTACACAATAACATCAAATTTTGCAACACATACGTACATATATATGTATATACACATGCATCTGTATTTAAACTAATCTTTGAATAATTTGTATGCATATGAAATTTTTCGATTTGAAATTAAGAGAAGCAGCAAAGATTTTTTAAAATGTGAAATACTCGTTACGAACGATAATAATTAGTACATTTGAATTCATCGGTTAAAATTTTCAAATTAAGAAAAGACAAATTAGAATAATCGGTAAGAGTGGCATTGTTGGTTAGGTCCACACATCGGATACTGTGTACCCTCACATCATTTTATAACGTAAAAAAGAAAAATTTGTTATCCAAATGGGTTTGTGTCCTTTCAAGCTTATGCAAAACAGTTGAAATTTCGGTTAAAATCTTCTTTTTACATTAATGGTACTTAAATTTATACATTTTTATATGTTTCATGGTAATACCATTGTTTTTATTTTACATTTTATTACCATTTTTTTCAAAATTAAATGTAAAAGATGTTCTTGACTTTCTGTAGAACGCAATTGGGCCATACCTACTGTTACAGGTTCGCACCAACGCTATTAGTAAATTGAATTACATTTCTGGTATTTCATTCTTGCTACCAACTGTCCTTTATTTTGGACAATCGGACAGACACATAAAAATATGCAGCACTTAAAATACTTTTGAAAAAGCGACGCATCGAATACTTTCATTTAAATAATGACATATCTGACATATTTGACATAGGCGACTTGATTGATCTTAAAATTTATCTCGAAGATTTAAGTAAATGCAAAATTTCATCCACCAATTTTCTCGATAACTGTGCCATATATCGGATCTAAAATTAACCTATGTCCAAGGCCGGAACCAACACATACACAAAACTTCATTGCAATCAGATGAACAAGCAAGCATATTTAAATTTTTATCTACATATTAGATGAGATACCTATGTTTGTGCTTATATGTTTCTGGTTTCAGTATTGTGTTCTTGATGCAGTAAGTTGACTTGAAATGTTTAGCTTACCCTTTTTTCATGAGATACATCTATATTATATAGCCATATTTAGAATGGTTATATTTAGTATCCACGAGTGACATTGTTTCCTGCCAATACCACTTTTTGTGTTCCTAGATTCTCTTTTTTTTTGTTACTTTTCTTGTCATAACTATTATTGTAATCATTATCCCTTTTCAAATAGCAAAATTATCTTAAACCAATCGCACCCTTAGTCATTATAAATTTTTACAAACTACGACAACACAATGGCAAATACAAATACAAATTCATACATATACAAACATATATGCATGTATACACAATACAATCAAACAATTGTAGAATTCTAACAGTGCAAGCTAAATTACAACAATTTCAAATTTATAATTACGTTCATCTTTAAATCTGAACCCACCCCTTTAAAACTTCCTTCGTCACTACTGCTCTCGTCCACCGGTTCTCCGCGCTTGATAACGTCTCTTCGTTTTACTACTGGCTTCCAAATTCCAACGTCAACGCTTCTCTCGGGTAACTAAAAAAAGTAAATACATAGGGTTAGCGTTACCCCAAGATTTCAAGACAAAACCAAACCCAAGTTACTATACAACAAACGCAGTCAGTGATGCCGCAATTCGAACCCAAACCTAAGCATCTTTTTGTGTGTTTTAAGCGTTAGTATTACTTTTAGCTCAACCTAACGCAATCCAGCTAAGCGTTTCATTATTACCACCACCACCATTACCATTCAAATAAGTCACCCCTTTTTCGTTCTTCATCCTTGGTGCCTTATTTTATTGTACTTATTTAAGTTGTTTTTTTTTTTGTATTTTGTTCCTTTCCTAGTCTCTTTTGTTCAACGGCATCTTGCTCTAATATTAAATTTTATAAACATGGAATAAAATCCAAATTTCTTATTACAATGTTTTATATCAAACACAAAGCATTAAATAGAACAGAACTGAGCAGAACAGATGTGCACACTCCGATTTAGCTAAGAGAAAATATCTACAAACATCATTCAAACGTTATGTAGAGCAAAGCAGAGCATCGGTACTGTTTGGAAGTGATTCAGTATGGCGGGATTGCTTGCATTTGGTGGCAACTTGATTTGTTGGTTAGTTTTTACAAATTAAATCAATTGAAAGTAAATGTCTATTGACTGTTTCTTTGATAACCTGGGTGGTGTCTTTTAAATTAAGCATTATTGCAGTATATATTCAAAACTAACAATTCGAAGCTATATTGTTTCTAATTTAACCAACATATTGTACATACATCTACTATTATATATACATACATTATGCCATTTTGGTTTTGATTCGAATACAATGAGCAAAATTAAGAGAGTCGAAGTGTATATCTACATATATTTTAAATAAGATTTTTAGTATCCGTAATTTTTCAAGTTTTGGACCAATTTAAACTTTATAAAAATTTTCAATATGCCTCTCAAAAAAACCATGTGCACTTAACCTAATCATATTTTCCTTTAACAAAATGTCAAATAGTTTCTCCATTGTGAACTTGTGTTATGGTAAGACAAGTACAATCACTGTCAATTATGAGGTACCCTATAATTTCTAACGTAATATTTTCAGGGTTGATGATTCATTGGAGGGAAAGCGATTTGTAAACTGTGCATTCTAAATTGCATGAAAAGCTATTTGTAGGTTTTTAAAAGGGATCTACAACAAAAACGCCGTTTCCAATTCAGATGGTTTTATAGAGTTTGCCATACATGAGATCAAAATATTGGACTGATCATTGTAATTTACCATCGCATATAAACTTATAGAAAACATGGTATATTTTTAACATAAAAAAATATTTTTCATTTGCAAGAGCGTAATACAATCGTTGTTAAAGCAGGATCGATTAAATTGCTAAATGTAATTAATTAATTCCAAAAAATTTAGAGAAAAAAAAACAGTTTTTCCAACTGGTCATACACATACTTACAGCGCGGAAGAACATTGCGCTTCACCTGATCGATCGCACGACGACGGGAGTTATCGACACACACCGCTGAATATTTAGTTTGAATCTAACTCTTCTGTATAAAAGTTATCTTCTATATTATACTTAATTTGATCGACTGGCTCATTGGCCCAGAGGTTAGTGCGCTGGCTGACATCCCAAGAGTCGCGGGTTCGATTCCCGATCAAGGCAAGTCTAGTCCTGCACTTTTCTAATTTCCTCCTTTCCTTCTTAACTTTCCCCTGAGCTGAAGGCCTCTGTCGCTATTGCTCATAATAAATACTAATAATTTATAATTATGATCTTAGTTGTAATAAATAAAAAAATACTTAATATGATTATCCTATCCTTTGTCTGAAGCGCCGAAGTTATGACCAGATGTGCTTTGCACAACACATTGGCGACGCAATTCTTTTTGTTTTAGCAAAATAGTACCGTTACCTTTATTAGTAACAAAGAAATGAAGCGCCAGGCAGGCAACACTCAGATCGCGTCGGCGACAAGATTTCACACAGCGGCGCAGTGTTGAGGATGAAGTGGGTAACTCGCGTTATGAACGAAGGCGTTGACGATTTTGTAAAATTTTACCCTACCGAAACCAAAGATGTTTCACATAAAAAAAAAAAGTTTTTCTTATAAGAACATGCAATTGAAATTGGGTTGGTATGGGAGATACCCCTCTTAGTAATTCGATTTAACTGTTTCCGGCAATGTACAGCGTCTAGTTAAAAGTAAAGAGAGATTAATCATTAATATTAAAAGTACCTAATCTTTGTAAAACTCTGTTTATTTTTGTCCAGAATCCCTATAAAATTATTTTACGCATCTCACTTACTACACAACAAAGTACACACAGCTTTCAAAAAGACTGATTACGACAAACCATTTGAAGTGCATAAGTCAAATGGGAAAGTGAAAAAAAAAAAATCTTTTGTAAAAATACTGTACATACTTTGAAAAGAAAATCAAAACGTTGATCAAGCCACAACTACAGTAGTTGCTAATGCGCATAAGAGTATAGATAAATCGAGTTTTTTAAGATGCTGAAAATTTAGAGAATACCTGGATGAAATAAGAAACGTTCGTTGCGAGTGATGAATAATATTAATCAAATATATACATACATATTTACATTTATATACAGTAGATACAAGAAAGTAGAAATAACAGCAACAAAAACCAGAACGTCAACTCAAACTTCTTCACACACAATTTAAATGCATTGTTAAACGTAGTGCATACAGAATAGTACAAAGTGAGCAAAGATACAATAGATGTATGTATGTATGCCAAAGGATCAAATGCATTTCGTCAAAGAAAATAAGATGCGTAATCTCACTTACCTTTGTACACACACATACACACATACATGCATACTTTACACACACATGTACAACATGTACATTACTATGTTAAAAGAATACAAAGATTTTTCATACCCAGATACATAGTTTAGAACCTACTTCAGTCTGTCGACATGGAATGACTCTGTGAGGTTAAAAATTGTTGATCAAGCCACCTTTGATATCGTTCATCTATTGTTTGGTTACTTAATGGCTAAATATCTTTTCACCCGTCTGACCGTCAGACGCGACACTGATTGTATTTTCTTATTTCTTTAATTTTTTCTTTGTTATTTCGTCAAAATGATTGATTTGAAGGCAATGAATTACAACAATGGTAACGATAAAAACTAAAATGACAAGACGAAGTTAAATTTTTTAAGAATTTTATAAGTAAGAATAGAAAATCTAAAATGAAAGAAAGAACACTTCAGGATTAAATCCGAATTTCTTTTTAAGTATGTACGTATTTATTATCAATGAGATTCAGTTTCTTTCGTTTAAGGAAATACGTAAACAACAAAAGGCTACATAATTATCCATACATACATATGGATTTCGATTTTCAATTTTTTTCATAGAATTCGAAGTTCTTAAATTTTACAGTGCATAATAATTAATACATTTGTAACAAATAATAAGGTTTACATCGATTCAGTATAATAGCATACAACTCTACAATATAAACTATATTGGTGCAAAAACAATGCTACAGTCAAAAGAAATTAAAATAGCGTTGTATATTTTTACTCAAATTATTATCCATTGGGTTTTTTTTTTTTTATAATTCCCCTCAAAATATTCATTCATTAGTTACATGCATATACATATATGTACATACTTACAAATTATTAAATATTGGTACGTTTTGGTGACTGCTTAATTGTTTTCCCTCCAAATATCTGAATAAATTTGGGGTACAGGGTATCATATAGTCGAGCCTACCAGAATATTGCGACCTTCCTTGTTTTTCTTTTCTTAAAAAAAAAAAAAAAAAAAAAAAACATACACATCCGGCTTATAAGTGTAATATACTTATGTATGTATGTACATATATAAATCTAAAACCAAAGTACACACAATTTTCTCTTTAACAAAATGCAAAAACAATCTATTTATCTATATTTTGTATATGTGTAGAAACTACAAGCAGCTGCTACCATTTGCAGAATGTTCTCACTTAAAACGTTCTCGCTAAAGTACGTACATATTCTAAAGAACGAACAGATATGATGCATTTTCTTCGGATTTATTTCCTTTCTTATATTCGCATTTTGTATATCACTACATAACAACTGATTTGATTTTGTTTATTTTTGTTAGTTAAAACAAGAAAAACGTATATATCTGAACGAAATCCATCCGACCGAAAGAATAAATGGAATTAGCAGCATTCATTTTGTTCACCCTTCTGTCTCGAGTACTATTGTACTATATTCCAATCTCCAATCGCATGGGAGATTGTACCAACTACTATATGTGTGTTTAAAAAAGTTAATGTTTGCTTTAAATAAAATTTTACGATGGTATTCAGGTAGACGAACATACATAAAAGGAAAACGCTGCAACGCAATTGTACCTATTCCTTGAAGATCTCATATTTTAAACCGGCTACATTCATCATTTGCCGATCTATTGTAGTATTTAATGAAAGAATTTTATTGAGTTCCCGTTTCATTTTTTAGTGGTTATTTTTGCAACAATGGAAATTTTAAACCAAATACATTATGTGACGACTACACAAGTCTGATCAGATGCGTACCTTTAAACAAAAATTAATTATATTCAGGATTGGGCGCATTATGCCAAGAGCCATATAACTCAGGGACTAAAAAGAATGGGTAGGTAAGGTCTAAATTAAAGTACTTATTCGAATACATTCACATAGATTTGTTTTTTTTTTTTTTTTTTTTTTTTTTGTACAACAACATCGGTAACATATAATTGAAAGAACATGTTTAATATTTTCGGTCTGAAAATGTGATATACTCGCATATCAATATATGGTACGGAATATAATCGTTGTTTTTCACAAGTGTAAATAAGTGTATAATATTTATTTGTGTCATGATACTTATAACGCATAAATCTTGCATCGTAAACACCATAGTGTCTATATGTATATAAGCTAGTTTCTCAGATTTATAGATATCCAGATGAAATTTGGTTCCGACACCCATTATTATCGTATGCAGTTAGTATGTCAATGCAGCCGATTGAATTCTGTGATTGTTGTTTTTTTTTTGGAAAATCTGACAAGAATTTGGTCTGGCTGATTTTCGAATTGGAGATATGTTAATCGAAATGCAAAAGGGATATACCAAATTTTGTCCTTTTTATGAATCATGTAGTGAAAAGAGCATCTGAATATCCTCTAGTACAAATAAATAATTTGTCTTCTACCACTTTATTCAAAGCTATAATACAATTTCTCCAAATCAATATGTTGAATAGTTTCTTATTATAAAGATAATCATACTCGTATCAATGACTAAGTCATATAAACGCTTCATTGAAAATTATAATTTTTGTTACGGTAACATACATATTCGAAACTATAAGTATTTGTGTGTGAATGGCTTAAGATCTTCTATGCAACCGAAGTCGCTCTTTTTCTTGTTTAAAACTCAAAAATTCCATTAAACTTTCTTATACCCAGTACCTTTTCTGATTTCAACTAAAAATTCATTTAAAACTATAAGTTCATTTTATCATTCAAAGCCAAAAATTCATCTTGACCCCAGCCTTTTATAAGTGGTTTATAAGGAGAAAATACGAACAATAATTACAATAACAATAACGACAACAACAACAACAGAAACTATGGTTTTATATGTCTTTATATGAATATAGAAAGATGCATAGATACATATTTATATGTATATATATGTATGTACATACATGCATGCAAGTACTTATGTTGATGGAATGAGTAATTCGTCTAAGTAAAAGAGTAAAGACAAATTGTTTTCAAATGACGCGTCGTAATCAAGAAATGTTTTCTTAAAATATGGGTCTACTTTTATTTGCATTATAACAATAAAAGAAAAAATACAATAACAAGAAGAATCGAAAGAAATGCTACGGGAGTAAATATGAAAGCATATAAAAAGATACATAGATAGATACGTGTTTGTCAATGCACAAAAGGGATGTAAATTTAACTGAGGCTGATAAATGATTGAATGACGAAAGACAATGCGCAATGAGTAACCGAGTGAGTGAACGAGTGAATGACTGTGTGGAAGAGTAAAAAAGCATAAGCGTAAGTTGAAAGTATGATAGAATTCGAGTATCGAAGACAAAAACTAAACGAATTTAAATTGAAAGTACAGTTCTGTAACATAAGCCAAGTACTTGAACACAGAGAAATAAATAAATTTAGAGTATACACTCCACACATAAATAAACCAACAAAAAAACAAAATATATATATAAAAAACAAATTATGCACTGTTGCCGAGTTACCCCGACTGATCGATACCCTTTATCTTCTAATAATTTGGAAACTTTAAGGTTAGAAATGATTAAGTAATGCAAATATTTACAAAAATTAGTTCAGAAATTCTTTTAAGAGCCCTTAGCGAAAGTAAATTATTGGGGGCAATAGATTTTGGAGGATGTGGGAATTGTTTTCATATGATATTATGTTCGAGTACACCATATGAAAGCATTCAAAGCTTAACACATTAGCCTTTACTTCACGTTTCCATAAATGCAGTTTCTTATAAATGGAAGAAGTTTTCCGATAATTTAAAATATGCATTGCCAACGTGGAAATCAGGCGAAATAGCCGAGTTGAAAGACAGACGAGTACGGCTTGCTCACTTTCATATGTCTTACTACCTCCTTGTATGAGGTACATATGAATATACTGTTATCCACAATACTTAATACACTTTTTTATCCACAAGTGGGTAAAGGGTATGACAACATTTATCTTATGATAGACATTCCAAACAGTGTTAAGTGGAAAAAGTTATTGCAACTAAAATGAGTTCTGACTGTGTCAGTAATGTTGTATCTTAATATGAATAGAACATAACTTACACAACACTCCTATGTCAAAAGCATATAAACAAATACAAACAAGTACATACAATTGTATCTATGTATATATATACTTATATACTTATGTGTATCTACATACACAAACACATTTACATGTAACAATGAGAACAGCTTTGTTAATTTTCATCAAATATGTAATTGATTTTGATTTTTAACTTTCCATCGACTTACTATGGACTACTATGTGTGTACATTCTTACATACTTATATTCTTTTTCATATAATAAGTATCTATAAGCATGAGAAGTTCATTAAAAAAATCAACCACTGCGTTTGCAAACTAATGTAATTATAAGTTAAATAGCTCAGGACTGTACTTCTTAAGATGTAGACAAACGAAAGTCTTTAAATGTTGGATATTTTAGAAAATTTCCATTAAAGTTAAAAGGATTTTAAATAAAATTTTCATCGTACATACGTATACTACAATATTAATATGAGTAAATAATATTGTATATGTAATATAAAAAACCGACATT
Organism: Amiota minor; assembly: GCA_037043295.1. Lineage (NCBI taxonomy): Eukaryota > Metazoa > Arthropoda > Insecta > Diptera > Drosophilidae > Amiota > Amiota minor. The sequence continues at coordinate 5,995 of JBAMAW010001893.1, read as the reverse complement.
TTGTTAAAGTAAAATAAAAAAGAAAAAAAAACAACTTTTAAGCTCCACCCAAGACAACTTTTTTTTATAAACAACTAACTGGTTTTAAACAATTTAAATTAACGAATAAAAATGTTAAATCTACTCAAGAAGGCACTTACGCCACAAATCTTCAGAACAAAAAAGATATGTATGTATATACTGTGTATATGCTATTAAAGAGAATTACTTAAATCCTCTAGAGGGGTGGGAGGGAGAGGGTGAAAGCCGCGCCCAGTTACTTATATAGTACATATATAACAAGCGAAAGAAAAAAGCCCAAGAAACACTTCATCTTAAATGAAATTATTGTAATATTTTAAATTCGAATCATTTCAACAACTCATGAGTTTCAATTAAAAAATTGAATAAAAGCAACAATATACAATATAATTTTACATTCATGTACTATGTATGATTTTTAGTTTATTAATTTCTTATTAATCACGTACATATCTTTGTTTACGTTCTTCTCAGTGAGCACCGAAAAGATACATAAGTAACATACATATGCGTATATCTATCTATATCTCGCTTAGTTACATAGAATATGGCAAAGCAAAAAAAGTTCTAAACATTAAATGTCGCACTAAATATAACTTGTTTTACATTTCAGTTCATTTCAACTGAAGCAAAAGTGCGAAGTTTGAACTCATAAGTATAGACGGATATGTTCCAATAAATATATACATGTTAAAAGTACAATAAGAATGTGCTTAGACATTAAGCATGCTTATGCATTATAATTTATACACTACGTTTAAAAAGTTAGCTCAGCCGAATAGGAAATTATTTTATTATTTTACTGTTGTCACTATCGTCGATAGTAGACAAATCATGCGCCGTATCAACACATACAATAATAAAAGGTTGTCAGATGACTCCTATTAAACTTTCGCTCTTAAACAATAATGCGTAACACGTTTCCTAGTACTATAACATGGTTTTTCTCATGAGAATACTTCAAAGATAGAATGTTTAATAGAAGCCAGAAGGGAAGGACTTAAAGCCACATTTTAGAAAAAGTATTTTTGCGGTCGCTTGCTATAATCAGAGTATATATTGTACATACTTATGTAGAGTATTCTTTCTTTAACACAGAAAAAGATGTATTTTCAGAGTTTCACAATACGAAAGGACATTAAATCATTTTGACTTATTTGTTTTAAAAATGTATTGGTTTTGACTTCTTCTAACTGCTATATACATATAAAGATTGCGCGTTTTGTAGCAGGCAACACCATATTTCTTAAATCTCTAAAAATGCCAAAATGTATGGTTGTAATAAAATACATACTTAAATTTAGTGCTCGACCGAAACGGGATTTTGAACCGAAAAACTTATAATTAAAATTTAAAAATCTAATGATGTACTATTTCTTACACATATGCAGATATTTAGCTCGTGTTAAATAAAGTAAAATACAATAATTAAATAATGTAAAAAAAATATTTATTTACCACTAAGCACTATCGCTATTTATAATTTGATTTATATTTCTGGTATTTTTTCCTTGCTTTTTCCTTTTCCTCTGCGCTCAATTGTTTTGAACAAATGGACAGACACATAAATAATACCAATGGCTTACCAAATGAACAACAATGTACACTTCCCTGGCCTTATCCACAGTATTATTACAGAGACCTTTAATTTAATGAAAACAAGCGGTAGTACATTGCGCAAACCTTGGAATACTTTTGAAAAAATCAGTGGAATCAATTAACTACTTTGATTTAATATTGTCTGAGATGTTTGACAAAGACGACTTAATTGGTTTTAAAATATGCTTCTAATCTTTATATCAAAAATTTGATTCACCAATTTCACGACAACAGCACCACATATCGGATCCAAAAGTATCCTATGTTCAAGCCTAGAACCTACCATACACATTGAGAAAAATTCATTGCAATCAAATATACCGTTCATTGCGCAAAAGATACGAACAAACAAAGAAATATTGTTTTTTATATATGTATTAGATCCACAATTAAAAATAAGTAAATAATGCATGTTACATTCATTCGAGTTTTTTTTTTTTAAGCATTTTATGATGACCTCTAAATTCTAATTAAATAAATATGTATATATTTTCACTAGTTTTGTTTTCCTCCATCTAGTTAAGCAAACATATTGTAAGTAAGGTGATAATACATACTTATTTCGTATTTGAAGTGATAAAAATTTGACTCACTAATTATTTTTTATTGTGCATTTCTTATTTGATGCAAGTACTTTTATTTTTCAGAGTATAAGTGTAAATTTCATTAATATTTCTGACACGTCGCTCCATATTGTACACACTTACTTACATACGTACATACATATATGTATGTACTTAGTTAAAGAATACTTTTACTTTGTTGAATTGAAATACAAATGTACATACGTGTGTATGTAGATATTCATTCATACACATGCTTACGTAATACGTATATAGACATTTAATTATAAGTATATACATACATATGAATATTTAAATTACAGTATATAAGTAACCATTTCAATGGATACATACACACTCACGCACACAGACACAATTGTTTTAGGCATCAATAATAATTTTTTTTAAAAAATTAAATATTTATCAATTGCAGTTTGCGAGCTACACAGAACCGACATCAGACGAGCTAAGGCACAAGTAAATAACAAATTAAGAGAAAAACAATAACAGTTTCAGTATTCGCGGTAAGGAAGCTGACAATAAGAAACGAACCTACCATATGATTTCTAATAAATAATAATCATTCCAAATAAATAAACAAAAATGCTGAAATTTAAAGAAACTAAGTAAACATTGAAAGGAAAAATTTGCTGTTACAACAGATTTCGGTAGTGTTTTAAAAGTATTGGAATTGTACTCGAGTTTCAAGCGAGTCTTATCCATATATGAGAACCAACGAAATATATGTATTCGTATGCATGTACGTATGTGCATGTGTAGGTGTGTACTGCATACAGATAAGAGATCTTATATTTTAATTTACATCCAAGTGACGATGTATCACAATTCAATGTTTAAAGTTTTTATCAAGTTGCGGCCCTAAGATACTACTACAAATGGGAATGCATCAAAGAAAAAATATCACATAAACATAAGTATACATATGTATAAATACAAGTTTATGTAAACGACTTGGCCTTACATGAACAATGCCAAATAATCGGCTAACCAAGCGGACAATTAGTCAGTCGGAATAATACGCTTACACAGCGGCTTTGCCAGAAACTTACATAAGTATATATATATATATATATATATATATAACAACAACATGAAATAGTAGCATCTAAATTTATTTGAATATACTTACTTATTATACAGTATTGCATGCAGTATTTATAACTACATGTATGGATGCATATTCCTGTATATTGGCAATATCAGCTGTTAAGGAGAATCATGTTTGCTTAGAAACTAATCCCCAGATTTTAAATACTTATTTATTTAATATTTATTTAAATTCAAAATTAGGTTAGAACAGGTAATTTGTCAGATTTCGACTCTGTTTGGGAGCAAAGACAGCAAGCCGAAGCTTCATGATGACTGCGAGAAATTATAGCTCAATATAGTAAATAATCCAAAATTCATTCCAAATTTACAATATACTTGTATATGATTTGATGCACAATGGCATAGGCGCTATATAATTTGGAAAGTCTCCACGAACATTAGACATCCTAGTGCAACGAAGTATATATGTACATGCGTACTTAGTAAAAGCTTTATTATGATTTGATTGTTACTTTATATTAGAATTTTATATGTATATGTAGAGAGGTCCAAAAAATCAAGTGCTAAGATTTATAGTCAATAGGTCACGAGCCTGTCTCATATTGTTGTTCCATTAGATTTGTAGAAACTACCAACCTTCAATGAATATATACTTAGGATTAAGACTCTCATATTCCAGATATAAACAACGATTTGACGTATTACTTTACAATTTTTGAAGTGAAAAATTCTATAGGCGCGTTGTGCGATTTCTAATAGGGGAAACTTATGAATTTGGGTCACCGCCATTCACAGTTTTTAGTGGTATTATCCAAGTGGTAGGCGCTCAACAAACTGTCAAAGTAGATAAAGTTTTTCGAATCAATACAAGTGGCAGTTTTTCGTGACATTGTCACAATAGTAGGCGATATATTTGAAATAACTGAAAATAATAGTATCAGTCTCGGATAATGACCCGAATGCTGAGATAAAGGATGATTTACAACTTGCATTTTTGAATAACCTTGAAGCTATAAGTAACAAGAAAAAAGAGTGCTAACTTTGAATATGCCGAAATTGTTTTACTCTTCAAGCTCTCCTAGTAAACGGTTTTGCATACAGAAATATTTCATTATAGATTTGACTTTTGCTCAGGGTAGAGTCAGTATACGTACATACAGCATTTCAACAATGAGACCGAAATATTTGTAAAGGAACTATACGATCCAGTAATTCTAGGGTCTTGAAATTGAAATTTCATGGTTGGTGGATTATAAACTTACAGTGTCAGTCCGTTCGATAACATAGAAAACAAGAAGTTTTCTAATAGGAACATGAATTTAAATATGAGTTTGTGTGGGAGCTATACGTCCCAGTAATCCAAGGGTCTTGAAATTTACATGGTTGGTGGATTAGAAACTTGTAGTGTCAAGAGTCAGTTGGAAAGTAAAAAAAAAAACAATTAAGTTTTTCTAATAAGAACATGAACTTGAATATGTTTGTATGGGTGGTACCCACCCTAGTGGTTCGAATCAGCTGGTTCCGACAAATATACAGCGCCTTCTAAACAGAAAAGTTCATGCAAAATTTCAGCCTAGTTTGCATACATACAGACGGACAGATTAAAATGGCTCAATCAACCCGTCTCGTCGCACTAATCAAGAACATATGCACTTGTATATACTTTATGAGGTCTCAGATGTTTCCTTCTGTCTGTTACAAACTTGTTGACAAACTTATCATACTATTTACTGCGTGAAGAGTATAAAAATGCAAAAAATCATTTACAAAGAATATGAAGTGAACTTGTGCGAATAAGACATCTACAAGATATCAAAAAGCGTGTGAACACTATTTTGCATAAAGTGAGTGCTGCGGTTCACCTCTTCCCACTAACCAAAAGAAGCAAGATGTCGATGAATCACAAAATTTCACGAATTAAAATCTTAAGTCATAGTTATAAAACCAATAAAAGATAAGAAAATAGATGAAATAGTCGATATACAATATTTAGATTTGAGTTTATGGCGTGTTTTTCCACGTTGCGTTAAATGTGATGAACGTTGATTTCTAATTCTTGTCCAAATATTGTGCCAATTTTACATTCTCTTATAAATACGCGTGCGTGATACGATTCCCTTTTACACCCGTCTCTAGAAGAAATGACTCATGTCGCAGTTATTGCACTTAGGTTTATCAAAAAAAAAAAAAAAAAAAAAAGAGCAAGCAATCGAGACGTGCGTCTAAACTTCTTAAATGGGAACAAACAACGGTTCCCAAGTACTCACCACGTGCTTGCTTTTGCAATAAATTATTAGTCTTCGGCATCACTTTGCACAATTACGTATGTATGTAGTTACTTACATATATGCATGTAGGTATGTATGTATGTATATATCTACTAAATGTGCTTTTAATCAAAAGTTTTACTGTATATATTTGTTATTTAAATGTTCGATTTTGCACAATATGTGTGGGTATCTGAAACAGAGGTGCAGCAAATAGTATATGTAACTGGAATTAAAACCTTATATAAGTATGTATACAAATCTGCTGTACGGATCCTTTGTGACTTAACTCTTCCTAACAGCTGGATCGATTTTGATAAAATTTTTTGTGTGTGTTTAATATTTTTATAATTTTTTTTTTAATAGCATTTAGTTTTTGCAAAACCACTGCAAAAACAAGCATATAAATTTTTGAACCTTTTTTCGTTGTTTATATTATGTTGGTGGCAAAGTAACTTCCGAAAATGAGATTCA
>JBAMAW010001891.1:0-32991 GCA_037043295.1 Amiota minor | reverse complement strand
TGTAATATAAGAAAATAAATATCTCCATTCACGTTATTTACCATTATTTAGAAGATACAAGTAAATTGGAAGATGAAAATATAAAGAAACCCGTGTAAATACCCTTTAGATTTGGCAATGGCCATTCCTTAAAGATTCACACGGGTTTCTTAAGTATATTTTCATCTTCCAATTTACTTGTATCTTCTAAATAATGGTAAATAACGTGAATGGAGATATTTATTTTCTTATATTACATCTAACCAGCGTTGTCAGCAAACAATGTTATTTATAGCATATTCTGTACTTATTTCAATTTATTTTTTTTTCGTATTTTCTTGGCATTTTAAATTGTTTGTTTACATTTGTAAATACGAAAACAGCTGATTCCCACTGATACACAGAAAAATGAAAACAGTGCGCTCACACAATTGTGCGTCAAATAAACATTGTGTATATTGTAACGAAAGAGTGAAGACCATATATATCACTATTTATAGGCTGACTGTTACCTGGCTCACACGTACCCTCAGTCTGGGATTTTCTGCCTATACTTCTTTGGTAAATCAAGCTGCCATCCAGACGATGACTTTAGCGTCCAGTATATAATTTTATTCTTTTCATTATTTGTGTTATTTCGTAAATTAGTCTACTTCGATCGCGAAATTGTTCACATTGAATGATATACCGCTGCTTCTGCAATGTAATTTCATCCACCTTCACTTTACAAAGCTAAACGAAAATGACAAAACAACGAATATAGGGAAAAACAGAAACGATAATGTAAACTAAACATTCTACCCCGTAAGCCTTGTTATTCCCTAGACAACAAACTTGACACACAAGGGTGAAAACAATCATCGTCTGAATCAGCTCTATATGATAACTCAAGTTTTAATCCCCCAAAGGAGTCAAATACTTGTTAGTAAGGCGACTATTGAAAATTCAATCATCAAAATGTTTCTTGGGTAACAAATAATAGTCGACTGCACGGAAAAGCAGACACACATGCATATGTAAAAATTCATACATACAAATCAAATCATGACAGAGCTGCGGCATATTGAACGATTACGACGAGTTCAGACGAACGAAGACAGGATAGATAGGTCATTAGTTTGATATTGACGAGAAGTTTTTAAAAGCAAATGGCATTGGTTGTACACTAATACTTAAAATCGAAGAATAAATCACAAGGTCCTTTCCATCCCTCTACATTTCGGTTTCTTGCGAACTCTGATAACTAATAACTAATCAATATTTTTTATACACATATGTGTACAGTGCACTTTCAACGTAATTTACAAAAATTATTCTGAATTTGAATACTTGTAACATGTTTGGAATTCACACAACATCGCAACCACCCTTCAATCAGCTGTTCATTAGCTTGTAGTTGTTCATATTTGTTTGCTTCATCATTAAATGTGTAGTTTAAAAAATATATTAATTCCTAGAAGCAATTAAATTCTATTTGATCAATACCTCTTCTTAATATCGATATGATTTTAAAATTTGGTTCATACATATAACTCGTGCCTTTTTGTTATGGGCTTGACTATTGTTTGATCGATTGTTTACCAATTTGGCTTTCAGACAACGAGTTTTGTTGCGAGTTTCTGTTAGCCGCTGTGTTTTCTTATGGTTACACATACAAATGGAAAATTTGAAAGTCCAATTGTAAAATTTGTGGGATATACATAGTTTTGAATAATTTGCAGTGTATACAAATAGATTTTGTAGTTATCTTTTTCATTCCTGCGACATATTTTCTGTAATTTTTAACAAAAAATTTACTATTTGTAATTTAATTTCTGCAGAAACTCTGACAATGCTCGAGTTTCTGTTACCACACCAACTACAAATTTCATTCATTTTCCCTGTGGTTGTTGTAGATTCAAACTCAAGCATCGTCAGAGTTTCTTCTTTCTGTCTGAACGGGCTATAAAACAAACAAAAAAAGTTAAATAACGTAAATATATAGCATGTGTCTTGTTACTACTCATAGTCCGTTCTGACAGAGAGAAACTCTGAGTTTTAAGAAACTCGCACGCTAATTTTAGAAATTGCATAACCAATTGAATGCGGTTTTCACTGGTGTATTGTAGAAAAGTTTATCTAACATATAGCGTTTATTTAATCAAAATCGACCCAATAATTCAAAAGATATTAATTATAATTAATTTTTCATACAAAGATTATATTTTAGTTGGCAGAGCAGAATGAAATAGTCCAAGAAGGCAAAAGTTAAGGGGTATCTGTAAGTATATGAATTTCATAGATATAAAGACTGTTAATTTTAATTGTTGCTTTACTTTTTGTTTGTTGATCCTTATCATCATCATGTTTATTTGCATACACTGCAAATTGTTTAAATCATGTATTTGCCACAAATTTTTCGTTTAAACTTAGGGTAATGTGCGCGCAACGTTCTATGTGTGTGTATAATCAAAACAAAAAACAGCCGTTACCAAATGCGAAAACGGCAACGTTCACACAGCGTTGCTTTTGGTCTGAAAATTACTTTTTGCCTGCTGAATGAAAAAGGTATAACAATGTTAATTCTGTTTCTTATCATATTCTGGATTGATGAAAACTTGTGAACGGCGTGAAATATGTTAGTGTGAACATGCTTTGTGTAAAAGGCCCCAGGTGCAACATGTTAGTTCAATAATTTTGTTGTTTGATGATGTTATTCAAATCATCTTCATATAAGGCAAAGTGTATACACTGCTGGAATTTAGAAGGTAACAAAATAATTTTAAAGCACTGTCCCTATTGCTTCCAAACAAATAGGCTCAAGATGGAACAGTGCTAAAGATAACTTTCATCTCTTTGATACCATTTACTTTACCAAATAATCTAGTTGTGCGCAGTAAATAATTTTCACCATATTTATGATTAAAATGGAAGAACAACGTAGTGAAAAAATGTATGGTGGCTGCGAAGGTCCAGACGCTATGTACGTTAAATTGATTTCTTCTGATGGACATGAATTCATTGTCAAGCGAGAACATGCTCTAACTTCGGGTACAATAAAAGCAATGCTCTCTGGGCCAGGACAATTCGCCGAAAACGAAGCTAATGAAGTGCATTTTCGGGAAATTCCGTAAGTGTTTTATGTATGTGTGTATGTATGAAAGCAGTCTCTGCTGTATACAGGTTTCTAAATTAAAAAATGATTAATGCTGAAAAATATTTGATTATAAACTTCTACATGAGACTTGAGTTGATCAAAAAACTGTTATCTTGTGTGTGCCACTTTTTTTTCACAGCGTGAACTATTTTTTTTAGTTTTTTTCTACAATAAGCAGATTAGACCTTTGGAAACAGGTAAAGGTTATTTGTTGCCAGCTCAATCAAATAATAGGCGGATGGTCTAACATCTTTGCTGACATTGCATTGCATTGTCAGATCGGATGAGGTTACCAATGTTTTGAACGTTGGACACTACCGTCCTTTTCACCTGACTTAGCTCCGTGTGACTTTCCTGTTCCCCAAACTAAAGTTGCCGCTTCGGGGAACTCTGCATGACTCCATAGACTCCCTCCCGAGAACTACTGAGGTGGACTGATTAAACCAGATGCTGCAAATAGACTGGTTGACAGATCACGCTCCTTAAACTAAAAAATACTTAACGCGAGCAGTTTAAATGACAAATTCCGTTTATTTTATTGTCAGAAGGTATGTTTCCAGAATAGGTGCAGTACATTTGTCGGAACCAGCCGAATCGGACCACTAGGAGGGTTACCTCCCATACAAACCACCCATTAAAATTCAGGTTATTAATAGAAATACTTTTTTGTTTTTTGTCCTATTGAACTTAAGTTTTGAAACTATAAGTTTCTAATCAATGTCCATGAAATGCGTAAATTTCAAGACCTTAGTTACTGGATCGTATAGCTTCCATACAAACCCAATTCCAAATTTAAGCTCTTATTAGAAAAACTTTTTTGATTTTTGTGTTACGAACTGAAATTTTAATTGTACAAGTGTCTGATCTATATTCAACAACCGTTTAGGTTTCAAGACCCTAGTGTTACTGGATCTTGAAGCTCCCATATACATATATCGGTCTCAGTGTTGAATTGCTCTATAAAAACTTCGGCATAGGCGAAGTTAAACTTCTTTTTAATGTATGTATATATGTATATATACAGCTACGGTCAAAATAATAGTAGCGCTAGTTGGAAAATGAATTTGATAAAAAAAAAATGAATGAATTGGTGTTTTAATGTACCAAAAATATTTTTTTTTTAAAGTATGATGTGTTAATGAGAAAATCATAAGGAAATAATAACAACTTTATGTCATATGACAATAAAAAAAAAATTTTTCTCAAAAGTTCAATTAATTTGCACGGTCAAAATAATAGTAGTGATTCATTTGTAGGTCTCCCACCTGCCCAAACCAATACAAATGTTACGGATAATATTAAAATAACTAAAATTACGACTATTACACTACAATTAGTATTTAGTAGCATAGCCTTTGTTTGCTATAATTGCAGCACATCGTTTTGGCATCGAATCTACAAGATTTTGACACCTTTGGGAAGGAATGGAGCTCCAAGCATCTCTAACTGCTTCTCAAAGCTGTTGAACATTATTGGGTAGACGTTTGGCAACTTCATTCTTCACGTCGCACCACAAATTCTCAATTGGGTTGAGATCTGGCGACTGTGCAGGCCATTCTAGTACATTTATTCCGTTGGCCTGCAACCACTGTTTGGCAACTTTGCTTGTATGCTTAGGGTCATTGTCACACAGGTGCCGTTCCATGATATCCTTGATCCAATATATTGGCCCCACGCCGTCATATGAAAAACAACCCCAGATCATAATGCGAGCTCCTCCGTCTTTTACAGTTTTTGTTGTGAATCTTGGTTGCCCCTCAGACTCTGGCGGCCGCCTGACATACTGACGAGATCCAGGTCCACCATAAAGTACAATTTTGGATTCGTCCGACCATAAACCGAAATTGGTTCTGCCTTGAGTATCTTACTACACGGGTAACTAATCTTTCGGACATAATGCGAGGTCGTCCACGTGTTTCATTACCTGATATGAATTTTATAGCATTACGCACCATTGTAGGAGAGCAACCTACCATGTTTTGAACTTCCTTGCACGTTTTTCTGTCAGAAATCAAATTTTTTTATGAGTGTACGCCGTTCAGGTGTACAGTGCTTGCCTCGACCCATTGTAGGAAAAGAAATGTCTAAAAGTTTTGATCAGTAACTATTGTAAATTATTATAAACTAATAATATTTACTTTTTGTAAACTTTTCTGGTATAAAGAAGCAACGAAATGATTTTTTTCTCAATATTTGTCCAAGCACTACTATTATTTTGACCGTGCAAATTAATTGAACTTTTGAGAAAAAAAATTTTTTTATTGTCATATGACAAAAAGTTGTTATTATTTCCTTATGATTTTCTCATTAACACATCATACTTTAAAAAAAAAATATTTTTGGTACATTAAAACACCAATTCATTCATTTTTTTTTTTATCAAATTCATTTTCCAACTAGCGCTATTATTATTTTGACCGTAGCTGTATATGTTTTTCTTTTTTTTTTCAAATTGGTAGAAAAGCATCGAAAGCCAGCCGGTTCTACAACCGAGTGTCCTAATGTCCCCCCGGAACTGTTCTTTAATATTTCGTCGGAAGGGTGTATATATATATATGTATATGCAGATGAATGTATTGGGTGTATGCAAACGTCATGTCGGTTTGTTTTATTAAATTCAAAATTTATTTAATTATGTATTGGCCATTTCGTTGGACCAAAAGTACCCATCTTTCGGGAAGTTTGCAGAACTTCTGATCCTTATGGGCAAAAAACTGTGACAAGTGGTTTTTTACAGCCTCATCAGAATCTAATATTTCACCTCTGAAAAAGTTTTGAAGAGAGCAGAATAAACGGAAACCTCATGGTGCAAGGTCGCGGCTATACGATGGATATGCCAATTCAGCTCTCATACTTTTTGCCGGGTGACCAAAGACGTATGCGAATAGCTGATAACAGTACACATTGGTGGTTTCATTCCGTGGCAGCAGATCAAAGTGAACGATACCTGCCCATTTCTACCAAACGGCAGCATAACTTTCGTATGGTGAATATCTGCCTTTGAAGTGGTGAGAGGCGGTTCATCTTTCTTGCTCCATGATCGTTTTCGGTTAACACAACCTATTTTACATAACCAGTTATAATTCACTTTCAAAATGGATCATTTTCCTATGAGCAATGAATCGCAAACATTGATCTGCTTAGTGATGTGAATTTCTTTCAACTCATGCGGAACACAAATATTGTCTTCCCACTGTTGTAGGTGATTCATTAAGCCTTTCTGCAATAACGGTGGGTTTCATTAATCATTGCCTTGATTTGGTCGTCATCAGCCTCCAATGTCCGAGCAGATCGTGCAGCAAATCAAAATCTCGGACACGGAGTTTTGCAAACCAGTGCTGACATTGGCGTTCACTTATTGTATCGTATACGTCACACAAAATATGCCGAAAATGCTCACATTTACTTTCCATTGTCAATCGAATATCGATCACTTTCTTATCGTTAGTAGTTTAGACTCAAATCTTTCAAATGACACCTATATATACATAGTATTCGACAAAACTAAAGCACGAAACTTGACATGTGAAAACTTTGCTTAATAAAATTTAATTTAATTTAATAACTTTTAACATTTGTTATTCTAAATGTAAGCAAATTTAACATCATAATAATTAATTAATTTGAAACATAAATTTTAATTCACAATATCCTTGATATATGCTAAACTTGTTGGCAATATTGTTTACTGACTCTCCTTTATTAAAATCATTAATAATTTTTTCTCTAAATTTGACAAAATATTTATTTCGAGCCATTATATTATTGTTTTGGTATGTTACTTTTGTTTTACGCAAAACTTGTATGAATAAAAAACAACCAACGAATGAAACATTAAAAAAAACAATTAGCGCTATTAAACATATTTTTAAAAATATATTCTTCTTCAACGCGGTTAGTACTATCTCTGGTAACAGAATCAACAGGAAAGTAAACAGGGATTGGAAGACCAAGTTCTTGACATGAAGTATTATGAGTCTGAAAAATATCATCGATTATTAGAAGAATTCGATTGTAAGAAATTTCCTAACTCTAGTCTATAAGAAAATCTTCACTCATTTCATCTTTGAATTCATTCCATAAAACTAACATATTCGCTGGAACATTCAAAACACAATTAAAACCAAATAACTCTCGCAATTGTCTTAGAGAATTAGTTTGTTTTACTTCATTTAAACATTCACGCCATTCGTTGTCATTCGATGCAATGCCCAGCGCGTGGCATGTTTCCACAAAAGTTGGAATCGTTCATAGAATCGTAAATCCTCAAAAGACGTGGCACCACGAACGTGTAATAGAAGTAACCGTAAATGAAATAAGTCTACATCTTTAGGAGCTACAACATACATTCGAGAAATAACTTTCTCTGCCCCACGTTGTCTAACTGTTCTGGAATTTCAATATAGGCATTTCCACGGTCGCGAACATTACATTCGCAAGCTTTTTAAGTTATTTAAAGTTAAAAAAAATAAGTAAAACTTGAAACAAAATTTGTCTTGTTTTTATTTTTCGTTAGTACTATGGTGGTATTTAGTGCAAAAAGGAAGTTCCACCGATTTTAGGTTTCCAGTATATGTGTATAAAAATTATATTTATAACGTTACAAAAAATGGAACTGCTTTTTGACTTCATCTAGAAAAATGCAATAATCTGTGATTAATTTTATATTAAAATATAATAATGTAGCTTTCTATTGGTAGGCATCGCGTTGAAATAAGTACATGGGTTTTTTTTTTTTTTTTTTTTTGTAAGTTTAAGTATTTTTTAGAACGTTACATATTTGCCCACCACGGTTTTATTATGGATTTTTTCAAACAATTTCAACTCAAGATCTCATAAAATGCCAAAAACTGCATATTTATTATTATTATTAGAGGTAGGTAGTTAGGTTAGTGCAAATGCATAACTTAAAAAAATATTTTTTATTCTTGTTATTTGCCACACTTTTCATTTAATCGTAGCTCCAAATCCATCGAATGCTGCTTTACCGTGGGATGTTGCAAAATAGTTCCATACAATTGTGTTGCAACGGAATTGAACCAAAAAATCGGGCAAACATGAAATAATAAATTTGTTTTTAAACTGGCAGCTACTTCCGTCCGAAAACAAAAACATATTTTGATAATGACCATCTTGGGTTTTTAACTCCTCAAGTAGTTTCGTAATGAAAACGTAGACGTCGATTTTGGTATGCTTAAACTGTCACCGATTATAGCAAATGATTTGGTTTCATGAAACAAGTAAAAATAGAAACTTGCTTATAGTTGAAGTATGCGCTTTGATCTTCATTTTGATAGATCAGCCTATAATTTTCGGCAAAATCAACTTGTAAAACTATTTCCTAATATTTTTCTTTATGGTTTCGAAATGATATTGTTGGGCTCGCTTAACAAAGAAATGTAGTTTAAAAACTGCAAGTCATGAATTAAATCTGAAAGCGGAGCAACAGTGTAAGTTAAAGCTATCCGATCGTCCACTTTCCTCCAATGTTTCCATTCCACATTTTCATCCATTTTTTAAAGTATGCTAAAGGTACTATACCTGCGTAAAATTTTCAAAACAGTTTGACATACAATTTTCATCCTCAATGGCGACCGTTACATCCGTACGATGGCGAACGTTACATTTTTTGGAATTCAATAAAATTTATTATGGAAGGAAATAAAGGGAAGAAACTTTTTTTTTAATAAAGGCCACCGGATTAACGATAAATTATTAATATCAAGCATTTCCTTAGAGCGATCGCGAAGTACTGATAACAAATGATGTTTTAGCTAGGCGAACGTTACTTTAGAACAGCAGTCAAAACATAATGAAAATTTACCTTTCATCGAGTTTCGTTTCATCCGTTATTATTATTAGATAAAAGCAAGCATAACGTTTATACATAATGTGGACAAAAAAATTAAACATAAAATGCCATTTAAACTAGCAAGAAAAACGTAATAACAGTTTCAAAGCAAATTATCTCATAATTGAATAGATAAACTGTAATTTCATTATATTATAAAAATTCAGACTTTTTTAAATATAATATTAAAAAAAAATCTTTGTTAACTTTTAAATTTTCGGTCAGGGTTGACCTTTCTGTGGAAATGCAGAAATTCATTTGCAGAAGCAACGTTTGTATTCAATTCAAAGAATGCTAATAATTTGGTTCTGGGACGATTAGCCACGGTCTGTTCCACATTGCCTTCTCTAAAGTAAGTATTTTGCCTTCCAGGCAGGTGGCAATCAAGCCGAACAATTGTATGAGACTGGTAATGCATTAGGAATTCAAATATATTCCAAGCAGCCTCAGTGGAACCAACAATGAAATTTCGAATCCCATCTATCACGATTTCATTCGGCCCAACATTTTCAACACCAAATTCTAAAGTCGTACAATCATACCCTTTATAAATATAAGTGTATTTGACACTCTTAACAGTCGTGCAAACTTCAACATTCAAATGACAATTGAAGTTAGCTAAAAGATGCGGATTTTATGGGTCCACAAATTTATTATCAACACTATGCCCACGAACATCAACAGAAACACCATAATGACGATGTCTATATACTGGACCATTCCACTATCATGAGTACGTTCTGAGAAATCTATGAAAATTTTTTGAACATTTTCCTTCTCGCATGCACACTGACTTTTTACTAATTTATGTAATTTAGGATGAGTCATACTCATACTCAGGAATTTCAGAAGAAACAATTTTATCAATAATTTCAATACTATCAACTCGTATCATCATTTTCCAAAGTCAACAAAATATGTGCATGAGGTAGACCACGTTTTTGAAATTCAATTGTGTAAATATAAGCATCAAATTAACCGAATATCTGGTGTTTAACTATCAAGTTGATCAGTTCATTCAATTTAATTTTGAAAACGCGATCAACAATATTAAGTCCAAAGTGAGTCTTAGCCCCATTTATGGTTTCGATAATTTGGGGCCAATTTGGATTACATGTCATAGTTATGACAAAAGAAGGTTTTCCCTTTCGCTGTACAATACACATAGCATCTAAGTAATTCTGAAACCTATGGAGAACCTATGAATGTGGAAGGCAAAATTACTTTGTGACCAACTCTAGAACCTTTACCATTTTTTTCTTGTATAATAGTTATTGACCATTTTTGTGCACTTATCGACTAGGTTGCCACCTGAGTTGCATCGTTATGGTTTTCATAACATTTTATCAAGGTATTGATGCTTTCAACTGCTTCTGAAAAACTCACTTTCGGTTGTTCAAAATCTTACTATATAATTGATTCGTCGGTATCATTATCAGACACTTCGAAATCTTCGTTATCTGGCGGTATTTCATCCTTGTTCCAATTTTCAATTTCATCAATACTAATGTCAACCCACCTTCGACATCAGCAATTGAACTTTTCGAAGTGTATCGTCGTAAGCCCTATTTGATTCAATCAATTTAGATAACGGGATGTAGACTTCACTATCGTATTGCTCACTATCTTACTTTTTTATTTTATTCCACGCTTTTACAAGAACAGCTTGCGGCAACTCATCCCACACTGATATAATCATCGAAATGGCATCCCGAATTGAAAGAGCCATCAAAATTTTATCAATCGGAACGTTTTCTTGTGCGACAATGTTGCATAACAATTAACTTCGATACCCTAACTTTACCATTCTTATTGGATTTTGATCCATGGGCTACAAAACTGCTGTTACGTTTGGTGGCAGAAACATTGCTACAATGCTTCCATCATCAGACTGTAGCCTATCAAGTGGCTTATGTGCAGTGTAGTTGTGAATCAGCAACAAAGTAAATTATTTACAGTAGAAAATTTGCGAAACTGCAAATATTTTTACGTCATAAGAAAAAGTTTAAAAATAAAAAAATAAGTTTACCTGTTTTATAAATGAATGATGGAACCAGTTGAAGAATATACTTTAAAATTGGACCAGATATTGTACAGTTACGCTGTCGTTTTTAGGAACCATTTATATAAGTTTGCATCAAGATCAGCATATTCTGGTTTATGGAGTATTTTTTATGTGCTAATTCGTATGCTTAAAAAATTTCATGACGTTTTTTCTTTATTTTTGAAATGGCTGCTTTAGATACACCATAATCCTAGATCAATTTTTTTTAAAATGTCTACTTTTTGCTGTAAATCTAATCTGATTTGCAATGGGTTTTTCTGCTTTGTTGATATGTTTTCAAATAAATATTACACAGTTAACAAATTAAACGCTCAAAAGTCAAATCTTTGTAAGTGTAATTTTTGTCTGTCAAATCCAGGAACTGTTGCTGATACCTGTTTGACGTATTCATGGTCCAATTTTATTTGGTCGGTCATTTTGTCAGATTCAATATTTTTTCCTATTTTTGGGTTACCTCTCTCTTTACTATCCTGAGATTTCTTGTTCAGCTTCGCTATCTGAGTTATCAGGTTTTTTTTTTTCTTGGTTTATTTCTATTTTATCATAACCCTCTGCTTTTATGGCCGTATTATAGCAATCTGGTATTATTATATCAATAAATTGCCTATTTGCAACGTTGAGAAGTTTATTTCTAATTTCAAAGAAAAACCCTTCTGCTGCAACTTTATGTGCTTCTGTTAGCCTTTCGTAATTTATATAATTCTTATTTTTTCTCCTCTTTCTAATAATATTTTTAAATGGTTATCAAGTGTCTCTTTAGATACTGGTATATTCTGAGTCACGCATTTATATAATCGATTTAAATTCTCTATATGGACCAAAAGGTCCACCGTGAACCAAAAAATTAAGTTATAAAAATCACATTATTTTACTATAATTATGTGTACAAAAATATTCAAATTTAAATTAAATTTCTAAAGTATTTACTAACATTTTTAAGAAAAACGATTGTAAAGTGGGAAATTGTAGTTCTTTTGTTCCTTTGCTCATTTCTAATTGCACATTTTCTTTAAAATTATCTCCGTAAGAAGAGGCGTTTGTAAAAAAGTTTGTTCCACAAAATCTCCCTTAGAGCATAAGTAATCTTAAATAAATGAGATAAAATAAAAGGAATGAAGGATAACGGTAACATTTTGCTTATTTCTACTGCTAATTCTATTGTCACGTTCGACAGCGAAAAGAAGCACTTTTTTTATCAGTAGAGCAAAAATATTTGAAGAAAGTGCATCAAATTTTTGGTACAAATGAAAGTAGTAGTTATTAACAGTATTAAACAAACTCAGTTTATAACTAGAAAGAAAAACTCTTCACGGGATTTGTATGGGAGGTACCCTACTTAGTGGTCCGATTCGGCTGGTTCCAACAAATGTCCTGCGCCTGTATTGGAAACTAATAGTGTCCAAGTGGTCCGTTTGGGCTGGTTCTGACAAATGAATGCGCCTGTATTGGAAACTGCGTATGGTAAAAAGAAAGGATCGTGCAAAATGTCCGCTCTGTAGCTCAAAAACTGAGGGACTAGTTTTTGCATACATACAGATGGCCAGACGTGCATGGCTTTAATCAATTCGTCTAATCGAGCTGATTAAGAATATATAAGTATTCTTTATGTGATTTTTTTTTTGTCTCCTTCTGCCTGTTACAAACTTCATGACAAACTTATAATACTATTCACTCCCGTGAAGAGTATAAAAAAGAGACATCAACAGTACACAAAGCCAAAGGCAACTTACAGGAAAACATAAACTTTGGCCAACATTCTACATATTTTATGCTATGTTTTCCATCGCAAACATCTAATAAATTAGTTGTTTAAATTTTATTTATACAGCAGCAAAAAAACACGTTGTATGGCAGCAACAAAACCGCAAAGTTGTGAATGGCAGCTGACTTTTTGAGGTCTGCAGGAAAAATATTTGACTATGCGATTTAGATTCCGACCAATGTACGCTGGACCGATTTTGATAATAATTTGGTTGCATACATTAGACTTGTGCAAGAGCCAACAAGGGTTGTAATTCAGAACTGTCTACTCAAATTCAATAAGCGCAATGAAATTTGTACGTTCTTGTTTTGCAAAAGAAGAAATGAATGCATGTTTTCGATATTCTGTCTGGAATGAGTTTATGCCTTTGAGACTTTCAAAATGAGACCTTGTCTACAACTAAAGCGATGGGTTATTCAATTATACACAACTACGCAAGAGTTAAATTGAGTGGGACGCGAAACGAATGCCTCTGCTGACGTTTCTCTTTGTCTTCATTTGAGGTTTTTGTTGCTATTTCGCTTCGTTCAGTGACGCGATCGTTCATTTGTACAGGTATGAAATACCTATACAAAAAAGTGAGACATTCAATTCGTAGGTAACAAAATTTTGAATCATTCACAATAGGTGTAGATAGAGGAACATGTGAATGGGTACAACATTCACATCACAGAACCGAAATTCCTCATTCATTCACATTAACTTTAAATGGGTTCGGCAAAAGAATAAAGTGAATGATTCAAAAATGCGTTTTGAAGGCATTCATGCACAAGTCTAGTATACATCCAGCGAAAAGTACCTTTCAATTGGTTAAGCATGTAATGGGACCCAAAAAATGTTTTTGCTGTTTAATTATCTAGATGTGGTTTTCAAACCAACTTAAGTATATAAAGTGTATGTATGTTTTTTGTTAAGGCTAAAGTTTCATAGATAATATTATAACTTTACAAATTGATTTAGAAAGGCAATTATGTTAACTTCCATTAACCGAAGTTAATGTTTTGTCTTGTTGTAATAACAATTAAACCAGACGTTTTATGATTATTAAATGTTCTAATGAGTTCATTTTGCAGGTCTCACGTATTGCAAAAGGTTTGCATGTATTTTACATACAAGGTTCGCTACACTAATAGTTCTACTGAAATACCGGAGTTTCCAATTGCACCTGAAATCGCTTTAGAGCTTCTGATGGCAGCCAATTTTTTGGATTGTTAATTTCAAATGAAACTTTTTAAACTAGATTAAACTACGAATTTTTTTCAATTGCATTATTAAATACATATACGGAAGCATAATTTAAATAAATAAAATCTGAAATATTTTTTGATTTATTTCTATTTTTATTTCTACTGTTATACCCGTGGTGATGGATGTGTAATAAGGAGTCAAGCGTACTGTGCTTAGGTCTAAAAGCGGATTGGTTGGGGCTGATTAATTTGTGTTTGCGATGAACCACATCAAACACTTTGCAATAATTTTTTCTACTGTTTTGGCTAAACTGGAAAGTAATGAAATAGGGCGAAAGCTAGTTATTTCTTGGGGGGATATTTATTGAGTTTGGGAATAGGGACTACCACGGAGGATCTCCATGTGTAAGGATAAGACCCTGATTCGAACATTGAGTTATATATAAAAATAATAACTTTTTCGGGCAGTTGTCGAAGCGTAGGGTAGGACACTCGGTCAATTCCAGGCATGTTTAAGTGCAAATTCAAGTTCTATGGATATGAAATTGGATTCGAGATATTTAGCATCGGTGGATAAGCTAGTGTTAGAATATGAGTGCCCTAGGATGTCGGCTTTTAGAGAGGTGTAGAATGGATCAAAGTAGCCATCTTTCGAATAATTGCACCACATACTGGCAAACGCGTTAACAAACTCTGCAGGAGATGAGAGGACGGAATTTTGTATCTTAATTATTTTAATAGGGATGGGGGAGATTCCAATCAAACTATTTGTATAGGACCATACTTTTTTAGTAGTTGAGAGCGGAGATGTTTCAAACGTAAATTTTTTAAAATTAATGATTTTGTGAGGAATATTTTTCGTAATAACCAATACCAACACCTTGCTTAGAGGATAGATTGGTACTAAATGTATGGTTTAGGTAGGGATATGTTATTAGAGTTGAAGTGGGTTTCCTGAATGCATATCATATCCGGATTAAGCTCATTAATTAAAATATATAGTTCATGATAGTTGTTAAAGTAACCATTTTTTTCCACTGTAGAATATTTTGTAATATTGTAAAAAATCGAGAAATCAGAAAAATTATATGCATTTGCAAAGGTTTATTATTGAATTAATCGAAAAATTCCATTGAGTCGTTTGATTCATTCTTATGAAGATCAAGCAAATTAGAAGGTGAGTTAATATGTGTGTTGCTGTTTGTAGAAATATTTGTGTTTATGAGTGTTATTATTTGTAGAAGTATGTGTAAAATTTTGCTGAGAGAGTAAGAGAGAGTAACAGTCTTTAAATTTACGAAATTCATATACTCACACATGCTTTTGTCTGCTTGCACTATTTCATTCTGCTTTCTAAAGATTTATTATTATTATACTGAAGCTATTCATTATTATACATACTGAAGCCATTTAGGCAAAGCTAACTAAACAATATTCTTTAGAGGAAGTTTTGTACAATACACCAGTATAAACCGCATTCAAATTGGTTAAGGCGTTTCTGAGATTAGCGTGCACAAAAATGACTTCTTTGTGAAAACTCTACTATCACGTGATAAAAGGCCCAGATCTGATGTCTCAGAAATATAAAATCGCAATCCATTGAATGATCGAACTCTATTGGCGGCAACATACAATTGTCCGTGACTAAACACAGGCTGTCTCAACAAAATTCCAACTTTTTGAAACGTTTGACCTTGGGATTTATTTATAGTCATCGCAAAAGCTGGAATGACTGGAAATTGAGTTCTTTGAAATTTGAACGGTAAAACGGTTCCCGAATAAGTCAAATGAATACGGGGAATTACAATTCGAATATTACGTGCTACATCTGTTAATACCTCGCAATCTACTGAGTTTCGGTGCATTCGCTTAACTAATGCTGTTCCTGTATTTAAATTCCGTATTAATAATACAATACAGTTTTCTTTTAAAATAAACCACAGACCATTAACTGATACAGTATTCAAAAACTCAATAGAAAAATTATTATGTTCACGTGCATCATCACTGACAGTTTTAACAAGATGTTATTGGTCTCGTCACTCACAAAGATACTTATGTGCCAGGAATCGTGTAATTTAAAAAAGAAGAAATGTTAAATTAACATTTTCAATAGTGCATGCTGCTAATGAGCTACATCAAGCACTACTCCATTGTGTCAGGTGGTCTCAACGCCAGCATTATTGCAATGAGTTGAAACAAATACAAATGCGTCAAATAGTTAAAGGTAACGTTTTACTAAAGCTGTCTCCATTTGTTGATTCTTCGGGATTTCTACGTGTTGGTGGTCGGTTGAAGGCTACGTCATTCAGCATGGATATGAAGCATCCTATCATTTTATCTCATCATTTCATACTTTCTAGGCGTATTATTGAAATGTTTTATTTACAAAACTTACATGCAGGACCCATTTTGTTAATGAACTTTCTTCGTAGGCAGTTTTGGATCACTAGCTGCAGGTGTCTTATTAAGCAGGTTATCAACCGTTGTATTGTATGCACCCGCTTCCGAGGAGTTACTAATATCCAGCAAATGGCACATCTTCATCCTAGTCGCATTCAGCAAGCATACCGGTGTTGACTATGCAGGCCCCTTGACTATAAAGCTGCACGGTGGAAGGAGAGCAGCCTGAACCAAAGCATATATCTCGCTTTTTATATGTCTTGCCACTCGAGCAATGCATGCAATGCGACGAACGTTCGCCTTCATCAACATGGCTGATGGGTCGTGTAACTGATGTGCATCCAGGTCGGGACACAATGGTTCCTGTCGCAACGGAGTTATGAAGCGTCCGCTCGTCAAGCTTCCTGTCGAAGATTACTGGTTAAGGCGATCTCCTTAACGGCGGGGAAAATGTTTAAGCTTTTTATTAGACATAGTTCTCAGTTATGTTAAGTTATATTATTATAGTATGTATGATATATTCGTTAAGTGTTCGTCGCATATGTATGTAATAGTATTAGTATTGTAATTAGTGCATAACTTGGTATTTCAAAGGTGAAGAGTCAGTCGCAAATATACTCTGGAACGCAATACATGTTTTGTTTGCTCACTTCCTAATATTGTACTCACAAAATACGGTCCACTACTTATCAGTACGCAACACACTACAAACATTTATTGCTACAACGGCAGTGTCATCAGCAAAAGTCGAAGTAACAATTTGACTACTTGTTGGAATGTCGGCAGTGAATAACATGTAAAGAGTTGGTCCCAAGACACTGCCTTGGGGAACTCCTGCTTTTATCTTAAATTCATTTGTAACGAAATTTTTCTGCTTTACTACAAACACTCGATTTGATATGTAGGATTGGATGCTTATAAGGCTACCAATCATGCGGAATCTCAAACTGATATTGAAGTAGGCGTCTGCTTGAAGCCCGCACGGACGCAAAAGGAAAAACCTGGGCGGAAGAATAATCCTGGACGGCAAAGTAATCCGGGACGGCCACTAAGACTGGCGAACAAAGTGGGTCTGCAGACAAAATCGGATGGACTGCTGTCAAAAACAAGAAAAGCGATGCTTCAAAAATAAGAGCTAAGCCAGAAGCGATTATCATTGCGGCAAAGGGTGATGTGACTTACGCTGACATTCTCCGAAAGGTGAGAGGTAACCCTGAGTTAAAGGCTTTGGGCAACGACACCACAAAGATAAGAAGGACAGCGAAAGGGGAGCTTTATTTGCAGTTGAAGAGGCCTGATGGGGAAAGTAAGCTTAAATCTTTCCATTCCACCTTAAGTGATGCTATTAGAGAGGTGGCAGAGATAAAAGCAAAATCGCATGAGATAACGGTCATCTGCAAGGACTTGGATGCGATTACTGAGGCAAATGAAATCTGCGAGGCGATAAGGGAGGCATGCAATATTTCATCCATCAACGAATCTGCAATCCGGAGCATCCGAAATGCGTACAGTGGAACACGGACGGCTTTTATATCCTTGCCAGCAGCTGATGCCAAAAAGGTTTTGGAAGTAGGGAAGGTGAAAATCGGGTGGGTCTTAAGCAGACTCCGCCATGTAGACAAGGATCCGGTGACTAGATGCTTCAGATGTCTCGAATATGGTCACATTGGGCGCAACTGCAAAAATGACTTGGATAGAACGCGATCGTGCTACAGATGTGGTGAGGAAGGTCACCTAGCGAGGAATTGTAAAGGACCCACGAAGTGCATGTTTTGCTCAGAAAAACACGATGCACGCAGCACGGAATGTCGTGTTTATAAGGCAGCTGTGAAGAAACGCAATTAATGAAGGTACTACAATTAAACCTCAATCATTGTGTGGTTGCGCAGGATCTTCTTGTGCAGCACGTTAAGGATGCTAAGGTCGATATTGCTATACTTTGTGAGCAATACAAAAATTTTGATGGCCAACAATGGCTATCTGATGCGAATAGCACTTCAGCAGTTTGGATTTGCGGTCAAGATATGCCGTTGGGTATGCATGTGAAAGCAGACCAGCTCTACGTGCGAGCAAACATTGCTGGAACTCATGTATACAGCTGTTATACTCCTCCCCGGCTGGACATACACGAGGGAAAAGTCCCATTATAGTCGCTGGGGACTTCTACGCGTGGTCGATAACATGCGGATGCAGTAGGACAAATTCTAGAGGGCGTATATTAGTGGACGCCATGTCTTCGTTGAACCTTTTTGTGGCAAACAACACGACAGTGCGGACATTCCAGCAGGGTTCCAGAGGGTCTATAATAGACCTATGTTTCATGGATAGTAATCTCCTGCGGAAATCCTCTTGGCGAGTCAGCGAGACATATACGCATAGTGACCATCATGCTATTATCATCGATCTCGACACACATAGACGCACTGGCACTGATACTTGCAGATCTAGTGTGTTTGGTGGTTGGAAGCAACATACGTTTGATCAGGAGGCCTTCTCATACATCTGGAATGACTGCACCCTACCGGTGGTGCCTGCGAATATTTTCGCAGAGAATATAGCACAGGCACTTACTCTGTCATGTGATGCCTCTATGGTACGTAAACTTGGGAAAAATAGTAGAAAGCCTGTTTACTGGTGGAATCAGGATATTGCAGACCTCCGTGCCCAATGTCACCAAGCGCGCTGGGTATATCAACGGTGTAGGAATGATGAACTTAGAAGCCAACTACAGGTGCAGTTTAGATTAAAGCGGCGTCAACTTAAACATGCTATACGCGACAGCAAAATAACCTGCTTTGCCGAGCTGTGTGAATCAGCAGAAGCCGATCCATGGGGGTTAGGTTACAAAGTTGTCACCACAAAGCTGAAAAGTGGCAATTCAAAGCAGCCAACTTGCCCTAAATTGCTACGAAGGATTGAGACAGCACTGTTCCCGCGCTATGAGAGAAGTAACCTGGGCTATACCGACTCAAACCACAGCGGAGAAGTCACGGGTGTTCAACCAACGGAGGTGTTAGAATTGGCGAAGACACTTAAGGCATCGAAGGAACCAGGGCCAGATAGGATTCCCAACAAAGTGCTGAAACTTGCTATGCTCGAAGGAGCGGACACTTTTAGCAAGCTTTATAGTTGTTGCCTGCAGGAGGGAATTTTTCCGGATAGATGGAAAATTCAAAAGCTGGTTCTAATACCGAAAGGAAATAAGCCACCCGAGGAACCTTCTTCATATAGGCCCTTATGTATGTTGGATTCTATGGGAAAAATATTTGAGCGGATTGTGCGAGATCGCTTGGAAACTGCAATAAGTGCTGCTGGCGGCTTCTCACAACATCAATTTGGTTTTCGTAAGGGGCGCTCAACGATCGATGCAATGAAAGTGGTCAAGGACATCGCTGAAAACGCCATTAAAGGTACACGATGGAAAGGTGGCACTAAGAAATATTGTGCTGTAGTGACGATCGATATCCAAAACGCGTTTAACACTGCAAGGTGGCAGCACATTATGGAAGCTCTTAGATGGTTCAACGTTCCACAGTACCTGATCCGAGTGGTAGCCGACTATTTTAAGAGAAGACGGTTAACTTACTGTGCGGAGGGCAGAGAGCTCGAGTATGAAGTCTCAGGAGGTGTACCGCAGGGGTCAGTTTTAGGCCCCCTGCTATGGAATGCTTTGTATGATGGCGTCCTAAAGATTGAAATGCCCAACAACGTAAGGGTGGTGGCCTTTGCCGATGATTTGGTAATTGTGGTGGTGGCTAAGTTTATTGACGAGCTCAGGTTTGACTGCAACGACGCTGTTAGGAGAGTTGGTGTCTGGCTGAGCCAAAAAGATCTGCACTTTGCCGAGCACAAAACAGAAGTTCTGCTTGTCAGCAAACGCAGACTGACGGAATACCTTAGTGTAACGATTGGTGACCTCGAAATTGTGTCACAGCCCTCTTTGAGGTATTTGGGAGTGGAATTGGACTCAAAAATGACGTTCAAGCAACATTTGGTGCTAACAGCCGCTAAAGCATCAAAAGTATCAGGTGCTTCTCTAAGCCTGATGCCGACCTATGGAGGACCACGGGAGCGCAAGCGACGACTGTTGGTAAGTGTCGTAACGTCGGTTCTAGTCTATGCTGCGCCGATTTGGATGGAGGCTAGTAAAATACACTCATACATGAGAGAAGTGAACGCAGTATACAGATCATGTGCCATCCGCGTCTGTGCTGCTTTTCGAACGGTATCCAGCGATGCAATCCTGGTAATGGCGAGTATGATGCCTGTTGACATAGTTGTTGCAGAAATAAGTCGGCTGTTTGACGCTAAGAGGAGCACTGGTGAAGTGAGAAGGCTAGATGAAAGGGCCCTCAGTATGGTGGAGTGGCAGAGGAGATGGCAAAGTTCTGACAAAGGCAGGTGGACCCATCGGCTCATTAACAACGTCGAAGAATGGGTGAGCAGAAAGTTTGGCGAGGTCAACCATTAATAATATCTGTATAAGCGGGGATATGATGATGATCCCTTCTGTCCGAGTTGCACAGGCGAAAACGAAAATGCAGAACACAACTTCCTGCATTGCCCAAGATTTGATGTTGCCAGATCAATGATCTCATCTGCGTTTGGTGAAGTGCCGACTGTGACGAACTGCATCCGGCGTATGTGTGAATCGCAACTGAATTGGGACGTGGTAAGTCAGGCTGCAGCTCAAATCATGACAGAGCTGCGGCGTATTGAACGATGACGACGAGTTCAGACGAACGAAGACGTGATAGGTCATTAGTATGATATTGACAAGAAGTTTTAACGTAAATTTGTTTTGATTTACATGGGGTAAAAGCAGACTTTGAGCTGTTATGCTCCCTCTTTCCTCCTTGACGTAATGCTTTGCGGTAGTGCCAGGGGGACTGTAGGACTTGGGACGGTGGGGTTTAGTGGGTGCAAGTCCCACACTTCGAATAGTAGATTCGGTTGGCTTTTAATGCTTCCCCATCGGCAAAAAAAAAAAAAAAAAAAAAAATGACGGATTGCAGGACCCTATGCATATTTTGAGGTAGCAAACATTTAATTTTGTAAATCAATCCCTCATGCCATACTCGATCAAACGCTTGTGCTACATCAAGGACTAATGCTGAGCAATATTCTCGCAGTTCAAAGCCAGTTCTTTGTTCCGAAGTAACTCTGTTGACTTGCTCAATCGTTCCAATTTTTCCTTAAAACCCAAATTGATGATCCGGGATTGAACTATTTGCTTGTAAATGGTGATTAAGTTTGGCTTTAAGGACCTTCTCAAATAGCTTAGAAAGACATGGAAGCAGACTTATAGATCTATATGAAGAAGGACATGTCCTATCCTTACAGAGATTTGGAACCATTATGATAACCGATTTCTTCCATTGCTTTGGAAAGTATCCAATTGAAAATACACGAGAGATATAATATTGCTGCGTTTGGAAGATCAGTTGACATTTTTGCCTCGATTCTATCATAACCAGCAGATTTTTTGGGCTTCAATTGAGTTCTTATAATAGTTACAATTTCACTTGAGATTGTTTTTAATGGAGACATATTTACTGAATTTGTGATTGCCTGGTGAGGAAGCACAAATTTGATAGTAGGTAGATTAGATTGAAACACGCGCTCCAAGTGGTTGGCAAATACATTAGCCTTCTCTTCGTCAAACCGTGCCCAACTTCCGGTTCTGCCTTAATAGGTGAATGCAGTTCCATAGGAGTTTTTAGCGATTTTTGTGCTTTTCAAAGTGAAAATCTAGTGTTTGTGGGTGATAGGTTATAGGTATAGCGCCTTTGTGCCTCGAGCTGGTCACTTAAAAGTACTTTGGCTAGCTTTTTTTGATGCATTTTTTAGCCTTTGCTAAACAGTAGGAGATCTGTGCTGGTGCCATTCTCTTCTCAATCGTCGTTTAGAAGCAACCAGTTTTTCAATTTCCCCTTTTGAGAAAGATTTTCTGCTGAACTTGTGTGATGCCTCAGCTGCAGCTACCAATATGGCACTTAACTCATTAACAGATTTGTCAATATCACTTTCAGAGTTGATCGCAGGTGCAATTTCTATGAGAGAACTAATATATTTTTTATATTGCAACCAATTAGTTTTATTAGATATAAGTCTATACGGACAATCCTCAAATATTGGAAAATCGAGTAAAACGATATCAACGGGGGAGTGATCGGAAGAGAGTTCATCGGGAGTAACTGCTGATATGAGGTTTCTAAGTATATTTTTTGTGATACCAAAGTCGATGATATCGGGAGTCTTTCTTAGATCCGAACGAAGTCCAGCTTCTTTTTACAATTTACAAGATTGCTGTAAAGTTGCCTACCTTTTGGATGTACTAAACGAGACCCCCAATAAGTGTGTTTAGCAGTATAGTCACCGGCCGCCGAAAATCGTGCTCCAAGGCAGTCAAACAAATTTTTAAACACATCTGCAGATATTGAAAATCGTGGAGGACAATATACAGCAAATAACGTCAGATTACCATAACGCATTTGCAACCGGACCGAAGTTGCTTGTAGATAACTAGATGTGTATGGCTCTAGGGTCTGGTGTTTATTACGCTTTCTTATAATAATGCATGTACCACCATAAAGCCTTTCCATCCGAATGATTTGTTGTATAAACTAAGTAGTGTGTTATGAAGAAGTTGTTTTTGCTAGTCAAATGAGTCTCACAGACTAACATCACATCTTCATTTTTGTCCTCTAGATACTTTATCAGCTCTAGTTTGTGCTGTGAAACGCCATTTGCGTTCCAGTGAGTTATTTTTAAATGAGCCATTATGGGGAATTTAACTTATCCAAAATTTTCTTTTGGATTTTCATCATCTCGTGAAAAGAGTTTCGCATCATTAAGATTGATTGATTCAGGGTCTGTAATAAATTCACCAACAAAGATTCACTAGAACTTTGTAGTTACAACACTGGCTCATTACACGCATTTAGAGTTGGGGTAGTTTGTGAGATTGGCTTATTATGTTGAGACATTGGAGCTTTAGGCTTCACAATCTTTTTCGCAGTTTCTTGTTGAATGCCTAAGCGCAAGGCACCTGCATACGACACCTTTGAAGTTAAAGGAATATTAGGAGGTGGACACATAACCGTCGCTGATTCTGTACGATTAGCCTCACGGCTAAAATGGGCGGAATTTTTTTGTGACTGCAACCTGTTCTTCAACTCCTTATATACAGGACAACCTCTATAATTGGCTGTATGATTGCCCCCACAGTTACTGCATTTTTTAAGATCAGGATTGTCGCGACTTAGTTTACAGGTTGTGGTTTCATGCAAGTCTTCACAAGCTACGCATACTGGACGAAGGGTGCAATAAGATTTCGTATGTCCAAATTCCTGACAATTTGTGCATTGCACTGGATTTACTCGTTTGTTACCCTACGGTGAAGTAAACATTTAAGGTTGTAAATGGGATGCACTTCATTTTTCTTTAAGTGCTGCAACTTTGGAGCCAACTCAATTTTATACAATGGCTGAGGGATTTTGTTTTTATTAAACATATTAATTACTACTTTGACTTCAAACCCTTTTTCTTCCAGTGCCGTCTTAATATCGCTACAATCCACAGAGGGTTCAATGCCCTTAATTACAACAACCAGAACTTTACTACTTTTAAGTTGATATGTGTAGTAGTTTCTTTTAGACTCTCTAAGGTACTTTGTTACAGAACTGTATTTTGCTTCTGTTTATATTACCATTGGTAATAGGGACAATATGAAAGTTATTCTTGCCAACAATTCTTTGGATAGCATCTACCAGTCTATTTGAGCTTTCTTCGCGAACATATATTGGGGGAGGTTTCGCGGTTTTAGGTTTTGCTGCGTTATTGTCATCTTTTTTTTTTTTTCATCTTTTTCAGCAAGTAGCTGGAACCTATTACTTTCTTTTTTTTTTTTTTTTCGTTTTTTATTATTTATTGCATCACTTTGAATACAACACAAAGCCTAACAATAATTGAGAAATCTTAAAAGCTAATGATGTTTTAAAAGTTTCTATAGTGGTGAGCTAAAGAAACTTTCCAGTGTTGCGTGGTCCTCCCAGGTTTATGGGGCAGGAAAGTCATTCCGACGAAGGCGCGTGCGACAACTCATATACGATAGTGATCGAGCTAGTGGATTAGGATGTTCCGAGAGCTTAACAAAATATTTTTGTTTCATTTTGTCCAATTCGGTTTTAATTAGTGGGACGTTAAGGTCTCTGTGGATATTCGCGTTCGAAATGTACCAGGGAGCACCTGTTAAGAAACGAAGTATTTTTGATTGGGCTCTTTGGATGACTTCAACGTTACTTGGGCTTGCATTCCCCCAAAGCTGGGAACCGTATGTCCAGATAGGCTTTATTAAGCTGTTATATAACAGCACCTTTAGATCGAGGCTTAGCCCAGATCTTGGGTTTAAGAGCCAGTGAAGGGACTGGGCTTTTAATTTCATAGAAATTTTTTTGGCTTCTATATGCTTCCGCCAGGTGAGTCGTCTGTCCAAATGTACTCCTAGGTAGGTGACTTCAGTACAGTGTGGTACGGTGGTGTTGTTAAAAGTAATGGACGGACAGTCTCTCTTGTTTAAGGTGAAAGTTACATGCTTGCATTTACCGGATTGACTTTTATACGCCAATTGTCTAGCCAGTTCGATACCAGTTGTAAATGATCACTTAGCTCTTTCGTCGCTTTTTTGGGGCAGCGAGAGTGACTGATTATTGCAGTGTCATCCGCAAAGGTTGATGTAATAAGGCGGGGATTTAAAGGTATGTCAGCAGTGAAAATGACATATAAAAGCGGACCGAGAACACTGCCTTGTGGGACGCCAGCATTGATGTGGTACTCGTTTGAAGTGAAATTTTTGCATCTCACCACGAATAACCTTTTAGTAAGGTATGACTCTAGTAGTTGGTGTGAGCTCTGTGGAAGCACGCTTTTTATTTTGTGAATGAGACCAACATGCCATACACGGTCAAAAGCTTGAGCAACATCAATGAATATAGCTGAACAGTATTCTCGGTGCTCAAAAGCCGTTCTGATACCCATAGTGACACGGTTTACTTGCTCGATTGTACTGTGTTTTGATCTAAACCCGAATTGATGTGTGGGGATTATGTTGTTTGCGTTTATATACGGTATGAGCTTCTTAATAAAAATTTTTTCAAATAATTTAGATAGCACCGGCAGCAAACTTATAGGCCGATAAGAGGACACCATTGATTTGTCTTTACCAACTTTAGGGATCATAATTATTACAGACTTCTTCCAAAGTGCTGGGAAGTAGCCCACTTTGAGTATTGCGTTAAAGAGCATTGCAATGAATGATATTGCACAGTTTGGTAGCTCAATAATCATCTTGGGAGTGATGAGATCGTGTCCAGGCGCTTTCTTTGGGATTAAATTATGAATTGCTGCTCTTATCTCATTTGAATTAGTTTTAAGCACGCTGCAATTAGCCAATGGAGCGCATGGCTGCAAGGGAAGTTGAAACCCGTTTCTTGGCAAGTTTGGTTGAAAGACGGATTTGAGGTGGTTAGCAAAAGTGAAAGCCTTTTCCTCGTCAGATCTCGCAAATAAAATAAAAATTTATTATCTGCTATGTGAACGTCCAATCAAAAGGACGCTCGACGCTACATTATTGTAACGTTATTATGGACAATATGAAAGTTATTATTGCCAACTATTCTTTGGATAGCATCTACAAGCCTATTCGAGCTTTCTTCACAAACATTTATTGGGGGAGGTTTCGCGGTTTCAGGTTTTGATGAGTTTTTAGCAGGTTCTGAGTTTGTATGAAAAGGTGGTTGAGTGAGTTACTAGTGCTTACTGCAAGAGAAGACAGAAAAGGAGAGCAAGATCGTGCTTTATTTATGGGCGGCTGTGCGGTTAATACGGATCCTTTGTTTTTGTTCCTGGTATCATTAGCGACAAACGAGAAGTAAGCATTTCTCGCTATCATTATTAGGGCTGTTAGTAAAATTTATTAGTTGCGAGGTAAACGTCCGATCAGCAAGTCTACTCGAAGACGAATTAAGTGAAGAGTGACTGGAGAATGGTCTGATGATGAGCCGTTGAATCACAAAACGTGGATATTACGAGTAACTGCAAAGTCGATTAGGTCAGGAATTTTTCTTGGATCCGCTGGTCAATATGTAGGCCTATCCGGAGAATCAATCCAAAAAACCTATAGCTATAGCTCTATTTGCTAAGCCATCGGACACATCTACATTCGTCGTTATCAGTTGATCAGCTTAGTGATCCCAGTGAAAATATCATTAGCAACAGATAAGACTTTGTCTGGGCTAGCGTTTTGGATCCGTTTGCTATACTGCCCCACGTCATGATTTCCATTGGGACATTGACGTGCTCAATGGCAAGTCAGATTTCAATCATATATTATTTCATATTGTATCGTATTGATTCTCTCTCTTTAGGGTTACAGCTGAAAAAGAGTACAATCTTTAATCAGAGAAAAACTAACGGTTTGCCTTCATATTACGGCGAAGCAGACTTTAAACTGTGGTGCGCAACTAAACAGCGTAAGAGAAACATATACAGTGTTAGATATGAGTATGCCCGCGTTGATTTGTACAAACCAAATTAGAAGGGAGTGCAAAAGCATGGCTCTATTCAAAATCCCACTACATTGAAACAACCGTTGACCTTGTACGTCAACTTAAAGACTTGTTTCAGGTAAAAGAAGATAAAATATTGATGCGACGCAAATTCGAAGAACGGAAATGGATGACTGATGATAGATTTTTCGACTTAAACAACGACAAAATTATCCTGCCAAACGGCCTGACATTGGAAGAAGACGATTTGTTGGACTACCTCATCGAGGGTATTTCAAACTACTTTCAGCTACGCACACACTAAAATGCAAAATTACAAGTGAAAAGAATTGAGCAATTTCAACAGAAGCAGCCTAACCGTCATCAGTAATCTCCCGGACAACAACCCAACCACTACAGTTCGCCTGAAAACGCCGCCAAAACCAATACTTCAACGACATACGCATCGTCGTAAGGCATGCGGTCAATTTGGACATCGTGCTAAAGACTGCAGCAACTACAAGAAGACTGTCATGTCACAGCATAACAATGAATACGTAACTTATTATTTAATTACTTTGAAATCTAAAATTAATACAAGTTTTTCCATAGAGTGCCTGCTAGACTCGGGAAGCCCAATAAGTTTCATAAAAAACCTTACGTTTCATCTAAAAATAAAATATGTAAAGTAAATAAATCTTATTGTGGTTTAAATGGTAGTAAACTAAATATTTTTGGAAACGTTTTTTTGAACTGTTGAAGTTGATAATGCAACAATAAATATTTAATTATATGTAGTGGCTGATGACTCATCGGGCATTCCGATAGTTCAAGGAGGGGATTTTTTATTAGCTTGCAAAAAAACACTCACAACCACAAATACAACTAAAAAACTCTGTTAGAAAAAGTAAATAACACCGATTAAAAATACTACAAATTTAGTTAACAACGTAACGTACTTACAACAACAGATCGGATGACTTACCAAATGAAACAAATGTAAACAATTACAAACTACTACCCGACACGAACGACGATAATTATGAAAACAAGATTTTAACAATCGAAAACGAAGCAGATAGCCGTACGTAATAGGAACAAACACTAGTTTTGCAAACTAAAAATGTTTCGAGCCTTTTCCAAAACCATTACGTATTGCCTAAACGACCAAGTTAAGTGCGAAATGTCGCTTAATGTAGTTGATCCTAAGCTAAGCCTAAGGTTAGATCTTCAAAAAAACCATAGATGAATATTTAAGAAAGGCTGCATAAGAAATAGTGAGTCGGAGTTCGTTTCCCTTGTCGTCTTGGTCAAGAAAAAGACGGGTGAAACGAGATGTGAGTCGATTTTCACACACTTAACAAAATAACAGCTGAAGACAACTATCCTATTCCTCTCATAGACGACCTTTTAGATAGACTGGTGGATAACAAAATTATTTGAAAACTCGATTTTAAATCGGATTTTTCCACGTTTACATGAACGAAAATTAAATAAAATATACCGCGTATACCGTCCCTTTAGGGCAAGAAATGCACCATCCACATTTCAACGATTTATTAATAAAATATTTGTAGACATAGTAAGAAGTGGAGAAGCAACGATATATTACATGACAGAGCATTCTGCTATTTTACAAGAAATTTTCAAAAGGTTAGTGAACAATAAGCTAGAATTCAGAATTGACAAATACGAATTCTGACAAGATCAAGTCAAGTATCTAGGATACTGTATCCTAGAGGCAATACAAAATTTGAAAGCACCAACACAGGTTAATGAAGTACAAAGCTTCATTGGGTTATTCGGCGGTTCAAACCAAAATGTTTCTTGTATGGGGACCCCTTTAAGTTTTTGTATTTGTTGCTGTTATCCGGATAGAACTCACATTCTGTGAACATTTCAACCCTCTAGCTATTACGGTACATGAGATATGACCCGAGGACGGGCGAACAACGAAGTCTCTGCAATAGGGTTCCGTTTGGTACCCTTTGGGTCCGGAACCCTAAAGAGGAAATTTAGTGAATAAGTACAGAAATTGTAATAGTTACTCTATTATTCGTACTTCTATTGGCTTTAATTTTTTTTTTTATTTCAATTAAATTTCAGCTTTCGGCCACCCCTACTTCACAACGGTTTTGACACTCAATTGTTTTTAAAATTTAAGACGGCTATTTAGTTTACAAGTTTTCGAAGTCTACGACATTTCATGAAGGCTGTGTGTGTTTTAAAGTAATTTGCAAAACAAGGATCAATCCGACCATTATTTAAATGAATTTTTTCTTTCTTTTTATATATGAAATATTTTAATTTTTGTAGAAATCAATAAACTCTGCTGTTACCTTAAGTCCAAATTACGCATGTCAGACTGCGCAAATTTTCGATATCAAATGGACAGGCGCTGGTATGTGACCTTGTTGTAAAATTAAACGAGTAATGGTGGAAATAGACATCAATATAGTGAGTTTGCGCAGGAAAAGGGTGGGAAACAGGAAATACAAAACTAGACTTGCTTAACACGGTATGAGTATAGCAAATACTAATGCAGCTCCATAACGACGACGCAGCCAATTTGAGGCATTTGGGTTGCGTCGTGAGTGATTGAGGAATGATATGCTGGGGTGACTAATTTATGTTCTGCTCAGTTTGTTTTCGTTGCGCATATAAGGGTTGCATGTTTGCCACGGAGTTGCGCTGTTGTTACTAAAGGAATTGTATCTCTCAGTCAAGTGTATAAGGCTACGCGAAGCGGTTGGAAGAACGAAGTAAGCGTAAACTGACTCGTAATAAATGCAAACGGTTTAAATAAACAGGCCTAGGTTGTGAAATATACAAATCTACATATGTATGTATGTATATACATATAATTACATAAGCATGTATTGATTTTCACTAAAGCAATATAATTTGAAAGTGAATTTTGTCATGATCTATTTGGAAAACACAAATCTAAACTTAAATTACGATGTTTATAAAGTTATGTAGGAGTTACAAAACAAGATATGCAAAACGCAAATACACAGTTTTCAAACATTACAACCATTTAATGAAAACAATTTTATCGTCAAATATTTCAACTGAGTTACCAAATTGAGGACTAAAAGACGAAATGAGCATCAAATCTAGTGCACGGCTCAAAAAAAGGCGCTCGGGTGAGCCCTGGGTATCAAATAATCGTGTACTTGGCAGCTCTTTAAAGCGTACTGGAACTGTAGGTCGTAACCCAAACTTTGATACGGACGAGACCAAGTTACTTATACACTTGTGGGGTGATCCTAAACTACAGCGAACTCTTATCACGACTCACAAAAAACATGTGGTTATTTGCCAACTTGCAGCAAAAATGGAAGAGTACGGTTATCACCGTTCACCTGAAGAAATCACTACCCGAATAAAAAATTTAAAATGTTTTTATAACCGTTTAAAAAAAGAAATGGATAATGGACATACAAGTGACCCAACCTGGAAACATTTTGCGGAAATGGATGCAATAATGACTCGACCAATCTTTAGCGTGCGACCAAACGAGGTGCCAGCTCCTTCGTTGAAATATCAAATTGAGCAGGCCCGTGAAGAAAGGCAAGAGAGACGAAAAAAAATGCTGGAGAAAGGTGGTGATATAAGCGAAAGCGAAGATGAGGACGACGATATGCTTGTGGCATCATTGGTGGCAAAACATAAAACACCAAAAATGGCTACGACCCTTTTAACAAAACATGGAAGCGACGATGGTATTATACCAGATGTTGAAATTGATATGGACATTAGTAACGAAACTTTTGCTACACTAACAACTGTGAAAAGTTCAGAACGCCTAAAAATAATGAAATCATTAAGTATTTTGGACGATGAAGAAGCGGATGTTGATGTCGATGACGCCGGTATTAAAGAAGAACCAGAAAGTGAAGACGATAAGCCACTTAAAGGCGAAAATTTTGGCGAAGGTTCTAAAGAACAAAAAACTCTGCCAAAGCAACAACCACGTAAGGAAGGTAAAACAGTTACAAGCGGTTTGATTACTCCAAAAGAAGAACCTATCGATGTAGATGCCGACTCTGACTCCAATGAAAAGGATATGTAAGTAATTAAAAGCTTATTCTTTATGTATTATTATGTACCAAAAAGGACGGTATCGCCATTTGTCTCATATACGAATATACTTATCTATCTATCTCTAGTTCCGGAGTACGAGCGCTTATGCCAACACTTGCAGATATACTGCAAATGTCCAAAAGTAATGATAAACGTACGCCAAATGGCAACGTTTGCATACCCGTATCCAGTATAAATTCAATTTCCCCGCTGGTATCGAAATCAAGTTCAACTGAGACTGCTATTAATACAACTACAACTATAGCGTCGCAGGGGAAAATCTCTCTTGTACCCACGAATTTTCTTATGCAACCCAACCCGGTATCAACACATACAACATCCACAATTAATTCTGCGAAACAATCACAAGTACATATGTTACAAAAAGGGCAGTTTCAATCACGTATATTACTTAGTGGTGCGCAAACAAGCAATGGCCCTGCAAGCATGATAGCCACTAGTTCAGGTGGAATGAAATTATTGCTACTTAATCCAGAACAAGCTGCTAACACTAATGTAGCAGTAACAAATAATATTGCGACCCAAACAAGTGCATTGAGTAAGAATTCAACGTTACCGTTAGGGGCAACTTTTCAACCTTTACAAATTCAACAACAACAGTTATCACAGCCAATAAAAACAACTCAAAAAATCGAGACAAGTGGTTTACCGAAACAGAAACGATCACTGGATGATGCTGTTATGACCAAACGTGAAGCTACTAGTAAGTTATAAGCAATATAATTATATAGTTTACTACATGGACAATTTTGTGTAACAGGTCTTCGTATTTTACTTCGCCAGCTTCTTAACTCCCAAAATGAATGTAATGAAATTCAACACAATCGGCTTTCATTAGAAAGGGAACGTTTAGATTGGGAGAAAGCTCTAGCAGAACGTTTATTTACAATTCTTCCGGCTATGTCACATATAAAACCGCCGCGATCACCACCACAACCATCATCGGTGGCCAAAACGCATGTGCAGCCAATAATGCTACAATCACAGCAACAACAATTCATTGCGGGACAAGTTTCATCAAATGCTCAACGTTTAAATCCACCTAAGCTGGTATTCACTTCAGCTTTGCCTGCCACTAATAGTACGACTGTGCAGCACGTAACACCACCAACAAGTCTTACAAGTTCACTACCAAAGGTATCCAACAGTGTGACGCAGACTATGAGAGCAGTTTCTCCACTAAAGTCTCTTGAGATTTGCACTCAAATAAATGACGTAAAACTTATAACACCTAAGGTGGAACAGTATGAAGTGTAAAATTTTTATGGAGCTTAGTAATCAGATTGAATGTGTAACATACATAATAAACGAAAAATTTTTTTAAAAAACGTTTAACTTACAATGTATGATTGATCCTTTCTTAGTTTGTAAAGGTGAAATTTTGTAAGCTGAATTACATCTTTTTGCATACGATTAAGTTGAAATTTCTGGTGAAAATAAAAAAAAACCAACCAAAAAAGCCGAAATTAGTGCATTAAGTTTTGAATATACATACATCTTAGAGACATATCGTCAATTTTTCTCGAAATGCTTTTTTAGGGTTCCGGACCCAAAGGGAACCCTATTGCAGAGACTTCGTTGTCCGTCTGTCCTCGGGTCATATCTCATGAACGGTGACAGCTAGAGAGTTGAAATTTTCAAATGTGTAGTTCTATCCGGGCGTCAGCACCAAATGCTGCAACTAAAATATTTTCAAAAACTTAAAGGTCATTCCATTGCTGGCATTCGAACAGTGAAGACGTGTTTCTTTCTTCCGCTCCTAAGCTAAGCATCGAAAAAAAAAAAAAAAAAAAAACAATTTCTATTGATTGCAATTTTTTGTTGTTTTAATTTTTAGTTCCCTTTTCTATGCAAATTAGTGCATTAGTAAAGTAAAAATTAAAACATACAAAGAAATCAATAGAAACCGATAACAAAATCGTTAAGATGAGCTTTTCTCATCAAAAAAACA
>JBAMAW010001884.1:0-34792 GCA_037043295.1 Amiota minor | reverse complement strand
ATAAATACTATCAATATAAAAAAAAAAAAAAAAGTCTTTTGAGTTATCGTCCCGTGGAGTTAAATCGCATTGAAAATAAAGAAACTGAAATCAAATCTTCTATATAGGACAAAAATCAAAAAAGTTTTTCTAATAAGAACATGAATTCAAATGGCTTGTTTGTATGGGAGGTACCCTCCCTAGAGGTCCAATTCGTATGGTTCCGGCAAATGTCCTGCGCTTGATAAAATGAAAGGTTCGTGCAAAATTTCAGCTCTCTAGCTCAAAAACTGAGGGACTAGTTTGCATACATACAGACGGACATAGCTTAATCAATTCGCCTAATCGAGCTGATCAAAAATATATATACTTAATGTGGTTTTTTTTGTCTCCTTCTGCCTGTTACAAACTTCATGACAAACTTATAATACTATTCATTTCCGTGAAGAGTATAATCACTACATATTATAAAACAAAGTCGCTTTTTTCCTATGTAAGCTTAAATCTCTAAAACTACGCAACGTATTTTGATGCGGTTTTTTTTTTAATAGATGGAGTGACTGAAGAGCAAGGTTTATATTTATAATGACATCCATTAAATAGTGGATAAATACTGTTATTTTCACTATTCATATACCTTTAAAATTAATGTAGTTGGCATAGTGTTATATTTCATGGCAAAAGCATTTACTGTCACTACAATATTCCAGCTTCTCATTATATACACAGCAAAGTTTCTTCAAATATAATTTTAGATTTTTTTATTTACGTCTGATTATTACTATCAAGAAATTATGAAGTCATGTCTGGAAGACGTCGTCGTTCGTACATAGGTAGTACAGTAAAGAGTTTCGTAGAGGGCTCTGATACTAAAGACTGAGAACTTTAGGGTACAAGACAGTAAACAGGACACGGACATAAGCGATTCGGTGTCTCGGGTCGTGCATGCTGCGGTAACTGCTGCCTTGCTACAGCAAAGGACGGAAATTGAAAAGGAATTAGAAAAGATTAGAACAACGGTGGCCAGTCTGACGTTAGTTCGCCTGTGGTAAAGTATGAAAAGGTAAAAATCTTGCCAGATAGTGGGTTATGTGACGAGTAGCTTGATGTAATAAAGTCTCTGCCCGAATTTTCTGGCGAACCTGGAACGTATGTATCATGGCGTGAGGCCACAATACGTATGAAATATTTATAAAGTATGAAAGCAGCTCTAGACACTACCAAGCCGTTCTTATCATTAGTAATAAAATTCGAGGAAAAGCGAACGAAATTCTTTCTTCCTTTAATACAGTCCTAAATTTCGAGGCTATCATAGCCCGTTTAGATTTTTCTTATGCCGATAAACGACCGGTGTATTTGATTGAACAGGAGCTTTCCGCTCTTAGGCAGGGCAGTTTTAGTGTTTTTGTAGTTGATCGCTAGGGTTATTAGCGAGGAGTACAGGACTGATGCTTTGAGAATTTTTATTTCGAGACTAAGGAAACCTTTATGCGATATATTGTTCGCATCAAGGCCGGATGACTTACCAACAGCTCTTGCTTTGGCACAAGAAGTACACGCAAACCACGAAAGGTATGTGTTTGCGACTAGTTTCGCGAATAGGGCAATGGAGGTAGATAGAAGGAAAATTGCTCATCCATCCTCAATCGACAATCATAAAAATCCATATTATGTTACCCAGAGGCCAGGAAATGTGTCTAACCAATTACCAAGTACTGGACAACTTCATCAGTATCGTGGTGGAGACCAATCCTGGCGAGGTCCTGGACAGTTGCGTCAGAATGGTGACGGGAACCAATCCTGGCAAAGCCCCAATCAGTTCCGTCCAAACACAGAACGAGAAAATCAGCAACGGGGGGAACATATGAATGACACTATCAAGTCGCAGAACACACCAAGACCTCAATTGCAAGGACATACACAGAAACGTCCGCAGTCGGGTATGCAACCTGGATTTAAGTATCATCGAGTAAATCACTTAGAGCAGGGACAAGAAGATATGGTAAAAGAACCTTTAGAAGATGTGGAATATGAACCTCGCCCTGAAGATGCATTGGGTGACGTTGAGTGTCAGGACATTTTTTAGGGGAAAATCCCTCCTACCCTAGATCTCCAGGACAGTAGGTGGAAAAGAGGTGAAATTACTCGTCGATACTGGTGCCTCTAAGAATTATCGACGATAGCGTTCCAGTTAAGTCCATTCATGGGGTAACGAAGATAACAGAAAAATGCAACAAGCAATTTTTTCATTCTACCAAATTTGACATCCATCGACGGCATTATTGGACTGGACTTGCTGAACAAAGTCCATGCTACCATTAACTTAAGAGACTAAGTAATAGAGCATGACTCTGGGGTAGAGCGCATTCAGTCTTGAAGGTCATGATGTGAGTTATCTTCAACTGCAAGCCGAGACGATACCGTGCTCTTTCCTGAAATATTAAAGTGCCCCGCGTTTTTGATCACAAAGGATGAACCAAATTCTATCCGTACCCATTAGGGGTAACGGATTTTGTTACAATAATCCTATCTGGGTTGTTGATAAAAAGGGTGTCGTTGAGAATAGGGCTAAGAAAAGGAGGCTCGTTATAGATTTCAGGAAATTGAATGAAAAGACCATTGAGGACTCATACCCTATCACAAATATAGGGAACTTGGGGAATTCTCATTTCTTTACAACCCTAGATTTGAAGGCTGGCTTCTATCAAATTGAACTGGCTGAACGGGACGGGGAGAAAACGGCTTTCTTTTGGGTTGAAGAACGCTCCTGGCATCTGCCAGAGAGCAATTGATGATGTTCATAGGGAACACATAGGGAAATTTTGCTTCGTCTATATCACCGACGTATTAATATTCTCCAAGACGTATTATGAACATCTCCAACATATAGAGGCGATTTTAAAGAGCCTCTTAGCGGCCAATATGCGGGTATCTGTAGAGAAGTCAAAATTCTTTA
This sequence comes from Amiota minor, assembly GCA_037043295.1. Classification (NCBI taxonomy): domain Eukaryota; kingdom Metazoa; phylum Arthropoda; class Insecta; order Diptera; family Drosophilidae; genus Amiota; species Amiota minor. The sequence continues at coordinate 31,857 of JBAMAW010001884.1, read as the reverse complement.
GGTCGGAAGTCCTCTCAAGGAGGACTAAAGACGAGTCCAAACAAGGTTGGTGAAATACGAAATTTTCCTGAACCGATAATTCTTAGAGGATTAAGATCATTCCTGGGTTTGGCCGGATACTACAGATGTTTTATTAAGGATTTCGCCAGGATAACAAACTTACTGTCAAACATTCTCAGGGGAGAACATGGTCGAGCTGCTGCCGCACAGTCGAAGAAGATAAAGATAGAGTTAACAGATTAACAAGTACTGGCCTTTAATAAACTGAAGCAAACAACACAACAAACAGAAGACGTTACACTTACTTATCCAGATTTCAAGAAAAAGTTGGAGTTAACTACAGATGCATCTTCACAGGCGATCGTTGCCGTTTGGTTCCAGGAAGACAAGCCCATCTCTATGATTTCTCGTACTCTGTCCGTTCGTGAGGAAGATTTTGCAACCAACGAAAGGGACCTGTTGGCCATTGTTTGGGCACTGAAGAAACTCAGAAACTACTTATATGGCGTCCCCAGAATAGATGTATTTACCGATCACCGACCGTTAACCTTTGCGGTTTCCAATAGGAATCCAAACGCCAAAATTAAAAGATGGAAAGGATTCATCGATGAGTGTAATGTAAGGCTATAAACCCAGAAAAGCGAACGTAGTCGCTGATGCACTTTCCAGACAACACGTTATTACCTTGGATAATGCGAGCATAGAAACAAGACAAAGCGAAGAATCGGTAACTAATACAATTGAAACCAACCAGTAAACTGCTTCCGAAATCAAATTGTATTAGAAAAGGGTGTAGCAACTCGGAAAAGGAGGTCCATTGTCTTTGGGAAAAAGGTAAGACATTTAATCTCATTACATACTAATGAGGATTTAATGAAACTCCTAGAGGAAGCAGTTAACGTGGATGTTGTCAATGCCATTTATAGCGATTTGCCAACATTAGCACAGTTCCAACGTAGATTGGTTGAACTTTTCCCAACAGTAAAATTTCAGCATACGGAAAGATTTGTAGCAGACATATTTGACTTAAATGAACAAAGTGAAGTTATTGCAACAGAGCATAATCGGGCACGTTTTTTCTTAAGCAAAGTATGATCGACACTCCATGAAGCAGAGAATCAGAGAATCGGGCACATCGTGCAGCGCAAGAAAACTTGAACTGATATTCGATTGTAGCTAACAAAATTAGTTCTTCCACATCATCCAACCTCTCATCAAGCTTAAGATATCTTGATATCTCAATCAATGTGCTATGAAAACGTTCCACCTGTCCGTTGGACGTACTGTGTAGTGGGGGAGCATTCACAACTTCAATGTTAAAATGGTTTTTCAAAATTTCCCTAATGCTATTGGAGTTGAGAGTCTTTTCATTGTCACAGAAAATTGTCTTTGTTCCTGGAAATAAGTTGAGCAATTGAAGTAATTGAGGTTTCCTATCAACTGCACCATACCAAACTTTGCGAATTTATCGACACAGGTGAGAAACTGCTTAGAGGCTATAGAGAATATATCAATATGAAGAATTTGGCCACAATATGTTGGAATCGGCGTTTCTGATATTCTCTTCTTCATGGAGTGTCGATCATACTTTGCTTGAGAAAAACGCAACAATTAGTTGCCCATTGCTTCGCTTTTCTCTCCATTTTTGGGAAGAAGTATTCCTCTAGTATCTGCTTCACGTTTTCTTGCGCTGCACGATGTGCCCGATTCTCTGATTCTCTGCTTCATGGAGTGTCGATCATACTTTGCTTAAGAAAAAACGTGCCCGATTATGCTCTGTTGCAATAACTTCACTTTGTTCATTTAAGTCAAATATGTCTGCTACAAATCTTTCCGTATGCTGAAATTTTACTGTTGGGAAAAGTTCAACCAATCTACGTTGGAACTGTGCTAATGTTGGCAAATCGCTATAAATGGCATTGACAACATCCACGTTAACTGCTTCCTCTAGGAGTTTCATTAAATCCTCATTAGTATGTAATGAGATTAAATGTCTTACCTTTTTCCCAAAGACAATGGACCTCCTTTTCCGAGTTGCTACACCCTTTTCTAATACAATTTGATTTCGGAAGCAGTTTACTGGTTGGTTTCAATTGTATTAGTTACCGATTCTTCGCTTTGTCTTGTTTCTATGCTCGCATTATCCAAGGTAATAACGTGTTGTCTGGAAAGTGCATCAGCGACTACGTTCGCTTTTCTGGGTTTATAGCCTTACATTACACTCATCGATGAATCCTTTCCATCTTTTAATTTTGGCGTTTGGATTCCTATTGGAAACCGCAAAGGTTAACGGTCGGTGATCGGTAAATACATCTATTCTGGGGACGCCATATAAGTAGTTTCTGAGTTTCTTCAGTGCCCAAACAATGGCCAACAGGTCCCTTTCGTTGGTTGCAAAATCTTCCTCACGAACGGACAGAGTACGAGAAATCATAGAGATGGGCTTGTCTTCCTGGAACCAAACGGCAACGATCGCCTGTGAAGATGCATCTGTAGTTAACTCCAACTTTTTCTTGAAATCTGGATAAGTAAGTGTAACGTCTTCTGTTTGTTGTGTTGTTTGCTTCAGTTTATTAAAGGCCAGTACTTGTTAATCTGTTAACTCTATCTTTATCTTCTTCGACTGTGCGGCAGCAGCTCGACCATGTTCTCCCCTGAGAATGTTTGACAGTAAGTTTGTTATCCTGGCGAAATCCTTAATAAAACATCTGTAGTATCCGGCCAAACCCAGGAATGATCTTAATCCTCTAAGAATTATCGGTTCAGGAAAATTTCGTATTTCACCAACCTTGTTTGGACTCGTCTTTAGTCCTCCTTGAGAGGACTTCCGACCTAAAGAATTTTGACTTCTCTACAGATACCCGCATATTGGCCGCTAAGAGGCTCTTTAAAATCGCCTCTATATGTTGGAGATGTTCATAATACGTCTTGGAGAATATTAATACGTCGGTGATATAGACGAAGCAAAATTTCCCTATGTGTTCCCTATGAACATCATCAATTGCTCTCTGGCAGATGCCAGGAGCGTTCTTCAACCCAAAAGGTAGCCGACAGAAGTCGTATTTACAAATAGAGAAAGCCGTTTTCTCCCCGTCCCGTTCAGCCAGTTCAATTTGATAGAAGCCAGCCTTCAAATCTAGGGTTGTAAAGAAATGAGAATTCCCCAAGTTCCCTATATTTGTGATAGGGTATGAGTCCTCAATGGTCTTTTCATTCAATTTCCTGAAATCTATAACGAGCCTCCTTTTCTTAGCCCTATTCTCAACGACACCCTTTTTATCAACAACCCAGATAGGATTATTGTAACAAAATCCGTTACCCCTAATGGGTACGGATAGAATTTGGCAAAAACTGGCTCTTCATCCTTTGTGTGTATTGTAGCAATCACATTCGTATTAAAGGGCAGGGCTTCATTTGGGTCTGCAAAAACGCGGGGCACTCTGTTAATTATTTCAGGAAAAGTAGCATTACTCGGTATCGTCTCGGCTTGCAGTTGAAGATAACTCACATCATGACCTTCAAGAAACTGAATGCGCTCTACCCCAGAGTCATGCTCTATTACTTAGTCTCTTAAGTTAATGGTAGCATGGACTTTGTTCAGCAAGTCCAGTCCAATAATGCCGTCGATGGATGTCAAATTTGGTAGAATGAAAAAATTGCTTGTTGCATTTTTCTGTTATCTTCGTTACCCCATGAATGGACTTAACTGGAACGCTATCGTCGATAATTCTTAGAGGCACCAGTATCGACGAGTAATTTCACCTCTTTTCCACCTACTGTCCTGGAGATCTAGGGTAGGAGGGATTTTCCCCTAAAAAATGTCCTGACACTCAACGTCACCCAATGCATCTTCAGGGCGAGGTTCATATTCCACATCTTCTAAAGGTTCTTTTACCATATCTTCTTGTCCCTGCTCTAAGTGATTTACTCGATGATACTTAAATCCAGGTTGCATACCCGACTGCGGACGTTTCTGTGTATGTCCTTGCAATTGAGGTCTTGGTGTGTTCTGCGACTTGATAGTGTCATTCATATGTTCCCCCCGTTGCTGATTTTCTCGTTCTGTGTTTGGACGGAACTGATTGGGGCTTTGCCAGGATTGGTTCCCGTCACCATTCTGACGCAACTGTCCAGGACCTCGCCAGGATTGGTCTCCACCACGATACTGATGAAGTTGTCCAGTACTTGGTAATTGGTTAGACACATTTCCTGGCCTCTGGGTAACATAATATGGATTTTTATGATTGTCGATTGAGGATGGATGAGCAATTTTCCTTCTATCTACCTCCATTGCCCTATTCGCGAAACTAGTCGCAAACACATACCTTTCGTGGTTTGCGTGTACTTCTTGTGCCAAAGCAAGAGCTGTTGGTAAGTCATCCGGCCTTGATGCGAACAATATATCGCATAAAGGTTTCCTTAGTCTCGAAATAAAAATTCTCAAAGCATCAGTCCTGTACTCCTCGCTAATAACCCTAGCGATCAACTACAAAAACACTAAAACTGCCCTGCCTAAGAGCGGAAAGCTCCTGTTCAATCAAATACACCGGTCGTTTATCGGCATAAGAAAAATCTAAACGGGCTATGATAGCCTCGAAATTTAGGACTGTATTAAAGGAAGAAAGAATTTCGTTCGCTTTTCCTCGAATTTTATTACTAATGATAAGAACGGCTTGGTAGTGTCTAGAGCTGCTTTCATACTTTATAAATATTTCATACGTATTGTGGCCTCACGCCATGATACATACGTTCCAGGTTCGCCAGAAAATTCGGGCAGAGACTTTATTACATCAAGCTACTCGTCACATAACCCACTATCTGGCAAGATTTTTACCTTTTCATACTTTACCACAGGCGAACTAACTGTCAGACTGGCCACCGTTGTTCTAATCTTTTCTAATTCCTTTTCAATTTCCGTCCTTTGCTGTAGCAAGGCAGCAGTTACCGCAGCATGCACGACCCGAGACACCGAATCGCTTATGTCCGTGTCCTGTTTACTGTCTTGTACCCTAAAGTTCTCAGTCTTTAGTATCAGAGCCCTCTACGAAACTCTTTACTGTACTACCTATGTACGAACGACGACGTCTTCCAGACATGACTTCATAATTTCTTGATAGTAATAATCAGACGTAAATAAAAAAATCTAAAATTATATTTGAAGAAACTTTGCTGTGTATATAATGAGAAGCTGGAATATTGTAGTGACAGTAAATGCTTTTGCCATGAAATATAACACTATGCCAACTACATTAATTTTAAAGGTATATGAATAGTGAAAATAACAGTATTTATCCACTATTTAATGGATGTCATTATAAATATAAACCTTGCTCTTCAGTCACTCCATCTATTAAAAAAAAAACCGCATCAAAATACGTTGCGTAGTTTTAGAGATTTAAGCTTACATAGGAAAAAAGCGACTTTGTTTTATAATATGTAGTGATTATACTCTTCACGGAAGTGAATAGTATTATAGGTTTGTCATGAAGTTTGTAACAGGCAGAAGGAGACAAAAAAAACCACATAAAGTATATATTGTATATTCTTGATCAGCTCGATTAGGCGAATTGATTAAGCCATGTCCGTCTGTATGTATGCAAACTAGTCCCTCAGTTTTTGAGCTAGAGAGCTGAAATTTTGCACGAACCTTTCATTTTATCAAGCGCAGGACATTTGCCGGAACCATACGAATTGGACCTCTAGGGAGGGTACCTCCCATACAAACAAGCCATTTGAATTCATGTTCTTATTAGAAAAACTTTTTTGATTTTTGTCCTATATAGAAGATTTGATTTCAGTTTCTTTATTTTCAATGCGATTTAACTCCACGGGACGATAACTCAAAAGACTTTTTTTTTTTTTTTTATATTGATAGTATTTATTGAATCTCCTATATATTACATAGGACTAACAATAAGGTTACAAATCTTATAAAACTAATCCACATGTGTCCCTCCCACAATGAAGAGGAAGGAGTTCACTTAGCACTGCGAGCCTCTAATTAATCAAAAGGGCAGCACGATCGTTACGGATCAGTCGAGATGAGTTCCTTGTATGGACAAGGACTCTGGCTAGGGGATTAACATGTCGAACTAGTTTATCCATTTAAATAGCTTTACGCTTGGAACATTCATCTTTGACAGGTGGTACTTCCAGGTCCTTGTGAATGTCTTCATTCCTGATATACCATGGAGCTCCCGTGATTGTTCTAAGTATCTTGGATTGTGCTCTTTGTATAACTTCAATGTTACTCGCGCTTGTGGTACCCCACAATTCAGAACCATAAGTCCAAATTGGTTTAATAACAGAGTTATACAGCATCACCTTGTACTCAAGTCTCAGTCCAGATTTAGAATTGATTGGCCAGTGAAGACTTTGAGCCCTTAGTTTCATATGTATCTTTTTAGATTCTATATGCTTCCGCCAGGTAAGCCGTCTGTCCAGGTGAACGCCAAGATAAGTTACCACTTGGGTTTGAGGAATTGTAACACCATTTAATGTTACTGGAGAACAAGTCCGTCGGTTCAATGTAAATGTAATATGCTTACATTTCCCCTCATTGACTTTAATCCTCCAGTTGGATAACCACTCCTGAAGGCTTTTAAGATGAGCATCCAAGCTTGCGGAAGCTTTAACTGGGCAACGGGAGCGACTGATTACGGCAGTATCATCAGCGAAAGTCGAAGTAACAATTTGACTACTTGTTGGAATGTCGGCAGTGAATAACATGGATAGAGTTGGTCCCAAGACACTACCTTGGGAAACTCCTGCTTTTATCTTAAATTCATTTAAAACGAAATTTTTCTGCCTTACTACAAACACTCGATTTGATATGTAGGATTGCAGGACTCTATGCATATTTTGGGGTAGTAAACAATTTATTTTGTAAATCAAACCCTCATGCCATACTCGATCAAACGCTTTGGCTACATCAAGGAATACTGCTGAGCAATATTCTCGCAGTACAAAGGCAGTTCTTATTTCCGAAGTTACTCTGTTGACTTGCTCAATCGTTCCATGTTTTGCTCGAAAACCAAATTGATGATCTGGGATTGAACTATTTGCTTGTAACTGGTGATTGAGTTTGGCTTTAAGGACCTTCTCAAATAGCTTAGAAAGACATGGAAGCAGACTTATAGGTCTATATGAAGAAGGACATGTCCTATCCTTCCCGAGCTTTGGAACCATTAAAGTAACCGATTTTTTCCATTGATTTGGAAAGTAGCCAACTCGAAGGATAGCATTGAAAAGACACGAGAGAAAAACTATTGCTGCGTTTGGAAGTTCAGTTATCATTTTTGGCACAATTCTATCATAACCAGCAGATTTTTTGGGTTTCAGTTGAGTCCTTATCATAGATTCAATTTCACTTGAGCTAGCTTTTAATGGTGAAATATTTGCTGAATTTGTGATTGTCTGTTGAGGAAGCACAAATTTGTTAGTAGATAGATTAGGTTGAAACACGTGCTCAAGATGGTTGGCAAATACATTAGCCTTCTCTTCATCAGACCGAGCCCAAATTCCGTGTCTGTCTCTAATAGGTGAATCCAGCTCCACAGGAGTTTTTAGCGATTTTTGCGCTTTCCAAAGTGAAAATCTAATGTTTGTGGGTGATAGGTTATAGATATAGTGTCTTTGTGCCTCGAGCTGGTCGCTTAAAAGTGCTTTGACTAGTTTTTTTGTTGCATCTTTTAGCCTTTGTTTAGCAGTAGGAGATCTGTGCTGTTGCCATTCTCTTCTCAATCGTCGTTTAGAAGCAACCAGTTCTTCAATTTCCCTATTTGAGAACGATTTTCTACTGAACTTGTGAGCAACAATAGCAGGCGTTGATACCTCAGCTGCAGCTACCAATACAGAACTTAATTGATCAACGATTTGTCAATATCGCTTTCAGAGTTGATCGCAGGTGCAATTTCAATGTGAGAACTAATATACTTTTTATATTGCAACCAATTAGTTTTATTAGATATGAGTCTATAAGGGCGATCCTCAAATATTGAAAAATCGAGTTAAACGATATCAACGGGGGAGTGATCGGAAGAGAGTTCATCATGAGTAACTGCTGATATGAGGTTTCGTGGTATATTTTTTGTGATACCGAAGTCGATGATATCGGGAGTTTTTCTTGGATCCGCCGGCTAGTATGTAGGCCTACCCGGAGAAACGAAGTCTAGCTTGTTTTGACAATTTACAAGAGTGCTGTAAAGTTGCCGGCCTTTTGGATTTACTAAACGAGACCCCCAATAAGTGTGTTTAGCATTATTGTCACCGGCCGCCAAAAATCGTGCTCCAAGGCTGGTGTTTAATACGCTTTCTTATAATAATGCATGTACCACCATGAGCCTTTCCATCCGGATGATTTGTTGTATAAACTATATAGCCTGGTATAAAGAAGTTGTTTTTGCTAGTCAAATGAGTCTCACAGACTAACAACACATCTATATTGGTGTCCTCTAGATACTTCATCAGCTCTAGTTTGTGCTGTGAGACGCCATTTGATTTTGATTTTCATCATCTCTTGAAAAGAGTTTTGCATCATTAAGATTGATTGATGCAAGGTCTGTAATAAATTCACCAACATGGTGGACACATAACCGTCGCTGATTCTGTACGGTTAGCCTCAAGGCTAAAATGGGCGGAATTTTTTTGTGACTGCAAACGGTTCTTCAACTCCTATATAATTGGCTGTATGATTGCCCTCACAGTTACTGCATTTTTTAAGATCAGGATTATCGCGACTTAGTTTACAGGTTGCGGTTTCATGCAAGTCTCCACAAGCTACGCATACTGGACGAAGGGTGCAATAAGATTTCGTGTGTCCAAATTCCTGACAATTTGTGCATTGCACTGGATTTACTCGTTTGTGAGGCTCCTCCACAGTTACCCTACGGTGAAGTATACATTTAAGGTTGTAAATGGGATGCACTTCATTTTTCCTTAAGTGCTGCAACTTAGGAGCCAACTCAATTTTATACAATGGCTGAGGGATTTTATTTTTATTAAACATATTAATAACTACTTTGACTTCAAACCCTTTTTCTTCCAGTGCAGTCTTAATGTCGCTACAATCCACCGAGGGTTCAATGCCCTTGATTACAACAACCAGCCCTTTACTACTTTTAAGTTGATATGTATAGTAGTTTTTTTTAGACTCTCTAAGGTACTTTGTTACAGATCTGTAGTTTGCTTCTGTATAAATTTGTACCTTGGTTTCTTTTATATTACCCTTGGTAATAGGGACAATATGAAAGTTATTCTTGCCAACAATTTTTTGAATAGCATCTACCAGTCTATTTGAGCTTTCTTCGCGAACATATATTGGGGGAGGTTTCGCGGTTTTAGATTTAGCTGCGTTATTGTCATCTTTTTTAACAGGTTAATCTTTTTCAGCAAGTAGCTGGAACCTATTACTTTCTAAAATGGTTTTTTTTAGCATTATTATTCTTTTGCGGGCTTAGTTTGCGTTTATTATGGAATTGTATGTAGCGGTCAATACCTGTCTGCACTGCCGCTTTATTTTCATGAGTCCCGTTTTGCATGCGCAGATTTTGACTACCTGCTGGTGACACAGTTGTCTTTTTTATTGTTTTTGCTTGCATAGCAGAATTTTTTCTATTGCATGCTTGTTCTTGTTTTGGGTTATTAATATCACTATTAAATGTTCCCGTGTTTGTTGTTGTTACCGAAACTACATGTGGTGACGCAATCGAAGCAGTAGCTGAGAACACTGTTGTTGTTCCTGAAACTGCACTAGCTGTTGAAGTAACGGCTGTGCTTTGTGTTGAGGTTGTTGTAGCGTTAAACACAGTAGCTTCTGGGTTTGAATGAACAGGTGGTTGAGGGGAAGGGCATTGGGCACTCCATGGGAGTGAGTGACTAGTGCTTACTGTACTAGCCAATAGAACAGGAGAGCAAGATCGTGCTCTTTCTACGGCCGGCTGAGCGGTTAACAAGGAACCTTTGTTTTTGTTCCTGGTATCATTAGCGACAAACGAGAAATACGCATTTCTCGACGTCATTATAGGTACTGTTCGTATTTGAAAAGAAGCAAATAAAATAAAAATTTATTATCTGCTAGGTAAACGTCCGATCAGAAGGACAGGTCGACGCTACAGTATTGTAACGTTATTTTCTTTTCCAACTTTATGCTTAGTTGTTTTTTTTTTAGTTGTTTTTCGATATGATGCTAACCAATTTACTTTGTAATTTGATTTTTGAAATTAGTTCTGCTGTATAACTCTGTTATTAAACCAATTTGGACTTATGGTTCTGAATTGTGGGGTACCGCGAACGCGAGTAACATTGAAGTTTTACAAAGAGCACAATCCAAGATACTTAGAACAATCACGGGAGCTCCATGGTATATCAGGAATGAAGACATTCACAAGGACCTGGAAGTACCACCTGTCAAAGATGAATCTCGACTGATCCGTAACGATCGTGCTGCCCTTTTGATTAATTAGAGGCTCGCAGTGCTAAGTGAACTCCTTCCTCTTCATTGCTGGACGGACACATGTGTATTAGTTTTTTAAGAATTGTAACCTTATTGTTAGTCCTATGTATTTATATAGGAGATTCAATAAATACTATCAATATAAAAAAAAAAAATTAAAAATTGTATGTCATAAGTAAGCGGAAAATATTGCCTTGGGCAGGATTCGAACCCACGTGGAGCGCACTACGAGACACCTGCTCTATGCACTCGGCCACGGAGGCATTAAAGTTACAATATGATATGAACACCTAAAAAATGTTAATTTTTTGAATAACATTTAGAGATCCAATTTCATTTGGATCGGTAATGAAATCGATCGACATGAATGAATGCATTTGTCAATCAATTTAATTCATCTACATCCTTATTTTTTGCTAATAAAATGGCTCGTTCGCTGAACCAATCGTGTTTCTTGTAATTAGCTCCAACATTTGGGAACTCTTTTGAAATTAAATCTTCTTTTGACGTTGTCAATTGAAAGAGATTTTGTGGAAAAGTAAAGAGACCAGTAGAAGTGTCCACAGGAATTTTTCCATTTCCAATGTCTAATAATGCCTTTGAGAAAACTTCTGCCGATATGTCATTTTGTAAGGCCACTCGCATATTCGTTGTTAACATGATATTTTTGGCATATGTATCTCCATAAATTTGATGTTTTCAAGCAAGCTTTTATTTCGTACTGGAAGCATTTGGCGAAAATCTCCTGTCAGTAGATCCACGTGCCTCCGAAATATTTCTGATTGCTTCGCAAATCTCTTAACGTTCGATCGAGTGCCTCTAATGCTCGTTTCTAATATTTTCAAATTACTCACTCGCCCTCACTCAACCAAAGTCAATGAAATACGTGAGAGAAGAAGAATTAAGTCGGCAGAATAAATGTAAGTTTTATAGAAACTTATTGATTGTCATTTAATGCACTTAAATAATAATAAGAGGGAAAAAAGTAACAACAACACACAATTCAAGAAGGAGTAAAGCATAAGCAATGAAGGAGCAAAAAAAGTTTGCAAAAACAATAACAAAAATTGCATACATATATTTCAAATTTCTAATATTTTCATAATACTCACTCCCTCCACTCAGCAAAAGTCAAACAAAAGACGCGAAAGAAGAAGACAAAAATCAGCAGAATACATTTTGGTTTTTTGCTACAAGACTAACGCGTGATCCTCCCACTTCCCTTATCAACAACCAATTTTGAAAAATAGCCTCAAACACGAAACACACTGTCTCTTGTCGCACTTTAAATGCAAATAAAATACAGAAACGAAGAGCGTAGAAAGAGCATACTCCGAGAGGAATAATACAACAATAACAACAACTAAAGCATTAAAAACGAAAATACGTACAAAACTTTTTATGCTGGGTACACGACTAACCAGCGACCCTCCCACTTCCCTTATCGACAAACCAAAATTGATAGCCTCAAACACGAAACACAAACAAAACAAAGCACAAATAACGAAACATACTGTCTCTTGTCGCACTTTAAATGCACATAAAATACAGAAATGAAGAGCGCAAAACGAGCGTACTCAGAGTGGAAAAATACAACAACAACAACAACCAAAGCATTAAAAATCAAAAACCTTACAAAATTTTTTATGCTGGGTCTGGCAGTGGTTTTCAAAACACTTAAAACTTAAAAATATTATATTAAAAGTTAAAAACCAAAAAAATAAGTATGCAAATCTTTTTATTCGTCATTAAAAAAAAAAAAAAATATTAAAATCGACTTAGTATGGTGTACACTAAACAGAAAATGTTAAAAATTTGGCAAAAAAGTGCATGTATTATGGCAAACTACCATTTATGTTTATTATATTGTAATTCTTTATTGTTAATCAACCGGTAATCAATTTATTGTTTAGTGGTACACCCGCGTCGTACTTGCAGCCTTGCCAAGCCAAGCCAATCAGGAAAATCAAAATGTCGTCACGCAGAGTCGCTCAGACTCCTCATGTGCGAGTGAGACAGATGCTCCAGAAACCAGCGTCAGGTAGCGCGTGAGGTAGGTTGCCACAGTATCTCGACAACAGCGGCACCTAACGGGTCCAACTGAAGCATAAACTATCTTGGTGACTCTATAAGTACAACAAAAAAAAAAACATGGTCAAAATAGGTTCCGCCGATTGCAATTGATGAGCGTTCGTACAGGTTTCGACAATCATTTTTATATATAAAGAAATACTTATACATCTAGTCTAATGTTCCATTAACAAAAAAAAGAAGTTGGAGTAATTTCAAAAATTTTTGGTTGGTGGACTGTTTGTGGAATTTGTCCATTTGCAGATGATGTAAACAAGGAAATTAATAAACAAATGATAGTGTTGTGCAGCGTCAAAACTTCAAAATAGGACCAAGAAGCAATTCTCCCATGACGTCACGTTATTGTTTTTGTGAGAGCGATACATTACTGCAAAAAAGTTTCGCCACCTTTCATTCATTACACCATGACTTCATTTTATCGGATCGTTGCGTTGTTACGTTTGCGCTTCACTATTTGTACATCTTTTTGATATACATTTTTTAACATATGATTCAACAGACATGCATGCCAATTCACACTTATTTCAAAAAAGTTGGCAGGTTGACTTTAACATGGACTTAAAATACTCAATTGCAGCTTCAATTTAACCCGTGAGTTAAATTTTGTATGTACAGAGCAACGGTCGCTTTGTTTTACACGTCGACAAATTTCAAAAATTCTCAACACGTATAACACAAACCGTGAACGCCGCTAATGTTTATCATGAGTTCGATTACGCATTTACATGGTTTTCAGCGGGTTTATTAATTTCGCCATATAGTAATTGCTAGAAATCTTAATTCATTCATCCAGGATAGCATTTTTCCTTGCTGTTCGGTTTTTGAACTTTTCTTCGCCTCTTTATTCATAATTAATTCAAATTAAAAATTAATCAATAACCATAATTTGTTACAAAGGCAATTTTAAGTATTATTTACTGTTTTTCTTCATATCAAATTGAAAAAAATTAATTTTGTTTATTGTAAGGTAGGCTAGACACGATACTGCTTCGCATCATCATGCATTTGTGTATGTTTTGATTGAAGTGATTAAAGGTGAGCACTGAATGTTCACTATTTGTTCTTTTCTGCAGTGAGTAGACGAAAATGTCGATGACGGACGAAAAATATTCCACACTTTTTGTCGGCACTTCAAAAATTTTTCATACTAGCGCACACGTGTTCTCACTTCAAAAATTTCATAAAAGTGAGCACTAAGTATATTCGCCTCTCACACGTACTTACATCGTGAAGGCATAAATGAGACAGCATATTCAATGAGAGAATTGAGAGAATAACTCGCATGACGAAATATCAAAATCGATTAGATATTTCGTCACGCTTCGTACATGGCACGCAGACATACATACATATTTAACATATTTTGTATAATAGAAATATATTGTAAATTACTGTTATAGTGATGTTGTAACAGTGAATGGAAAAAGTTTTTGCAGTTCCCTTTTTCATTCATGCTACGTCTTTTATTAATATTTTAAGAAAAACTTTAAACTTTGAAATTTCATAGTATCATTGTCAGCTGTTTTATATTGGCGAGCTAAAATAGAGGAAGAGATAACAAATCATTTGAAAAGTATTGCCACTCTGGGCAACAAGTTGGCAACCTAATCAGCATATCGGTGAAATGCCGTATTGCCATCAATACTAGGGGGTTTCTACTTCTTCTTTGGTTGTTGTAAAATAATGCAGCATTTCACCTCACTCCTGATGCAGCGTTACTGTGGACGTCATCTAAGGAAATTTGTAATACTCGGTTCTTCAGTGTGAATGTCATTATGTTTGAAGAAAAAGGCATGTCGGTACTCTCTGTATTTTTAACCATATAAACAACTACAAACAAAAGAAATGCAGCAATTAATACAAAACAGTGGTTTATTCATTGCAAGTAAAGCAAAATCTCTAGCTCATCACACAATGTCATTGCCATGTCTATTTAGGGATTTTAGCAAAAAAGAGAAGAAGGAGACAACTGAGGATAATGGTATATTTAGTGCACATTACTGCATCAATTTGGTACAGTGAGTATTATGTACTTATTATAAACCAGCAGGCAATAACAAAAATGGCCAATAATGTTATGTCCATACACAAGGTGGCATATGTCCACGTACAGGCCCAAAAAAATTCATATTATCCACTTTATCCCCTACGTTTTTAAACAATTTGTTTTTATTTCTGGTATTTATACCCTTCACGCAGCAAATAGTATAATAAATTTGTCATGAAGTTTGTAGCACACAGAAGGAGACATCGGAGACCCTATAAAGTACATTCATACATACACATAAACATATACACACAAAGAAAGTGAACACATGAGATTTTTGCATTAAAAGTTTTATAATTATATATTAATGAATACAAAATAAAAAGTTAGTATGCAGAATTCAAGGCTTATATTTTAGGAGTCGATTTCAATTTAAAGTGTAATCAAAATTAATACACAAACAAAAATAATTCACATTAATTAAAAAAAAGTCCAAATTTTACGCGTCAAAAAAAAGTGAACAGTATATACAAAGTGGCAAATATTAAGTTAAAATATTACACTTTTTTAAATTTTAATATTTTGTATTTTTCCCTTTAGATTGTACAACCGCTTTAAGTCTCCTTGGCATCTATTGGACAAGGTTTTTTGTCACATCAGGAGAGATTTTGACCCATTCTTCCATTAGACACTTCTTTAGGTCTTCCTTGCTCAAAATCGTCCTCTGCCTGATCTTCCGGTCCAGGTGTTCCCACAAATGCTCAATGGGATTGAGGTCTGGAGATTGTGGGGGATGGTCAAATGTCTTAGGGGTTCTATACAGTAGTCATTCCTTCAGAATTCTCGCTGTAAGTTTTGGATCGTTATCTTGTTGGAATTGCCCGACAGGCCTATTTTGTCGACACTGGGGGCGACATTGTTTTGTAAAATATTTAAGTAATCCATCTTGTTCATTGTTGATTCAATCAAAACCAGATTTCCGACTCCAGATGCCGCCATACAGCCCCAAACCATAACTGAGCCCCCACCGTGCTTAACTGTGTTGGTTACACAACTTTCTTTAAAAGCTTCTTTAGTGGTACGCCATATTTTTGATGTCCTTTTGGCATGAAAAATTTCAAATTTGCTCTCATCAGTAAAGAGAATGTTTTTCCAAAAAGTTCGAGCCACATTAATGTATTTTTTGGCGAAATCCACACGCTTGCTCTGATTTACCTTTGATATGAATGGCTTCTTGCGGGGTATTCGTCTGTGTAGGCCATTTTTATGAAGGGCTCTCCTGACCGTACTCGCGCTTACTGATTTGTCTAATGTCTGGGTAATATTTTCTGAAATTTTGACTGCACTTGAGGCTGGATTTACCGTTATTTTTCTTACAACAGCTCTAACTTGAGTATCAGTAAGTCGCTTGGGACGCCCAGTTCTCGGCAAATCTTCCAACCGACGATGTGTGGCATATTTGTCAATAATTTTTTTTATTGTGCTAGGGCTCCTGCCTATAATTTCGGCAATTTCACGCAAAGATTTGCCTTTCTCTCGTAAATCTAATATGATTTTTCGAGTGCCACTAGATGTTTGCTTTCCCATAGTAAGAATTTTTTTATTTTTAATTTTATACACTTTTATTTTAGGAATTCACTCAAAATAACATTTACCATAACAAAGCACGTGAGTAATAATCGTTTTCCTTAAAAAATTTGGTTATTCCTCGAATTATAGAACGAAAAGAAAAATAAAAGTAAAAAGTGTTCACTTTTTTTTGACGCGTAAAATTTGGACTTTTTTTTAATTAATGTGAATTATTTTTGTTTGTGTATTAATTTTGATTACACTTTAAATTGAAATCGACTCCTAAAATATAAGCCTTGAATTCTGCATACTAACTTTTTATTTTGTATTCATTAATATATAATTATAAAACTTTTAATGCAAAAATCTCATGTGTTCACTTTCTTTTGACGCTGTGTGTAAATGTTTGCAATGTCAAAAATAGCAGTAAAACTTTACTTAACAGTAAATTTAAACAGTAAAGAAATGTATATCGAAATAAATAAAAACGCAGTTTCTAATACGTATTCAAGAAAAAAAAAACAATAGTTATCTCATTGGAAGTATACACAACATACAACGTAGAAATGTAATTAGAAAAAAACTATTTTCAGCTTGATTTTTAACTAATATTTGGTGTGCCCGCCTTTGGCATCGATAACATCTTGAAGTCTTCTTTGCATTGATCCAATTAAGTGTTGTATGTCGAATTCCTGAAGTATTTTCTGCCATTCCTCATAAAATCTTGATCAGGTCAGCTTTTCCCATTGGCGCCCGTTGAGCTACCTTTCTTTTTTAAAGTGTGCCCACAAATGTTCAAATGGGCTCAAATCCGGGCTATGTGGAGGTGCATCGAGGACTTTGGTGCAGTTATATAGCAGCCATGTTCTGCACAATAAGGACTTATGTTTATGGTCGTTGTCCTGATATAATTTGAAATTCATTCTTCCAGGTCTTTGTGGATCTTCCATTCCAAACTTTTGAGCACTGGCCATCAATTCTTTTTTTAGAATATCCAAATGAAGCTCTTTATTCAAAATATCAGTGAATACTCTTAATTCACCAACGCCTTGCATGGATATACAGCCCCATACCATCACTGACAATTTGCCGAATTTTATTCTTGGCATAAAATTTTTCTCTTGGATCGCTGTATTGGCGAAGCGAGCAGGAGGCTGGCCCCCTAGTAAGAAAATAACTGCGTTTTTATTTTTTTCGATATACATTTCTTTTCCGTTTAAATTTCCTGTTAAAGTGAAGTTATATTGCTACTTCTGACATTGCAAACAGTTATGTGTTTATGAGTATATATTTACATACTTATGAGTATTCATGATCAACTCGACGAGACGAATTGATTAAGCCATGTCCGTCTGTATGTAGGCAAACTAGTCTCTCAGGTTTTGAGCTAGAGAGCTGAAATTTCGCACGAACTTTTTTTTACTAGGCGCAGTACATTTGTTGGAACCAGCCGAATCGGACCTCTAAGGGGGTGGCAACTTGTTTTTTGTACTATCGAAGTGAAACTTGGACACCATAAGTCTCTGGCCCATATTTACCAACCGTGTTAATTTTAAGGCCTTATGATATCTCGATTGTAAAGCTCCGAAACAGGCGCAATACATATGTCGGAATCAGCCGAATCGGATCACTAGGGGGTGTTTACATAAAAACCACACATTGAAATGCAGGTTTTTAGAACTTTTTTGTACTATCGGAACCAGCCAAAGGAGCACTAGAGGGGTACCCCCATACAAACCACCCATTAAAATTCAGGCTCTTATTAGAAAAACTTTTTTAGGTTTTGTACTATCGAACTGAAATTTAGATACTATAAGTTTCTAATCAATGTCCTCGAAACGCGTAAATTTCTAGGCGCTATGTTTACTGGATCGTAAAGTTCCCATACAAATATTTTGGTCTCAGTTTTGAAATGCTCTAAGTGTTTGACTATACCCTAAACATAAGTCAAATCAATAATCAAATATTCCTGAATGCCTTTATAAGAATATCAAATTCGGCATAACTAAAGTTAACCCTTTCACTTATTTTTAACAGGCATAAAACTACTAGTTCAACTTCACTTTCGAACACAATCTCAAAAAACTAATTTTGTCTTGATAATCTTTCTATTCAATATCAAAATGTTAGAGGTCTCCTTACTAAACTTAACATTTTGTATAGGGATAGTTTCTCGATGATATAGCGTTTTCTGAGACATGGCTAAACTCTTGTATCCTGAGCAATGAAATTTTCTGCTCAAATTTTGTTACATTTAGGGCAGATCGCCCTATTCGCTGTGGTGCGGTGTCCTCATCACTGTTGCATCTCGCCTGCGAGCTGAATATGTTAATTTGAACTCTTCACCTAATATTGAGTTTATTTGTGTGAAATTATTGTTGCCTCATGAATTTGTTTTTATATCATGTTCTTTTATTCCTAATTTCCTAATTCCAATTTGGAAATTTATTTGAGTCATGCCAATGCTATTAACTCACTTAATACAATAATATTCTTCGAGACGAATCACAGTCTCGTGATAGGTGATTTTAACCTCCCACGCATTTCGTGGTCCTTTTTCGATACCTCGAATTATCTAGTTCCTTCATCATGATTTCTTGGACGCCCTATTTGATCACTCTTTGTTTCAAATGAACTCTCTTGTCAATCATTAGAATAGATTACTTGATCTTGTTTTCAATAATGATTCTGTTGGTACTTCTGTTTCAAGATCCCAACCTTTATGCCTTCCTGAGGATACTTACCATCCCATTCTTTAACCTGTCCTCTTTATGCCTCTACATGTTACTGGCGGTTTTGTTTTCGCGAAGTAAACTTTGCCCACTTAAATCCTTCTTGGAATTGATTGATCTTCTTTGTAACCGATTATTTTTTAGCAACTTTTTTTTGGCAACACTGTTTTTAATAGCTGAGGCAATTTACGTGCCTTGTGTTACTGTTAAACATGTTCACCATGAATCGACTTACAAACTAAAAGCGTTTACAGATTATTGAACTTTATTATCAAAATTCATGCTCGGTAAAGCAAGTGTATCGTGTACTTCTTCCATTTTATGGTTAGTTTGGCCGATATTCTGAGACGGCTATTCGGAAAGTTGTGAGTAAATTTCGCACACAATTTACATTATTGGACATTAAACTACCAACATGCATACGTAGAGTGCGGATAGAGGAAAAAATCGCAGCTGTATCCACTAGTGTTACTGGTGACCCTGAATTATTGATTCGGCGCCGTTTGCAGCAATTGGGCATCTGTTACTCCACTACATGGAAAATTTTGAGAAAGGATTTGAGTGTGAAACCTTTTAAAATATAGCTGGTGCAACAATTGAAGCCGCGCGACCTACCACAACGGCTAACTTTTGCTGAATGAACGCTGGCAAAGTTGAATGAAGATCCAATTTTTTATCGTAAAATTGTGTTCAGCGACGAAGCTTATTTCTGGTTGAATGGATATGTGAATAAGCAAAGTTGCCGCATTTGGACTGAAGAGCAACCAGAAGCATTGCAAGAAATACCAATGCATCCCGAAAAAGTCACTGTTTGGTGTGCATTATGGGCCGGCGGCATCATTAGGCTGTACTTTTTCAAAGGCGGCGAAGACAGGAACGTTATTGTGAATGGCAAGCGCTACCGTACGATGCTTACAAACTTTTTTTTGGCCAAAATGGAACAGCTCGGCTAACATGTGGTTTCAACAAGATAGTGCCACAACCACACAGCACGCGAATCAATGGCCAATTGAGAGACGAGTTCGGGGAGCAGTTTATTTTACGTTTGGAGCCGGTCAATTGGCCGCTTAGATCATGTGATTTGACTGCTCTAGACTATTTTGGGGCTATGTTAAGGCTCATGTCTATAGCGACAAGCCCGCAACGATTGATGCACTGGAAGCCAATATTGAAGAATTTATTCATGAGATACTTGCCGATATGTTGGAGAGAGTATACCAAAATTGGACCCAGCATATGAACTATTTGCGGCGCAGCCGCGACCAACATTTACATGAAATTATCTTTAAACATTAAATTATATCGATCGTTCTATCGACTCCAATAAAGATTTCATACATTTTTCTGAATTTTATGTGTTTTTTTTTTTTAAAATCAAATTAGTAAGCTCTTAAAAAACCACCCGTTATAATTGCAGTTGTATGACTACTGCTATAAATTTTTTCTTTGCAACGGTTTTTAATATTTTCAATATATATGTCCGCTTTTACGTTTATTCTAAAGTATCCTACAAACCACCTTGGTTTACGAAAAGACTTTGTAACTTGAAGAACATTAAGTTGAGGCTTTATAAAAAATACATGGGTACTGGTTCTTCTATTGCTTTTGCGCATTTTTATGAGGCTCGTGCTGATTTTCTTTCTATATAAATAGCCTTTTTTAGAATAAGTATCTCTCTCATAGGCTGCAATTTTTATAACTTTGTGAATTCAAAGCGCAAGTCTTCTTTATTTCCCTTGTCGATGTATCTAGTTGATGAACATGCCTGCAGTGATTTGGGTATTGCAGACCTTTTTGCAAAATTTTTTCAATCCACTTATTTTTCTAAATCATTATTTACAATCGTTATCCGTATCCCATTTCTCAATGTAACCACATTGTTTCTCCTGTAATTGGTGAGGAGTGTCCTCTTACCAATTTAAAATCTTTGAAATCTACTTACTCACCCGGTCCTGACAAAATACCTAGTTGTGCACTTAAATACTGTGATGAATCTTTATGTAAGCTGCTCCTGAAACTTTTCAATTTATCACTTCAGAGTGTTATAGTTCCCCTACATAAAAAAGGTAACAAAGCTTTCGGCAATTCCAATGTTGTTTGAAAAAATGATTACTTCAACCCTTTATCTCCACTGTAAATCAATTTTTTCTCCGTGTCAACACGGTTTTATGGAAAAACGTTCACCTACTACTAATTTGCTTGAGTTTAAATCTTTAGTAAATCTTGGTTTCAGCGAAAAATTTCAAACTGATGTCATGTACACATATTTCAGCAAAGCATTTGACTCTGTAAGTCATAATCTGCTTTTACATAAGCTGGACCTTTTGGGTTTCCCGCAACATCCTAATTATTGGATTACTTCATATTTAAAAAATAGAATTCAGTCCAGTTGTTGTCACTTCTGGTGTTCCTCAAGGAAGCCATCTTAGCCCATTATTGTTCAATCTTTTTATAAACGATCTTCCTCTTTGACTTCTTGATTGCCACATATGCGGATGACACAGCCATTCTGTCGAAGGATTCTTATATATCGAGTGAGACAAATGCCATACAGGAACATCGCTTAAATGTAGCAAAATGTGTTTGTGCTACGCTCACGCTGAGGAGAGACACTTGTCCAGGCTTAACTTTAAATGGTCAACCCCTCAAACATCATACTGGCCATAGGTATCCGAGTGTATACTTAGACAAGCGTAAAACCTTTAGATCGCACATAACAGGAGTAGTGGTTTCACTAAGGTGGAAAAATGAGATGGTTGCTTCACCCTTGCAATAAGCTTTCCCTACGTGACAAGGTGCTCATATACAAATATATTATATTTATTATATTTAGCGCCCTGTTGGAGATACGGTATGCAGGTGTATGGTATCGCGGCAAAGTCGAATCTTTTTTTTTTTTTTTTGTTTTATATATTGATAGTATTTATTGAATCTCCTATGTAATGTATAGGACAAACAATAAGGTTACAAATCTTAAAAAAAAAAGCTAATACGCATGTGTCCCTCCTACAATGAAGAGGAAGGAGTTCACTTAGCAGTGCGAGCCTCTAATTAATCAAAAGGGCAGCACGATCGTTACGGATCAGTCGAGATGAGTTCCTTGTATGGACAAGGACTCTGGCTAGGGGATTAACATGTCGAACTAGTTTATCCATTTAAATAGCTTTACGCTTGGAACATTCATCTTTGACAGGTGGTACTTCCAGGTCCTTGTGAATGTCTTCATTCCTGATATACCATGGAGCTCCCGTGATTGTTCTAAGTATCTTGGATTGTGCTCTTTGTATAACTTCAATGTTACTCGCGCTCGCGGTACCCCACAATTCAGAAACATAAGTCCAAATTGGTTTAATAACAGAGTTATACACCATCACCTTGTACTCAAGTCTCAGTCCAGATTTAGAATTGATTAGGCAGTGAAGACTTTGAGCCCTTAGTTTCATATGTGAGCCTTCCGCCAGGTGAGCCTTCTGTCCAGGTGAACGCCAAGATAAGTTACCACTTGGGTTTGAGGAATTGTAACACCATTTAAACTTACTGCAGAACAAGTCCGTCGGTTCAATGTAAATGTAATATGCTTATATTTCCCCTCATTGACTTTAATTCTCCAGTTGGATAACCACTCCTGAAGGCTTTTAAGATGAGCATCCAAGCCTGCAGAAGCTTTAACTGGGCAACGGGAGCGGCTGATTAGGGCAGTGTCATCAGCAAAAGTCGAAGTAACAATTTGACTACTTGTTGGAATGTCGGCAGTGAATAACATGTATAGAGTTGGTCCGAAGACACTACCTTGGGGAACTCCTGCTTTTATCTTAAATTCATTTGAAACGAAATTTTTCTGCCTTACTACAAACACTCGATTGATATGTAGGATTGCAGGACTCTATGCATATTTTGGGGTAGTAAACAATTTATTTTGTAAATCAAACCCTCCTGCCATACTCGATCAAACGCTTGTGCTACATCAAGGAATATTGCTGAGCAATATTCTTGCAGTTCAAAGGCAGTTCTTATCTCCGAAGTTACTCTGTTGACTTGCTCAATCGTTCCATGTTTTGCTTGAAAACCAAATTGATGATCTGGGATTGAACTATTTGCTTGTAACTAGTGATTGACTGGCTTTAAGAACCTTCTCAAATAGCTTAGAAAGACATGGAAGCAGACTTATAGGTCTATTTTCTGCTGAACTTGTGAGCAACAATCGCAGGCGTTGATACCTCAGCTGCAGCTACCAATACGGCACTTAACTCATTAACAGATTTGTCAATATCGCTTTCAGAGTTGATCACAAGTGCAATTTCTATGTGAGAACTACAATAAAATACTTTTTATATTGCAACCAATTAGTTTTATTAGATATAATTTAATTTAACTTATCCAAAAATTTCATTTGGATTTTCATCATCTCTTGAAAAGAGTTTTTTATCATTAAGATTGATTGATTCAAGGTCTGTAATAAATTCACCAACATAGACTCACTAGAACTTAGTGGTTGGAACACTGGCTCATTACACGCATTTAGAGTTGGGGTAGTTTGTGAGATTGGCTTATTATGTTGAGACATTGGAGCCTTAGGCTTTATAATATTTTTCGCAGTTTCTTCTTGAACGCCCAGGGCACCTGCATACGACACCTTTGAAGTTAAAGGAATATTGGGTGGTGGACACATAACGGTTAGCCCCACGGCTAAAATGGGCGGAATTTTTTTGTGACTGCAAACGGTTCTTCAACTCCTTATATACAGGACAACCTCTATAATAGGCTGTATGATTGCCCCCACAGTTACTGCATTTTTTAAGATCAGGATTATCGCGACTTAGTTTACAGGTTGCGGTTTCATGCAAGTCTCCACAAGCTATGCATACTGGACGAAGGGTGCAATAAGATTTCATGTGGTCAAATTCCTGACAATTTGTGCATTGCACTGGATTTACTCGTTTGTGAGGCTCCTCTACCCTACGGTGAAGTAAATATTTAATGTTGTAAATGGGATGCACTTCATTTTTCTTTAAGTGCTGCAACTTTGGGGCCAACTCAATATTGTACAATGGCTGTGGGATTTTATTTTTATTAAACATATTAATAACTACTTTGACTTCAAACCCTTTTTCTTTTAGTGCAGTCTTAATATCGCTACAATCAACAGAAGGTTCAATGCCCTTAATTACAACAACCAGCCCTTTACTACTTTTAAGTTGATAGGTATAATAGTTTCTTTTAGACTCTCTAAGGTACTTAGTTACAGAACTGTAGTTTGCTTCCGTATAAATTTGGACCTTAGTTTCTTTTATATTATCCTTGGTAATAGGGACAATATGAAAGTTATTCTTGCCAACTATTCTTTGGATAGCATCTACCAGCCTATTCGAGCTCTCTTCACGAACATATATTGGGGGAGGTTTCGCGGTTTTAGGTTTTGCTGAGTTTTTGTCATCGTTTTTAACAGGTTCATCTTTTTCAGCAAGTAGCTGGAACCTATTACTTTCCAAAATCGTTTTTTTAGCATTATTATATTTTTGCGGGCTTAGTTTACGTTTATTGTGGAATTGTATGTAGTGGTCAATACCTGTCTGCACTGCCGCTTTATTTTCATGAGTCCCGTTTTGTATGCGCTGATTTTGACTACCTGCTGGTGACACAGTTGTCTTTTTTATTGCTTTTGCTTGCAAAGCAGAATATTTTCTATTGCGTGCTTGTTCTTGTTTTGGGTTATTAATATCGCTATTAAATGTTTCCGTGTTTGTTGTTGTTACAGAAACTGCATGTGATGACGCAATCGAAGCAGTAGCTGAGAACACTGTTGTTGTTCCTGAAACTGCACTAACTGTTGAAGTAACAGCTGTGCTTTGTGTTGTGTTTGTTGTAGCGTTAAACACAGTTGCTTCTGGGTTTGAATGTACAGGTGGTTGAGGGGAAGGGCATTGGGCACTCCATGGGAGTGAGTGACTAGTGCTTACTGTACTAGACAACAGAACAGGAGAGCAAGATCGTGCTCTTTCTACGGCCGGCTGAGCGGTTAATAAGGAACCTTTGTTGTTGTTCCTGGTATCATTAGCGACAAACGAGAAATAAGCATTTCTCGATGTCATTATTGGTACTGTTAAGATTTGATATGAAGCAAATAAAATAAAAATTTATTAGCTGCGAGGTAAACGTCCGATCAGAAAGACTGCTCGAAGACGAATGAATCGAATTTTGACAGGATAAGAGTCTTTCAGGCTAAAGCACTCAGACGTATCTCTGGCGCTCCTTGGTATATGCGGACCAGTGATATTGAAGAAAGGCATTCAAAAGATAGGTGACCTTATCAACGGCATATATCAACGGATTATCTGGTCATCCCAATTATTTGGCCAGAAGGCTTCTATCCGGCATAAGAAGAAGAAGATTAAAACGCTCGCATCCCAATGATTTGAGAACTAGAACTATCTTTTAAAATCTTATCTTTTATATTGTATTTATAGTAACAAGATGTAAATAACATGTAAATTTTATATCATATTTTTATTTGTATCTAATTAAAATCATTTACCAACTCGATGTATTGTCCAGTTTGCGCTCCTGTTAATTAATGTTTCGTCTCTAAGTTGCTTTTGTATAGTAACAATAAATAAATAAAGATTAAAAAAAAAAAAAAAAACAAATATATATATACAATACAATATATATAAAAAATCGTCCTCTTTCCTTGAAATACTCTCGTGTTCTGATGTATGCTGTTGATGTCAGACTCTGCCTATTGTTTAACAATAACTCTTCGCATATTAGACTACAAGAGGTTCTAACTTCACTCTGTATTGTTTGGTGTGCCTTCTGAGGCTAAACTGCGCTAAATGCATGTTCATGAGGTTTCATCGTAAGATACCTCATTTAGCTTCTTATACGATAGACAATAAATAATTCATTGGCACGTGTTTCTACTTTCAGTGACCTTGGAGTGATTTTTCACCCTAAATTGAGTTTCAATCATAATTTTTCATCAACTATTAATAAAGCTAAGGGTATTTTCGGCTTTTTTAAAAGATAGTCTAAGAAATTTAATGATCCCTATACTACCAAGATTCTTTTCATCACTCTAGTCCGCTCTGTACTTGAATACAGTTCGTGTGTCTGGAGCCCCCAATATAAAAAACATCAAGACCGCATTGAGTCGATACAGAAGCAATTCCTTCTCTTGGCACTTCGTGGTTTCAATTGGGATCCCAGTATACGTTTCATACTTTAGCAAGCTTCTTCTTATAGATCTCCCATCATTGCAAAATCGCCGAATAACTCTTGGTAAAAGCTTTCTTCATAAAATTATCACTGGTAATGTTGATTCGTCAGTGCTTTTAAGCCAACTTAGTTTTTGTGTCCCTAGTCGTACGTCTAGAAATTACGTTCCCTTAGCTATAGGTATATGCACACAACTATGCCCTACACGATCCTTTCCGAGTTTTATGCACTCTTTATAATAAGTTGTATCACGTCTTCTCACCTGAGATGTCGCCCTCTGCGCTTAACATCATCATCCTTCGTTGGCTTCAGGAATTGGAACGAACTGTTACTAGATGAAGTGGACATCGCTCGTTGGTTCTCACATCCCTTCTGTCTCTAAGCACAATTGGCTGTGAGTAGGAGAATAGCTTAAAAAAAACTACCTCCAACGAGTCAGAGACGGGTGTATTTCTTATATATTATCTTACGTTCAATTTAAATTTTTCCTTGTTTTTCATTAATTAAATAAAATTGTTTTAAGACTAACTTTAATCACTTATTATTATTATTAATTATGTTTTTCTTTGTTTTTAGGGTTTGGTACCCTATTGCAGAGACGTCGTTGTCCGTCTGTCCGTCGGTCCTAAGCCGCAATAGCTAGAGAGTTGAAATTTTCACAGACTGTGTAGTTTTTTCCGGGCATCAGCTAAAACTAAAATATTTTCAAAAACTTAAAGGGGGTCCCTATACAAGAAACATTTTGGTTTCTATGGCAGCTATACGATCCAGTAATCCCACGATCTTGAAATTTGGAAGGTTAATGGATATGCATAGGCAACTTTTATTGTCGAAATTTCAGTTTGTTCTGATTGCTAGGGAGGGTGCTTCCCATACAAACGCCCATTAAAAAATTCTGGTTCTTGTTAGAAAAACTTTTTTTTTTGTTCTATCGAACTGAAATTTAGAAACTCTAAGTGTCTAATATAAGCGCGGTACGTCTGTTGGAATCAACCAAATCGGCCACCTAGGAGGGGTGGCTCTCATACAAACCCACATTACAATTCAGGTTCTTATTCGAATTTTTTTTTTTATTTTTTGTTTTATGGAACTGAAATTTAGACACTATAAGTTGTGGACATAGACGTTACACATCTGTTGGAATCAGCCAAATCGGCCAACTAGGAGGTGTACCTCCCATACATACCCGCCATTAAAATTCAGGTTCTTATTCGAAAAACTTTTTTTTTTTGGATTATTGAACTGAAATTTAGACACTATAAGTTCCTGATATAGGCGCGGTATATTTTGTGGAATCAGTTAAATCAAACCCCAATCTGGTTCGGAACCCTCTGTGTACTAGTCTGACTCGCACTTGGCCCATTTTTTTGTTCTAATCTTCCGTATTATGTTAATAACCTTTTATTTTTATGTTTGACAGTATTTTGTCATAATTAGCTAAATAAATAAATAAAATGAATACAAAGGCAGACGACGTTGGAAAACCTACCTTCATCGATTCCATTACAAACCACAAGATCTATATAAGTAAATATTTTAAATGAAAAAATATTCTTGAGCGGCCAGAAATTGTGAATAGAAATCGATTTACAT
This sequence comes from Amiota minor, assembly GCA_037043295.1. Classification (NCBI taxonomy): domain Eukaryota; kingdom Metazoa; phylum Arthropoda; class Insecta; order Diptera; family Drosophilidae; genus Amiota; species Amiota minor. Next base: position 4,217 of record JBAMAW010001884.1, on the reverse strand, counting down.
TTTCAACAGGGCAATGGCCCAAAGCATACTGCACACAATGTTAAGCTCTGGTTGCTACATAACAGTTGTGCCATCCAGCCCAATCACCAGACATTAACCCCATTGAACATTTTTACATTAAAATGTTGAATCCGAAAGCATACAATAACATTAAAAAGTATGCTTAGAGGAAAACTTTTGGAGAAATGGGGTAAAATTAGTCTGAAGGGCACCGGAAATTTGGTCACTTGATGCCAAAACTTCTAATTAAGGGCCTTAAATGTAAGAGATATGCCGCCAGTTATTAAAAGTTACATATTTTCAAGATTTTATCATATTTTTATGATTTATATTATGTGTACATAGACCGATATATTTTTGTTGTTGATTTTTAAAATCAACTTACTTACTTTTGTGCTTATTAAATTTAATTTAAAATACGGGTAACAAAAAATATTTTAAAAAAATGGTCGATACCTCTTATAATTACTTATATTTTATTTTTAGAAAACACGATCACGAAAACTATCTCAGCACACTGTTGTTGGGCAAAGAATTGCGAAGACAAGCGTTTGCGTTGCGTGCTTTTAATGTGGAAGTTTCAAAATCCATTAGTAACGTATGAATATTCTAATAAAAACGTATTATTATTCGGAAATATATTTACAATAAAATACTCCAAACAGGTCCCTGAAGAACAGAGTAAAATGCGATTAAAATTTTGGCATGATTCTATAGACAAATGCTATCAAACGCAGCAATCATCATATGTGTCTGACCAACCGGTCTTACATGAATTGCAACAATTAGTCGCCACAAAAAATCTCTCGAAATTATATTTGAAACGTTTAGTAACAGCACGCGATAGAGGCAACAATGAACCTTTTCAAACAATACGAGAACTTGAAGTGTATGCAGATCGTACAAATGCATCTTTATTGCACTTACTAGTAGAATTATACGGTATACGTGATATACAAGTTGACCATGCCGCATCACATTTAGGCAAGGCCCAAGGTATAGCAACAATGCTCCGTTCCATACCCTACACAGGGCATCGGCAGGCTGTTACTATACCACTTGATATACTTCTACGTCATGGTGTTAGCCAAGAGCGTATAATACGTTGTGCACCCAATGATAAAGGCGTAGAAGATTGCGTTTTTGAAGTGGCCAGTATAGCAAATCAACATTTGCAAACGTCACGTAACCTGGCTAAAAAAATTCCTATACAATTGCGTAAACTTTTTTTACCTGCCGTTGCTACTGAACGTTATTTGGAACGTCTACGTAAAGCAGATTTTCAGTGAGTAGATTGACAAAACATGCACTTGATGTGAATATAATTGTAATCAATACAATTCTAGGTTAACACACTCAAATTGTATGCGAAGAGATTCAATACTACCATTGGCATTATTTGTGAATTTTTTGCGTGGCACGTACTAAATCATATTGTATGAATCCTGGAAGAAAATTGTAAATGCAGAGAAACTTGTAGATAAATATACATTGCTTGAGTGTCTTACTAAAGAAGAATAGAAATATATTATACTTATTATTACAATAAGAAAAAAGAGGGTTAACTTAGCATATTCCGAAGTTATCATTCTCTTCACGCACCCCTAGAAAACGTGCTTGCTTACGCTACTGCGTTGAGCATACAGAGTAAAGCTAGGAATACACACATAAAATCGAAAAGCTTTTTGACGGGTCGGTGGGGGTGTTTTGCGTTTGATCAAATGATTTGATAAAATCTTAAAGTTTTGATTTTTCTTCAAATCACTCTCTCTCATTTTTGCATTTGAAAGCTATTTTATGTGTCGATGGGCAAATCAACTCATTATTATGAAATCTTTGTTGTGAATGGAGTAGTGTGATGTATGCGAACAAAAAAGTAGAAAGAAGGTTATCTTCGATTATGCCGAAGATGAAATACTCTTCACGGGACGCAGTGAATGTTTCATTGTAGTATTCAAATGTGTGGTTTGTATGGGAGGTACCCCCTTAGGGGTTCGATTCGGCTGGTTCTGACAAATGTTCTGGGCCTATCTTGGAAACTGATAGTGTTCAAGTTTCAGTTCGATAGGACAAAAATCAAAAAAGTTTTTCTAATAAGAACATGAATTCAAATGGGTGGTTTGTATGGGAGGTACCAAATGATTATTAAATCTGCTGTTTTTGCGTAAAGGAAATGAAGCTCATATGCACATCAAGGAGAAGGTACTTTATCAGAACAATCAGTTCGAAAATGGTTTGCGGGATTTCGTTTGGGAAATTTCGATGTGAAAGACACGCCTCGGTCTGGTAGCCCTTGAACCAAAAAGTTGACCAAATTATTAAAAAGGTGGGGAATGACCGGCACTTAAGTACCTGTGACATCACTAAGGATCTTGGTATCCACCATACGACAGTTTTAGACCATTAAAAAAGGCGGGCTAAGCAAAAAAGCTGAAGTTTGGATACCACACAATTTGACAGAAAAAAATCTTATTGATCGCATTTCAATTTGCGAAATGTTACTAAAACGGAATGATTTGCAACGTTTTCTATTCAAATTGATAACTGGCGATGAAAAATGGGTATCATATAAAAAAATTGTGAGAAGCACATGGTATAAACAAGGTGAGCCCGCCTAAACCATTGCAAAGCCGGCGCTAACTACGAGGAAGTTGTTGCTGTGCATTTGGTGTGATTGCAAAGGTCCTGTGCATTATGAGTTGCTCTCACCTGTGCAAACGATAAATTCGGAACTCTATTGTCAACAACTTACAAGACTAAAAGCAGCGTTGAAGGAAAAAGGCCACAATTGGTAAACAGAAAAGGCGTAGTCTTCTAGCTAATCTGATTACCATTTATTTCACTCCATGCAGAATTATCTTGATGGCGTAAAAATGAATACCCAAGCGACTGCAAAACGGTATTGCGCCAGTTTTTTGATCAGAAATCCCAGAATTTCTACAAAGACGGGATTATGATTTTACCCGAAAGATGGCAAAAGGTTATCAATAACAATGGAAAATATTTGATGAAATAAAGTTGCTTTGTTATATGAAAAAAATTGTTCAAACTTAATTCTCATTTTCGGAAGTTACTTTTCTACCAACCCAATATCCTTGAACTGTTTTTAAAACTAGAAGCTTACTATTCGCTGCTGTTACCCTCATGAGTCGTTATTACACTCTGGAGGTCTGGGCGATTGCCCTGGGGATTGAGGCACAGCTCTTGTTGAGTTTGGTACTGAGGGCCTTGATGTCCTCAAGTTGTCCTTATGGACCCTCCTTCCTCTTAATAGTACTGTTGAGCCTAAATCCTCTCGGACCGTTTCCTCAACATAAAGAGGTGTCAACTTATTTCCAAGCCGTCTGTTTGATTTTACCAGTATCCTTTCCCCTACTGCAAACTCCTGTGCGGACCTGAGCAGCGTTGCTATTTAGCTACCTTCAATCGTTGAGCTTCACCCCCGTCACAGTATGATTATACTCGACTTTTTTTTTTTTTTTTTTTGCGTTTTTTATTATTTATTGCATCACTTTGCATACAACAGAAAGCCTAACAATAATTGAGAAATTTTAAAAACGAACTAATGAAGTTTTAAAAGTTTCTATAGTGGTGAGCTTTCCAGTGTTGCGTGGTCCTCCCAGGTTTATGGGGCAGGAAAGTCATTCCGACGAAGGCGCGTGCGACAACTCATATAAGATAGTGATCGAGCTAGTGGATTAGGATGTTCCGAGAGCTTAACAAGATATTTTTGTTTCATTTGGTCCAATTCGGTTTTAATTAGTGAAACGTTAAGGTCTCTGTGGATATTCGCGTTCGAAATGTACCAGGGAGCACCTGTTAAGAAACGAAGTATTTTTGATTGGGCTCTTTGGATGACTTCAACGTTACTTGGGCTTGCGTTCCCCCAAAGCTGGGAACCGTACGTCCAGATAGGCTTTATTAAGCTGTTATATAACAGCACCTTTAGATCGAGGCTTAGCCCAGATCTTGGGTTTAAGAGCCAGTGGAGGGACTGGGCTTTTAATTTCATGGAAATTTTTTTGGCTTCTATATGCTTCCGCCAGGTGAGTCGTCTGTCCAAATATACTCCTAGGTAGGTAACTTCAGTACAGTGTGGTACGGTGGTGCTGTTAAAAGTAATGGACGGACAGTCTCTCTTGTTTAAGGTGAATGTTACGTGCTTGCATTTATCCGGATTGGGGGTGGTCATGGTGTATGATGTGTCTCTTATAACC
>JBAMAW010001881.1:0-29225 GCA_037043295.1 Amiota minor | reverse complement strand
AGAGGGTTCAATGCCTTTAATTACAACTACCAGCCCTTTACTGCCTTTGAGCTGATAGGTATAATAGTTTCTTTTAGTCTCTCTAAGGTACTTAGTTACAGAACTGTAGTTTGCTTCCGTATAAATTTGGACCTTAGTTTCTTTTATATTACCCTTGGTTATAGAGACAATATGAAAGTTATTATTGCCAACTATTCTTTGGATAGCATCTACAAGCCACGAACATATATTGGGGGAGGTTTCTCGGTTTTAGGTTTTGATGCGTCCCGTTTTGTATGCGCTGATTTTGGCTACCTGCTGGTGACACAGTTGTCTTTTTTATTGCTTTTGCTTGCATAGCAGAATTTTTTCTATTGCATGCTTGTTCTTGTTTTGGGATATTAATATCGCTATTAAATGTTTGCGTGTTTGTTGTTGTTACAGTAACTGCATGTGCACTAGCTGTAGAAGTAAAAGCTGTGTTTGTTGTTGTAGCGTTGAACACGGTTGCTTCTGGGTTTGATTGTAAATGTGGTTGAGGGGAAGGGCACTGGGCACTCCATGGGAGTGAGTGACTAGAGCTTACTGTACTAGACAACAGAACAGGAGAGCAAGATCGTGCTCTATCTACGGGCGGCTGAGCGGTTAATAAGGAACCTTTTTTTTTGTTCCTGGTATTATTAGCGACAAACGAGAAGTAAGCATTTCTCGCTGTCATTATTGGTGCTGTTAGGCTTTGATAAGAAGCAAATAAAATAAAATTTATTAGCAGCGAGGTAAACGTCCGATCAGTAAGACTGCTCGAAGACGAATTTTCTTGCAGAAGCTAAAGCAGGTAGTCCAGAGCACAATTTAAGGAGAGCGATAAGATATCTTAAAATACCAACAAAGAGTCCAAATGGCACATGGTGTATGTAAACATTTAAATGAATTAAATGAATTTAGACTTCGTTTATTCAATTGCAATTCTTAAAGTAAGTGATCGACCTCTACCAGCGGTACACTACGCGCCAAAAGGACCAGTGTGCAATATACCATTTAAATTTTAAAACACACAATTTATTGTTATTATTTTTTAATTTTTTAATATAATTTAATATAATTTTTTTAATTTTTTCTTTTCGTTTTATTATTTATTATTATAAACTTTAAAAGGTCTACAATTTTTCATTTATTCAATTCTATCCATTTTATATTTTTACAGGATGCCAATAGCGCTGATCTAGCCATAAGCATACCCAATAATCAGGGCTTAAACGATGGTGCATCATATCGTCTTGACTATAGTCCACCATATGGTTATCCAGAGCCGAATACAACAGTTTCTTCAAGTGATATTGGTGATGAAATACAATTCTCCCGGGTATTGCCCGGTACCAAATATAATTTCTGGTTATATTATACAAATTTAACACACCATGATTGGCTAACATGGACGGTGGCTATAACGACAGGTAAGTGAGTTCTTAAAAAAAGACTGCGAAAGTGTACGAAAGTTTACTTAAAGTGTTTCCACAGTAAGCTGAACTCTGTGTTCTGAAGAACACAACGCGAACACCATGTTTTGCTTCTATCAACAACAGGGAAAATTGTGCTTGTTGTTATAATCAAAACACATTTTTCGAGTATTGTTCTGCATGAACACAGCTGAACCAAACAAGCGCTGCCAACTTGTTGCAATTTCTGCGTAGGATTGCATTGTAAAATCTGCATCCCTGCTGGGCATTGTTCGAAAGTTTTCAACAGATTTTCCATTTTTGTTAAACGCCAACATAAAATAGCTGATTTTAAAAAAAGCACAAAGTTCGCGAAAAGTTCCATTTGTATGCATTACTAAAACAAAAAACCAGCAACACTTCGTGTTTATTTAATCAAAATTGACGTACAGAATCAAAAGATTAATAAGATTAATTTTTAATTCAACAATTTAAAGCAAAGTATGGTAGTGAAGGGAGATTATTATATTCTTTAGACCATTTTTTAATTAAGCCAATTCGATTAGTCCTATTAAACTTGAAAAAATATGATGGTTGAAACTTAGTTTGGGTCAAAAATGACTGGAATGTTACTGGAAATAGAAACGCGCGCCAATGTCTATTTTATAAAAGTATAAATAAGGCTTCATACGATGAAACGTCATGATCATGCATTTAGCGCAGTTTAGATTTAAGTTAATACGTACACAGCAAGAATGGAGTAATACCTCTTGTAGTCTAATATGCGAACTGATATCGTTAAATAATAGACAGAGTTTCACATCGACTTCATACATCAGAACACGAGAGTATTTCAAGGAAAGGGGAACATATTTTATAAAAGGGTTAAACAATAATGGGCTAAGGTGGCTTCCTTGAGGAGCACCGGAAGTGACGTCGACTAGACTGAAAAGAGTGGACTTAAATAACGCTCGTTGAAATCCATTTTTAAAATAAGAAACCTAAAGGTACAGCTTATGTAAAAACAGATTATGATTTACGGAATCGAACGCTTTGACACGGAGAAAGGTTGAAGTGATCATTTTTCATTTTTTCCAATACCTCTGTAATTGGATATGTCAGATTTGATACTTTTTTTATGTAAGGGAACAATAAAGATTTCAAATTGAATTGTTTTAGAAGCTGCTTACATAGGGACTCAGCACAGAACTTAAATAGACAACTATGTATTTTGTCTGGGTCGGGTGAGTAAGTGGATTTCAACGTTGGTTTCTTCATGTGAACACACGTGTCATAGTGCTCCCACAAAAAACAATTTTCTATCTTTGTTTATATGTAGAAATACATTACCGAAAATTCACAATGTGTACATATATAAATCAATAATAATACGCTTTCAACGAAAGCTCAAAATATTTTCAGTTTTAACTAAACAAATCAAAAATTAAAAAGAACAAAAGACAAACCAAAAAAACAACAACAAACATGGGAATGGGAAAGAGCGAAAGAGAGATGGACGAAATGTATATTTTTCGTTCGTCTCCCGAAATGAAACTGTTAACACCAACAGTAAAACTATCAATGTAACTGTGTCAACATCAAAAACGTCAATAAAATCAACTGCGCAGACTGCTAATCTGATGCAAAAAAACCGATACTCTGTCGCTGCTGTAAAAGGCCTATATATATGTATAAAGGTTATAACACCATGGAGAGCGCTATGCGCTTCACCAACGACACATGTTGCTATTAAATAAAGTTAATGACATTCTTCGAGACCATGATAAGATATCGTGCCAGGCGATTTTAACCTACCACTCATTTCGTGTTCCTTTTTCGATACCTTGAATTATCTAGTTCTTTCAGCACATCATGATTTCATAAACGCTCTGTTTGACCACTGTTTCTTTCAAATGAACTCTTCTGTAGTCAATCATTGGAATAGATTGCTTGATTTTGTGTTCAGTAATGATTCCGTTGGTACTTCTGTGTCACGATCCCAACCCCTATGCCTTTCTGTGGATAGTTACCATCCAACATTGGAAATATCTTCATTCTTTAATCTATCCTTTTTCTGCCTCGACATCTACATGTAACCAGCGGTTTTGTTTTCGCAAAGTGGACTTTGCCCAATTAAATACTATACTAGTTAAACTTCACTTTCGAATTCAGTCTCGAAAAACTAATTTTGCCATATATGAATCTTTCTGTTCAACATCAAAATGTTCAACTAGAAATTTCGTTCCCTTATCTATAGGTACATGCATAACTAACTATGCCCTACATGATTCTTTCCATGTTTTATCCACTCTTTATAATAAATTCTGTCACGTTCTCTCGACTGTGATCTTGCCCTCTGTGCTTAACATCATCCTTCTTCGTTCCCTTCGGGAATTGGAACAAACTACTATTAGATCAAGTGGACATCGCTCATTGGCTCACGCATCCCTTCTGTCTCTGACCACAACTGGCTGTGAGTAGGGGCACAGCTTTAAAAATTCCTCCAATGGGTCAGAGACGGGTGGATTTCTTATATATTATCTTACGATTCATTTTAATTTGTGCTTGTTTTTCATTTATTAAATAATTTTTAAACCTTACTTTAATCACTTATTTGTAATTATGTTTTTTTTTTATTTATTCTCCTGTATACTATATAATATACAATATACGCGCGGGGGCGTGTTGTGATGCAGCATGGCAAACACTATTAAAAATATAGACTGGACAACTCGGCCACGGAATTGTGTCCTTTCATCTTTTGTCCCATCTATATTGTTGTTGGCATTCCTAGATCCTGAGTTGGTTTATCTATTGTATGTGTTTCATCGTCCTTGGTGTGGAAATGGAAAGGAAAATGTAAATGTATTTAATGTTATAATACTTGTGGGTAAAAAATATTTTTTGTTGTTCCATTATTTGTCTATATATATATATTGCTTGGGTTGCACACTCTAGCATACGCAACATATAAGTATCCATGTGAGAAGGAATCTGTTTCTAAATCCAAAACGGAAAATTCTGAAGTTTGGCTCTGCGCTTTGTTGATCGAGGAATTACAGGTAATGGTTGCCTGAAATATTATTGAGTTCCCAAATGGTCTGCTATTACTTCGCAAGTCTTGCAATGATCGGCCTCGAACGATTTTCTGTGCGCCATTGTGCATTTAACCCAAAAAATTATTTTGCATTCCTGCAATATTTTTCCCTTACTGAATGCCTGAAATGTTGCACGTGGGAACTTCAATATATTGCATATTTAATGGCAGTTTCAAAGCGCAACGAGCAGTTGCAAGTTGCAGTTGGAAGATGCAAGATTTAAGGCCATGTCATTTATAGATCGAATTACAGCCAGAATCAATTTAATTTGGAACGTTCTACCAGTTCCTCCGTGCGCATCTAAGTAGAAAATTTATCCAACCCAGTTAGTGACAGTTTCCGTTATTTAACCTTAAATGCAGTTTTGCTCAGGATTTAGCTATATTTTGTTATAATTTTGTTCACGACGCAATTCTACATCGAAAGAAGCAGCAGATCAATTCAGTGATGCTATTCCTCATTTTCAAAGAATTTTATTCACGATTTCTAGGCACAAATCTTCAATCATTAGTAACGTTTCGCTGTATATTTTATTTGTGAAACGGTGGAATTTGCTTCTGGTTTGTGTGTTTTATATTTCTCCCATAACTCTGTTGGAGCTGAAGGAGAGCAGGCGGTCAATATAATTATAATATTCGAATTAGGTTTGGATGTGACGTGCTTCTCGCGACATTATTGCATACATCCTAGTGCCGGTCGTTTTCTAATAAATTCAATCAATTCATTAAGTAAATAAATTAGCTTGAAGCCTAATTTTTATCACGTATTATTATTATTAATTATTTTTATGGTTTAATCTCCTGTATTAATCATTTATTTTTAAGTTGACAGTATTTTGTCAAAATTAGTTAAATAAAATAAAGAGGATCTAACCTCACTCCATTTTTGGTGTTTTCGTAACCTTTTGGAGCTAAACTGCGCTAAATGCGTGTTCATGACTGATTTTTGACTCTAAAGTAAAGACCGCATTGAGTCGATACGGAAGCAATTCTTTCTCTTTGCGCTTCGTGGTTTAAATTGGGACCCCAGTGTACGTTTGCCTTCATACTTTAGCAGGCTCCTTCTTATAGATCTCCCATCATTGAAAAATCGCCGAATAATCCTTGGTATAAGCTTTCTTCACAAACTTATGACCGGTACTGTTGATTCGTCAGTCAACTTAGATTCTATGTCGCTAGTCGTACATCTAGAAAATTCGTTCCCTTAGATATAGGTACATGCACAACTAACTATGCCCTACATGATCCTTTCCAAGTTTTATGCGCTCTTTATAAGTTCTATCACGTCCTCTCGCGTGAGATCTCGCCCTCTGCGGTTAGCATCATCGTCCTTCGTTCCCTTCGGGAATTGGAAAAAAAAAAAAATGATACTAGATGAAGTGTACATCGCTCATTGGTTCACACATCCCTTCCAGCTCGATTATATATATAACTAGAAATGGCTGTGAGTAGAGGCATAGCTTGACATAAAATTCCTCCCACGGGTCTGAGACGGGTGGATTTTTTATGTATCATCTTATGATGAATTTTCATTTTTGCTTGTTTTTCATTAATTAAATAAATTAGTTTTAAGCCTAATTTTAATCACTTATTATTATTATTATTATTATCTCCTGTGTTATGTTAATAATCATTTACTTTTAAGTCGACAGTATTTTCAATAATTGTTTAAATACTAAGTAAATAAATTCCAGCAAATGCCCGTAACGTCCAGCAAAGTGGATAATGGCATTAGCTATGCGCAAATTGCAGCATTCTCTTCCCAGCCTCACCCAACAAATCGACCAGGGTAGCAGAGCTTGCATTCCAAGGGTATTGACTTTTGTAAATTTGTCTTGCTTCTTTTAATGTGCATTTTTCTTTGTGTCAGTATCTTAAAGATGTCTTTTGTTGAATAAATTTCTTGCATTTGTTCGAAGAAAAGTGGGGGATCTTCAGAGAGTTAGCACATTGAGTACGGGTACATTCTTCTGGAGCGTGGGTTTGGCAGATTACATTGAATGCAAACAGAGATGTTTTTGCAGCGTTGAGCTGTATGTTCCAGAAGTTGGCAATTTTTACAGCGAATGGGATTTGAGTAATATTGTTGCACATTGACTTTGTGCAAGGATACGTCCAGAGTTTCTGGAATATATTGGGTGTATGCATATGATTCCGCCCTTTTTTGTGAAAACAAAACAAATTTGCTTGTTTAGAAAAAGGAAAATTTATTTATTCAAAGTATGCCCCATCTGCAGCTACAACCTTTGCCCATCTTTCAGGCAATTTACGGATTCCTTGCATAAAGAAGTCCTGGTCTTTTGAGGCAATCCAATTATGAAGCCAAATTTTGATATCTTCATAAGAAGTGAATCGCTCTCCCGTAAGATCAGACTGCATCCTTCGAAATAAATGAAAATCTGAAGGGGCTATATCTGGTGAATATGGCGGGTGGGGTAGCACTTCCCAGTCTTGTCCATTTAAATATGTTTTCACAACATTTGCCGTATGCGGTCTGGCGTTGTCATGTTGAAGAATTAATTTGTCATGCCTATTCACCCATTCCGGTCGTTTTTCTTCTATAGCTACCTTCAACCGCATTAGTTGTCGTCTGTAAACATCGCCAGTGATAGTATCAGACGGTTTCAGCAACTCATAGTGCACAACACCTTTCTGATCCCACCAAATACAGAGCATAACCTTGGTACAATGAATATTTTTCTTTGGCTGTGATGGGCCGGCCTCACCTGGCTTCAGCCAAGATTTTTTGCGTTTAGGATTCTCGTAATATATCCATTTTTCATCTCCCGTGATTATCCGATGCAAAAAACCTTTTCTTTTTTGTCTTTGAAGCAGCATTTCACAAATGGTTTTGCGACGTTCGATGTCTCGGTCTTTCAATTCATGTGGCACCCAGTTATTGACTTTTTGAACCATTCCCATTGCTTGCAAACGTCTTGAAATAGTTGATTGATCAACATTTAATGTTGTTGCCAATTCTGATTGTGTTTGACAACAATCTTCGGTCAATAAATCTTCCAATTCAGCATCTTCAAATTTTTTGGGTGGTTTTCCATGTTCTCTGTCCTCAATGTCAAAATCATCATTTTTAAATCGTCGAAACCATTCTTTGCAAGTTGTATTCGATGGAGCATGCTCACCGTAAACATCAGCAAGCAAACGATAAGTTTCCGCTGCACTTTTCTTTGCAACAAAATAGTGCAATAAAACCTCCCGCAAATGATGTTTACTTGGGATAAAAATCGACATTTTCAATGAATTAGAAATATTTGTTGTTTATGCTTCCACCGAATGTTATACACTGTGTTTAACAGCTGATAGAAGGCACTATCGAATGCAAGTACACCTATCCCCCGATTTACACGGTAGATACGTTCCTGGGAAAAACGTGTAAATCGAAAAGTAAAAATTTTCAAGTCAAAACCGTGTAAATCGAAAAGCTTGCAGAAAATGCATAATTTTGCTATTTAACAGTTGTGATTTTTTTCAGTATTTTTAGGTGCACACAGAAATAAAAATAGAATTCATTGAATGGTTAAAATATGTAAAATATTACGGAAACACTGTTTTTTTATTTAATTACAATGCATGTAACAGAAGAACAAAAAATAAAACCAAAGGTGTTTTATTATCCTTCATCACTATCGGAAAGTAATAAAATCGGTTATTAACAATTGCTTCGAATTTTTTGTAAGATCTGTGTAAACTTCTTCATATTGAGCCAAGCAGCGATTTATGTAACGTTGGAATCGTAAAGCCCTTTCTACGTTTGTGTCATTTTGTATAAAATGATTACCCAGCTTTCTTCCCAATGCGAGTCCTTCGCGGATGACTTTAGCAGTGAATGTTACTGGTACTAATTCCTCTTCATCAGATTTGTCAGACTCACTTTCGCAAACTAAGTTAACTAAATCATCCTCACTTAGTTCTTTATCAGCCATTAACTCTGCGATATCATCATCAGTAAAATCATCAAAACCTTCTCCGCCCAATGAATGCGCCATCTGTACTATCTGCGAATATTCATCATTTAACGTTGAAACGGAATGTTCATTTTTGACTACATTTGGCCACAATTTTTTCCAACAGCTATTGAGCGTTGTTTGCTTAATCGCAGTGTATGATAAGGCGATATGCTTCACACAGTCTAATATTGTAAAATTTTTCCAAGCACTAATAACTGTTAAAGATTCATTTTTCTCCATTTGTTCCAAAATATATGTAAAGGCTCGTTTTATGTACAAAGCTTTAAAAGTAGAAATTATGCCTTGGTCCAATGGTTGTAATAATGAAGTTGTATTTTTTGGTAAAAATTTTACTTCAACGTTCTCATATTCTAGATCTTGTGGGTGACCCGGTGCATTGTCAATTAACAAAAGCATTTTAAAAGGCAATCCCTTTGAACCTAAATATTTTTTGGCATCTGGGATAAAACATTCATGAAACCATTCAGTAAACATTGCAGCAGTAACCCACGCTTTCTTATTAGCCCTCCAATAAACGGGAAGATTATTGATGATTACTCCTTTAAAGGCACGGGGCATTTTTGATTTGTTAATCACTAATGGTTTCATAATATAATCTCCTGAAGCATTGCTACAGAAAAGAATAGTTGTTCGAAGTGAGGTTATGGAACTTGGACATAACACGCACGTGTTCAAACACAGTAGCATTTAGTAGAGTGCGATAAAAACAAAAAAAAAAATATTTGGAAAACCGTGTAAGAGCGAAAACGTGTAAAACGAGTACCGTGTAAATCGGGGGATAGGTGTATTAGTATTTTAGTGTGCAAGTGTAAGCGGCGATACTAGCGAAACTATCGGAAAGGGCGGAATCATATGCATACACCCAATAGTAAAGATTGAAGATGACTTATGCCCTCCCGGTAGGTTTGGCTTTGTCTTCCACTAATTCCGTCAGTTTACCAACTGAGGATACACCTTATGAAGTAAGCTCACGAACAATTTCATCATCCGACACATTGTTTAAGCACAGAGCGAAGATAGTGCCTTTCCTGGTGTTAAGGTTTTCATGGTAGGTGCATACTCTTGGGCATATTCCGAAGAGTGTTTTGAATGCAATAAACTTTTCAGCAACTTTAGTGTTGTTTTCTATTATTAACAATTTACCATCGCGTAGTTCCCAGATATAGGAAAAATCTTTGCTGATAAGTTTTATTGCTCTATGGACAGCGAAGTACGAATGTTGTGTTAGATGTTTATTTTCATCAGTTTAATTTAGGATCTGGGCGAGTATTAAGGATAAGGTTATTGGTCAATGGGCTCATGTGTTAAATTCCTTTTTTTTGTTCAGCATCAATTGCATGGATATTAAATATGCTTGTTCCCGGGTCGTGTGAAAAGGGGGGCCACGTTAAACAATATTCACAAACACACGCGGCTTAAGAAACCAAATGCAGGTTTTGAATCCAAACAATGCCTACTTACTTTCCATTGCAAAATTTTTGTAGTTACCCTCGTAAAACCACAAATAAAAAGGCTTTTTAATTTATGAACAAATCTCGCACATATTCTGTATATATAAAATTCGAGCATACGTAATTTTGTGATGCTTAATCTCCTAAAAAGCTAGACCAATTTTGATAAATTTTTTTTTGTTTTATTTCTTGGGTCACCAAGGTTTATGCTTCAGTTGGACCCGGTACGTTGTCGAGATACACGAACTTTTTTACCAAATTTTTACCATTTTTTTATATAGCGCAAACTATACTAAGCCAGCCGATTTTAATAATTTTTTAAATGACAAATTAATGCTAATGAAAAGATTTGCATACTTATTTTTTTCAGTTTTTAACTTTTAATATAATTTATTAAAATATTAAGTTGTTTGAAACCAATGCTTTTAATACTTTTGTTGTTTATTTTTCCTCTCTGAGTACGCACTCTTTGCGCTCTTCGTTTCTGTATTTTATGTTCATTTAAAGTGGGACAAGAAAGAGAGAATGTGTTTCGTTGTTTATGGTTTGCTTCGTTTGTGTTTCGTCTTTGATTGAGGCTATTGAACAATTTTGGTTTGTTGATAAGGGAATTAGTAAGGTCACGGGGTAGTCGGTACCAAAAACCAAAATGCGTTCTGTCGATTTTTTTTCTCTTCTTCTTTCACGTATTTAAGTATTACAAACATACATATTTCGAATACCACGCGTACACACATTTTACCGATATATTTTTTTAAAAACATTCAAAAAGCTTTACAAAATTTTTTTTTTAGTCCTGTGATGTAGGTTCTTATTTTATTTAACACGTGTTAAATCTTGTAGACGATGAAACTTGTTTTGGTTTGCTTGGCGATGTGAAAAAAATGGACCAAAACATCTGTAAACTTTTTGCGAAAAATAAAATTAAGTGACCAAAGAATTTAAAATGTATGTTGTCTGTGGCATTATCAGAGTACCTTGCACAAAACAAAATTTTTTAAGAGGAACTCTTCACAGAAGGCCGAGAAAGTGTTTGTGATGATGCCCGTCTTGGATAACAACAACCGATGAAAACGTTGAAGCAGTGAAGAAAGTTGTTATGAAGAATCGTCGAATCACTATTAGAGAAGTTGCTGACGATGTCGGCATATTGGTTGGCTTTTGCCATGCAATTTTTTCGTATGTTTTGGGTATGAAATTGTTAAATTTGGAGCAAAAGAAACGCCGCATGACCATCGCTCAGGAGCTGTTGAAAAGGGCCATACCTGATTCGAAAACATGGGTACATGGTTATGACCTTGGTTACAAAGGAAAGGAATGCCATCTGCTTCTTCACTGTCACTCGTGTCCATTAGTGAAGTTATTGAGTCCTTGAAAGATGCACGTTTACGGAATCTTTAGTTTTATCCAATGTAGCACGCTTCGCATTTGAACAACGTGAACTTGAAATTGCATCTGTTTGACTGTCTTCAAGCAAATCCAAAATATACTGTATACCTAGCACGGTCTTTAGCCAACTTATTTTTAAAAAAATTGACTTTATATCTTGGATCAATGAAGGTTGCAGTGACAAACAATGTTGCATTTTCCAAAACTGAAAATATTCTAATAAGTTCCTTAAAATGGCTGTCGTCTCACCAATGTGTTCATCGGATGAATCAAGGTTATTAAGAATTCTTTTCAAACTGGATATTAAGGGAATTACTGATGATACAAAAACATTGGCCGCACTTAATTCTTTGGTTACTTTTTCAAATAATCTTAGTAAACTGATCAGTTTTCCAATGAGCATCCACTCTTCGGAAGTCAGTTGGGGAATTTTATTATATGTGAATGCGTAAAGACATAAAGGCTCTTTAACTTTCAAAATACGTTCTAGCATATAAAAGGTGCTGTTCCATCTGGTAGCACACTCTTGTATAATCTTGATAATAAGCAAACACCTTTTTCATGTTTGCGCCTGCATCCCGGACTACGCATTTCACTTTTTGTTTAGGTATTTCCCACGACGTCAAGATTCTTTCAAGTTTACAAGCAATATTTTCTTCGGTACGGCGGCTGTCATTGAAGACTTATGCCTATAACACTATCATTTTCTTTCGAAATCGTATGTAATCCTATGACAAGTAAAACTCAGTAGCGAAACACCAGATCAAGAATCAGACCAGATGTCACTGGTAAATGGCATTTTTCAAAGGACTTCAGCAATTCAAGTATTTTCTGGCTCACTTTGCCATATAAATCGTCGAAGATAAATTAAGTAAAATACTGACGAGACTTCAAATTATAGGATGGACATAAGTGCTTTACTATTCTTCCGAATCCAACACATTCCACGAAACTAAATGGCAAATATTCTAACGCAATCATTCATTGATTTATCAACTGCCAATGACCTCGCAGATTTATCCAATGTATCGTTTTTTGGAGGCATTCTTGAATCGACATTTGTGTAAAGTCAGATTTATTTGCTTTGTGTTCATGGAAGTACGAGAGTGTTAATTGCATCTCGTTTTCGTTTTTCGCATTTCCAGTTCAGAATACTCGGTTTTATGCATTGGTTTCAAATGATTTTTCATAGCCGCCGTAGCACATCCTTTTCGAGAATATTCATTCTTACAAAGGTTGCATCTAGCTCGTTCAGCATAGCAAACGTATATATGTCCATATTTCACTCGACACTGATTTACTCATGTTGTCAAATCACTAATCACACTCTAAGGCCAAAAATTATTATTAACTCGGTTACGAAACTTTTTATTCTCAAATTTATAGCAAAACTAACTGCGAATTTTTTAAGAATTAGAATGTTGGCGCATTTCGACTAAGAAGCGGTGAAAAAGGTCGTTGCCACAGAACATATAATAATAAAGAATAAATAAATGAAAGTGCCTCACCTATGTATAAAAGCACACTACTAAACTTTTGAAGAAAATGGTAGGATTCAAGTTTTAAAATAATTACCGTAGTTGTGTTCTATAATATTATTCATTTATTTAAATATTTTTGATACCCAACAACAAATTGCGTGAGCAATCCCTTTGCGAGCGATATGTTCAGTCTATATAATTTTATAGTCTTTGCGTTTGGCTACTACGGCGTAAGTAATATTATGTTCAAACCTGTAACTCACCCTTTTTAAGCTTAGCTATCTCACTATAATGAGCGAAAATGCAAACACTTGATTTTCGTCACATTTCATTTTCTAATTTTTGGATTCACCTCCCTTCGCTAAAGAAGTTTCACTTCCATATTGTAGTTATGAGGGTGAGGCACACTACTTAAATTTTTTTTTCTAGTTTTCAAGGCAATTCTGAAGAAGGGGTGGTTCTATGTTCCAGGAGGTACCATCTTAAACTTAAACTTCACATCTCTTGTAACTCAACGCATACCTATGGCATACAATTCATTTTCAACAATTCGGCGTTTTATCAAAGAAGTAGGGCCTTCCATAAACATGAAAGCATACCTACGAGTATATACGAAGTTTGTTCAAAAAGTAGCGAATTTTGGATTTCCGCGAGTTACGTATATTCGATTTTCTTGTGGCGTTATGTTGGTGCTCACGTCCCTCACTTATGCTGAAAAGGTGGGCCATTTTGAATGTTCAGTTAATTTTTGAAAGCTGCTTTGCTTGCACGTGTTTTGGCTCGTCTTCGATTTTTGCCTATTCCACAAAATAGATCAAAGTGAAGAAAATACTATTGGCCAATCGAATCACCGTTAGAGAAGTTGCTGAGGATCTAAACATATCTATTGGCCCCTCCCATTCGATTTTTACTATTGACTTGGGTGTGGGTCGCCGCAACATTCGTACCATAATTGGTCAATTTTCGACCACATCGCATTAACATTATTAACGAGCTGTTTGACTCTGTTCGCGACGACCCTAATTTGCTTGTACGCGAATTTTCGGCCAAAACCAATAAACTAATAAGGCCGCAGCTTCCGTATTCCCCAGATCTGGCCCCCTGTGACTTTTTCTTGTTCCCGAAACTGAAGAGGCACATGAAAGGACGACGCTACGCTACGATTGAGGAGATAAAGACGGCATCGAAGGAAAAGCTGAACAAGATCACAAGAAATGATTTTTTGAAGTGCTTCGAGGATTGGAAAAAACGTGGGCACAAGTGTATAATATCTGGTGGGAATTATAGTGAAGGGGGCAAAATGGATATTGATGAAAAAACTCTAAATTCGCGATACTTTTTGATCAAAGAGAGAGACTCAAAGAGAGAATTGAAAGTACTCATGTTGTACGAAATATCATGGGAACGGAAATAACACAAAACCACCCAAATACGTGCCAATTGTTCGCTTATCAACGCCATTTAGTGGAGGAAACTTTTCAGTATTATCAGCTTTTTTTTTTTTTTTTTTTTGTTCCCGATTGGATATGTACTATTGTTTTCCTACATCTTATATCTTAAATATAAAAGAAAACACTAAGTACACTTTTAACAATAAGAGGGGAAAAGGCAGTGGACAAAATCAAACATTTTCGAATTGTCTCTTGAATAATGATACTGGGTGTCTTAGGCCTCATTTTTGAGAGCTACTTGCGGCAGGCCAACCGCAAGATGCCTCTCAGCGCCACCCGTAACCTAAGTTAGGTCAGATCGACTGGTCTGCTTCGTTTTAAGCGTCTACGTCTAGACAATTCGTGAGATGGAAGGTCTGTTATTTCTAGATTGGTGTGTCGCTCTAATGT
Source organism: Amiota minor (assembly GCA_037043295.1). Taxonomy (NCBI): domain Eukaryota; kingdom Metazoa; phylum Arthropoda; class Insecta; order Diptera; family Drosophilidae; genus Amiota; species Amiota minor. Next base: position 14,565 of record JBAMAW010001881.1, on the reverse strand, counting down.
TTTGTGGTACCTCCTGCTAGCATTAATGATTTCTTCCTGAATCATATTTACGCCGAGGTCTTTGTGAATTTCATAGTTAGTGATAAACCAGTTCGCATTAACTATTGATCGAAGTATTTTTGATTGTTGACGCTGAATGATGTTAATGTTAGTTTTCTTGGCTGTACCCCATAATTGCATGCCGTACGTCCATATAGGCTTAATTACGCTATTGTATATAACCAATTTCCCATTGGTTGTTAACTTAGATCTACTGTTAAGAAGCGGGTATAGCTGCTTAAATTTTAATATGAGCTGATCTCTCTTTTTTTGGATATGATGTTTCCACGTCAGTTTACTGTCAATATGCATGCCCAGGTACTTTGCCACATTACTTAATGGAATGTCAGTACCTTTTATTTTTAATTGTCTTGGCTGATAAGCTGTCCGTGTTGTGTATATCACTTGCGTCGTTTTTAGTTCATTCACTTTTATTTTCCATTTATCAAACCAATTGCAAGCTTTGTCAAGAATATTCTGCAGTTTAGTTGTTGCTACAACTAAATTTTTATGGGAGTACATTAGTACTGTATCGTCAGCGAAGGTAGCCACCATTGCCGAGCTATCTCCTGGAGTCGGGATGTCTGATGTGTATAAAGTATACAACATAGGACCAAGCACGCTTCCCTGAGGGACTCCTGCTCTTATCTGTCTTAGCGTAGAAGATTCATCCTTACATTTAACGTAGAAATAGCGAGAGTCAAGGTAGCTTTTAATGATTTCAAATAGATCAGTTGGAAATACGGTCCTAATTTTACTCAGTAGGCCGTCGTGCCAGACTTTGTCGAAGGCCTTTTCTATGTCCAGAAAAACACCAACACAGAACTTTTTTTCATCAAGGTCCTTTAAAATTTTGTGAGTTACTCTGTGGACTTGCTGAATTGTGGAGTGACTTTGTCTAAACCCGAATTGGTGGTCAGGTATGATTCTGTTCACATCTAGTATTGGTTGTATTCGGTCAAGTAGGAGACGTTCAAATACTTTAGAAAGTAAGGGCAATAGGCTGATTGGTCTGTACGAGGACGCCTTGGTTGGATCTTTGCCCAGTTTGGGTATGGCTATTATTTCAGCAACCTTCCATAAAGATGGGTAGTGCTTTAGTCTTAATATCGCATTGAACAAATTCCTAATAAATACGATTGCCTTCGCAGGGAGCTCTTTGAGTAACTTTCCAGTTATTTGGTCATAACCAGGCGTTTTTCTCTGACTAGTGCGCTTTTCAATACAGTGCCTAACTTCATTGCTTGAAATCATTTTTGTACAGTATTGTGGAGATGGAGTCCTGTTGTACAAATTGGTGTTACTATTAGATTGATTGGTAGTAAAAGCCCTTTCATAATAGTCAGCCAGTAGTGAAGCTTTGTCATAATTGGTTCTAGCCCAAGTACCATCCGATTTCAAAAGTGGCGGCTGGTGGAAGGTGCGATTTGTGAAGTGCTTAGCAGCCTTCCATAATGAGTAGTTAGTGTCAGATGTCGGCGATAATGTTTTTGTATAATTTACAAATTGTTCATTTTTAAAATTCCTTAGACTGATTTTCAAATCTTTGATTCCTTTGTTAAGTTTTGCTTTGTCATTTGGATCTCTCGTCCTTTGCCAGATCTTACGCAGTTTGTTTTTGTTCGCGACTTGAATTTTTATTGAGCGGGGGAAAATATATTTGTCCTCTTTTGGATTAAGATCAGGCGTTGCTCTATTAGCTGCTTCGTTTATAATGTCATTCAAGTATATCACTGACTTTTCAATATCGTCAGGTTCTTTAAGAGATACATTTATTGTGAGGCTATTGTCAATAAATTCTCTGTACGTCTCCCAGTCAGTTCTGAAGTTATACATTTTGCACGCGGGTTGATCTTTTTTTATTGCGCAACTATATTCAACTTGTATTGGTGAATGATCGGAAGAAAGTTCAAGTCGGGAATCAATTTTGAAATGTGTTATACTCATGTTTTTTAATACACAGAAGTCTATTAAATCCGGTATTTTAGTCCGATCTGTTGGCCAATATGTGGGTTCACCTGTACTCAAGTGCATCCCCCCAATCGTTTGAATTGCACTTAGCAAGTTTTTCCCTTTGGTGTTTGTCAGCCTTGAACCCCAGTTTACATGTTTCGCGTTGTAATCACCTGCTACGAAGAACCTTGGACCAAGCTCTTTAAAGTAGTCCTTAAATTGAGCTGTTGAGATTGAGTGTCTAGGTGGGCAATAAATCGCTGCTATTGTGAAAGGTCCATATTTGTCTTCTAATAGCAATTTGGTCGACTGAATGTGAGCGTGTTGATAATTTTCTAGTTCAACGTGTCTAGTATTGTTTTTAACAATGATAGCCGTGCCACCATGTCCTGAACCATCCGGGTGATTTGTTTTATATATTTTATATCCGGGAATGGTCAAGTAGTGATTACTTGTGCAATGGGTTTCAGAGATTAGAGCTACGTCAATCATATTGTCATTTAGAAATAGTTGGAGTTCAAGGATATGTTTGTGCAAACCATTGGCATTCCACGCAATAATTCTTAATTTATTGTCCATTTTGTTTGTCAAGTTTGGTTATCAGGATGGTGATTATATTCATCATGTTAGTCACCTGTTGAATCAATTGCTTCATCATGATTTTAAGTTCAGCTGAATCGTCATTTTGCATAATATTATTGTTGTTTTGATGGGAGGAATTACTTTCTATGGTCGGATTCTCAGTTGAGATGACTTTAGATTTTTGGGTTGGTCGGTTGATTGGCTGGGGTTGGGGAGTCGCAGCTGTAATTTGCGCGTAGCTTATACCATTCTCCACTTTACGGGATGTTATGGGCATTTGCTGAACTTTTGTGAGATCCGTCAATATTTTAGGTCGAAGGGCAGGAAACCGTTGGATTTTAAGGGTTTTGTATATTTCACAACCCTTGTAGTTGGCTGTATGAGCTCCACCACATAGAGCACATTTTATTTTAATAGTTGACTCCATACAACAGTCGATTGTTTTGTGCTTACCAGCACATTTGACGCATACTGGATCCCTGGTACAATAGTTTCGGGTGTGCCCGTATTTTTGGCAGTTGCTGCATTGCACTATCATTCTCTTGTTGTGGGGGGCCTCAAATTTAATCTTGGTATGTAGTAATGTCGTAATATTATAAATATTTTTATTAGTTGAACTACTTTTAAGTTCAATTGAGAACAAAGGGAGTGGTTTATTGGTTGTTCTTTGTAGGATATTATGTATATTTATTACTTCATGACCTAATATCTTCAGTTCGCGTTTTATGTCGTCGGTGTCTGTTGATTGATGAAGGTGTCTCAACATAACTTTAAAACCTCGTTCATCTTTGGGCTTGAAAGTGTAATATTTCGTTTCTTTGGTTTTTAGTAATTCAATGATTTTTTTATAATGTAGGGGCTCTGCCGGTTGGATACGTACTTCATCATTGGGCAATGTTTTAAGTACGTAGTTATGATCTACAATTTCATACAGAGCATTATTAAGAATGGAGATTTCTTCTACCCCCTGCACATAAATAGGTGGTGGCTTATTAGCTTTTGGAGGTCGCTTGGAATCATTGTCCATAGTATTCTTCGCTTCTTCTAAATTGTCGTCGTCGACATCTAAGATGCCAAAATAATTGGAAGATGGCTTGCCAAGCCAGTAGTTAAGTGTGGTCTGCTTTTTTTTTTGTTTAGGTTTATTAGAAGATATGGTAGGTGACGCTTTGGTTGTTTTGGGCTTTTTGTTAATGTTTGGGGATTGATCAGTCGGTATGGTTGGTGATTGCGTTTTTCTATTTCTTTTATTTGAAGCTAACTGTTCAGATCCAGTTTTATTATTTGAGTTTTGTACTTTTGTGATAATTGTTGGTGTAGGCAAAGAAGCGATCGAATCGTTGTTGTTGTTGTGGATATGAGTTTTAGGATTAGTTGTTGTTGCGGTAACTGCATACGATGACGCGATCGAAGCAGTTGTTGAGAAAACTGTTGTTGTTGATGCAACCAATGAAGCTGTAGATGTACAAGCAGTGCTTTGTGTTATAGTTGTTGTAGTTGCTGATACAGTTGCAGCTTGGGTAGAGTACAGGGGCGGTTGTGGGGTAGAGTACAGGGGCGGTTGTGGGGAAGGGCATTGGGTGCTCCATGGTAAGGAGCACCTGGTGTTTGCGCTGTCTGAGCAAAGAACTGGAGAACAAGAACTTGCCCTGCGCTCAGGCGACTTGGTGGTTAAAAATGAGGATTCATTTTTGTTTTTAGGACAGGAAGAGACAAACGAGAAATATGCATTTCTCGTCGCCTTTGTTTTTGAATTGTTTTTTTGATGAGCAAAGCTCATCTTAACGATTTTGTTGTAGATCTCTATTGATTTCTTTGTATGTTTTAAATTTTACTTTACTAATGCAAAGATTTGCATAGAAAAGGGAACTAAATTTAAAACAACAAAAAATTGCAATCAATAGAAATTTTGTTTTTTTTTTTTTCGATGCTGAGCTTAGGAGCGGAAGAAAGAAACACGTCTTCACTGTTCGAATGCTAGCAATGAATGAATTTTATCTGCAGCACCGAGTCCTACAATCCCTCGTGCACGTACTCCAGTAACTATAATCAGCAACGAAACGCTGCAACAGGCTCCGGGTAACAATGAATCGAGTCTCACGGCATTTTACGAATCTTTTATATTACCTTAGTACTGTACATACTGTTTTTTTATTGTACTTATTATGTTTTAGTTACATATTGGGTCCCTTTTTTTGTGTTCAAAGAAGTGTTTTTTTTTTTTGAAAAAAAAAAAAAAAATATATACATCATTCAAAGTATTGTCCGCCGGAAGCGACTACTTTTTCCCATCTCTCTGGTAATTTTCGAATAACATCTCATCATTGAGTCATTTTTCGATTTCTTCAAAAGACCCGAACCGGTGACCCTCTAAATCGTTCCGCATCCGTCGAAAAAGCCAGTAGTCGGAAGGAGCAAAGTCTGGAGAATACGTCGGGTGGGGTAAGACCTCCCATTTCAGCGTGTCCAGGTAATTTTTGGCCGTTACTGCTACGTGGGGCCGTGCGTTGTCATGTTGCAAAATCACCTTGTCATGCATTTCAGCCGTTTCTGGCCGTTTTTCACGCAATGCTTGGCTCAAACGCATTAGTTGTAGTCGATAACGTTCCGCATGAATGGTTTCGTTTGGTTTTAGTAATTCATAATATATCACACCCGTTTGGTCCCACCATATGCAGAGCATGACCATTGAACCGTGGATGTTTTGCTTTGGCGTCGATGTAAACGATGATGGAACGGGTTCACCAGGCTTGGCATAGTATTTTTTGTTCTTGGAGTTATATACATTTTTTATCTTCAGTCACGACCCGGTGCAAAAATCCCTTCCTTTGATGTCTTTCAAGAAGCAGTTCCGAAGCGAAAAATCGCCTTTCGACATCTCTCGGCTTCAACTCGTACGGCACCCAATATCCTTACTTTTGAATAAATCCCAATTGTTTTAACCGAACGGAAATTGCTTCATTTTGCGTTTTGCACGGATCTTGATCCAGTAAAGCCTCCAATTCCTCATCTTCAAACTTTTTGGATTGGCCAGGACGCTCTTTGTCTTCGACACTAAAATCACCACTTTTGAAGCGTCGAAACCACTATCTGCATGACTTATCGGTCGGAGCAGATTCACCATAAACTTCCTCAAACATTCGATGGGCTTCAGCTACACTTTTCTTCCCATTAAAAAAGAAAATCAAAACTTCCCGCAAATGCTGTTTATTTAACACAAATACGGACATTTTCGAAGAGGCAGAAAACAGTGTTGTTGTCAGAAACATATGCTGATGCACACTAATTATGGTTGAAAGATATCAAACCTTTCCATTGGAATAGGTAATCGCTTCCGAAGTCGGCCACAACTTGCAGGTGGTGGAGCCATCTTTTGAAAGCGGACCAAACTAATTTGTACTTCCATTATTTAAAAATTTTGTTCTGAATGAAGCTACGCTCTACACGGGTGTTCCACGATACCTCTTCCTTTTTTTTTTTAATGTAGTTAAATGTGGTACTTATTTTTTTAGTTTTTAATTCACAGACTAACATCACGTCGGCGGCGTAGATACGCGCGCCGGGCAACGTTAGTCTATTATATAATCCGGATTTATTTTTGTAACACGTAATAAGTTTCCGTAAAATTAAAATTAATATTTCTCCATGTTTTCAATTTATTTTTTTAGCACCGGATCCACCATCAAACCTAAGCGTACAAGTACGAAGTGGAAAAAATGCAATAATTTCATGGTCATCACCCACTCAGGGCAGTTATACAGCATTTAAAATAAAAGTTTTGGGTCTGTCAGAAGCATCAAGTCTGTATAATAGAACGTTTCAGGTTAATGACAACACATTCCAACACTCGGCCAAAGAATTGACGCCCGGTGCAACATATCAGGTACAGGCGTATACAATTTATGATGGAAAGGAGTCTGTAGCGTATACGAGTCGTAATTTCACAACAAGTAAGTTTGATCGTGGATAAAAACGTATTGAACTCAACGGTCCAAAATTTTGTTATTTTAATCTTGTGTTATTGGTTTTCTTTGCTATTTGTTTTTGTATTTGATTCTGGTTTTGGTAACTAATTTCATTGTTTCAACTACTTTTTATATTTGTAACTAAAAAAAATAATAAATTTATTAACAAAACCTAAGGTAGAAGGACGCGGCATAAAGATTTATTGGATATAAAAATCTTAAGAGGTAATGTGTATCTATAAATTTTAAAAGTTTTTTAAGCATGTAAACTTATCAAAAAACAAAAAAACAAATAAAGTAAACATCATTTGTTCGCGCAACGTGCCAATGCACAGTGAGAGAAATGACTAATCTGTATTAATTGATTTTTGAATACACCACTAAAATTTTTGATGATTTCTGCTTTGTTTTTCTCACGATAATCGCACAGCTGAGAGCTTTAAACATAGCCAACGTTACAGCATGTACGTCAAAACTTTGGCCGTCTTTTTCCAATGATCCGACTTTCTACGATATATTCGATCCTTGACACGAAACAGAACTACATTGCGATGCAAGCTCTCTCAGATTCGGAGCAATTTTAATGCGAACAACACATACAAAAATTATATGTCACAGTTTCAAACTGGAAACAACATTAGCAATTATGTACGCATTAAAAAGATTCAGACTATCTTCATGGTATAACTTCCCAAATAGTCACAGATTGCAATTTTTTGACAATGACATTAAACAGAAAAGAACTAAATCCAAAAATAGCGACATGGGGTTTCGAACTCCAGAATTACGTTTACACATTGGGATATAGGTCTGGAAAACGTACGCAGGATGTAGATGCACTTAATAGAAACACAAACATACTAGTAGTGGAAACTAAAACTTTTGAAGAAAATCTAATAATTTGCTAGGGAGACAAAAAAAAAAAAAAAAAACTAGTGTGCCTCACCTATATAAGCACACTGTTGAAGTGAAACTGCTGAACAAAATGGTAGGAATCAAGTTTTAAAATGATTACTAGAATTGTGTTTTATAATTATGTTCATTTATTTCATTATTTGCTGATACAAATCTTATGATAACTAAAACGAGATACAAATATTCGAGTATCTACCGTATTTAAGTCCAGTGTAAATATATCAACTATTGCTGTTCTACGTTTTGTTGTTGATTTTAAAACAAATTATCAATTATAAGCCCATGTATCAACTACGTTGAGAATATCTTCGTTTAAACCATCCTCAATTACTGACTTATACAATACTAGATATGCCCAGCCAGCTTTGCAAACATAATGATGAAAATGATTAACAAATAAACATAATGATGATTGTCTGAGGAGATGTTAGTTTACATCACTTTTTTTTGCTACAAATAAGCCAAATTAAAAATATTATGTGGTAAGTAAGCAGAAAATATTGCCTGTAGAGGATTCGAACCCGCGTTGGATGGACTACGAGACACCTGCTCTATGCACTAACTAAAGAGAAGCGTCATGTTTAATTCATATGCAAAGCATCATTTATTAAATATTTTCTTATCATTTTTCACAAATGTGCACCGGCAAAAGTCACCGTACCTCCAAAACTATGCCATTACAAAGCTAAAGATTCCAAAGATTTTAAAGTAATAAACATTCTTCAAAGGCAATGAACCAGGTCACGGGCACCACTTTTAAAAGCAAGATGTAACCATTAAAATCATATCATACGTATAGAATTATTTATTTCTTAATAAAAAACAATGGAACAAAAAGCTTCAAAAACTAAACAAATTCAGTAAACCCTTTTGGAATACAACCAAACCAATTAAAAAGAAAAACAAATTGTATACCTTGCCTTTACAATGCTGATGTAGCTTTCGTTTCTGGATGGCTTTGAACAGAAACATAAACTAACATCTTCTTCCTAGTCAAACTCAGAAACGACAGACCAAGTTAATGAATGTATTCATGAAATCCGTTGCCGCAAACCACAATGGGGTAGTTGTGCATCAACACATACAAAGAAACTTCAAGTATGCCAGAATAAACTTTTAAGACTATTATTAAACGGACAAGCAATGTAGGACTGTGTCTAGGTGCCTTTAGACAAAGCAATGCATAAGAAAAAAACATATTGACTTTTCACTCGCACGCATGCAATTACATACACATACATATGTGAACACAATATCGTTCTGTTTGCTTTGGTTTTGTTAAGTTTTCTCACTACTATTTCTGCGCGCCTGGTTGCCTGAAATTAGATTTGACAGTTTATTGAGTACCATTATAAATACGTACATACAAAAAATACTACAATTTCTATTGTTATTTATTTCTCAGATTTTATCAAACATATTTTATGATTTATATTATTTATTTATGTTTGTTTATATATGCATTTTTTCACTAAAGCTGATGATACATGATTATATACTTATATACAGAGTTTAGCAAATGCTTTCAACTGAAATATGTACATAATATCTCGTTATTGACTTAATAAGTATATCTTTAATGCGTGTTTTCTTAATATTGCATGATGTTGTAAACATTTTTCTACTCTTCACGCAGTGAATAGTATTATAAGTTTGTCATGAAGTTTGCAACAGGCAGAAGGAGACAACAGAGACCCCATAAAGTATATAATACACACTTGGCCGCGTTTAACATGGGGATTACGTTCCTGGAAAATAGCGTGTTAAGCGAAATCGTGTTAAGTGAGACAAAAAGCCAGTACAAAACAAGTAAAAAGAAGTTTAACTTCGCCTATGCTGAAGTTGATATACTCTTCACGCACCCCCTAGAAAACGTTTTTGCCTACACTCTTTGATAGAACAATCAGAAATGTCTCATTATTGATTTGACTTATAGTTAAGCTATAGTCAGCAGAATTTGATGAAGAACAAGTGATTGATGAGTTGAATGTGGAGCATGTTGATCCGGAGCACTGGTAAACAACATATTCAGAACGCAATCAATGCACCTGACCAGACTAATGTCCGGTTTCCTGCTGCAGAGCCAGCCACGGTTTTCGCTAATAATGTGCCTTTCCCACCGCCACTAATTGCCGAAGGCGTTACCAAAATCAATGGATTGATCAAGGACATTAATGCAGTCACCTCGCCTGACGTTGTAAAGACGTGATCTGGATTATAATGACCAATAACTCCGTCGCACATCGGGCAAAGGTAGAAATGTTGAGGGTTCAAAAAATCCTGTTTCACTTCTACCAGCTTGAAGAGGAGAGATCATATCGGGTGGTTGCCAGGGGTCTTCACCGCTCCATAGAACAGGAACCAATCTGGGACACATTGTGCGTAGTGTGCACAATGTTAAAAGCCGCACGGATGGTGCGGAGCTTAATCTGTTTTTTGTTGAGCTGTATCCTGCTAAGAATAATCAGAAAATATATAGAGTTAAGACTCTCTGTCAACAGGTGACGATAGTACCTCCTTGTACACATAACGATGTACCACAACGTCAACGCTGCCATGAGTACGGCCATACTAAGCGTTTCTATGAAAAAAGTTTCCGTTTTGTGAAATGCGGTAAGGAACATGCATCAACGAACTGCGTTAAGCCAGGAAATGTGGAAGCTGAGTGTGCCATCTGCCATGAGGCCCATACGTCCAATCAGAAGGGCTGTGCTGTTCGCTGGCTTCCCCAAATAGTGCCATCAGCAATTGTGGCTCCAGAGATGTCATAAGCTGATGCACTCCGTAGGGGCAAGCTTACAGCCTCAGCAACAATACCAGGAGCCGCTACAACAACCTATGCAGCGGGCCTAACAACCAGCTATTTCCTCACCAGCAACCACAACCGAAACAACAAAAACATCAGAAGCAGTAGTTGCTTAAACGGGTACAACAAAAACAACGCCAACAGCATCAGCAGCTACAGCAGAATTTAAAACCAACAGATACAACAAATGCATCAATACAAACAACAGCAAGAGATATTGCAGCCAATTCTGTGGCAGCACCCACAAAAAGAGAAACTTCAACGTTGACGTTTTATGATCGACGCGGTCTGTATTTTTCCAACCGACAAAATGGTCGTGTCGTCCGCAAACGTTGCTGTGACAGAGTTCTCATTATTAGGTAAATCGCATGTGAAAAGTAGATAGTGAATGGGTCCCAGCACACTACCCTGGGGGACGCCCGCTTTTATTTCCTTGAGGTCGGAGTAACTGTCATCATATTTAATTTGAAAAAATCGTTCTGATAAGTGTGATTTCATTATTCTCTTGATAATAACGCTTTAATTTTATTGAGAGGCCCGCTGTGACACGCTTTGTCAACGGCTTTGGAAACGTCAAGAAAGAACGCGGAGCATTGCTTTTTTTCTTCAAAGGCGTTTTCGATAACTCGAGTTATTCTGTGAATTTGGTCGATTGTAGAATGTTTCGTGCGAAAGCAAAATTGATGCGTAGGTATTAGTTTTCTCTGCTCAACAATATAATTGGGATGTTTGCAAGTAGCTTCTCCATTAGTTTAGAAATAATAGTTAGAAGAGATATAGGCCGATATGATGTTACATTATGCGCTGCCTTCCCTGGCTTGCAAAACATGATCACCTCAGCAGTTTTCCACTAGATTGGAATGTGTTCCAATTTGAAAGTAGCATTCACAATTGCTGTTACCCTTGTAATGACAGTTTGTTGGAGCTGTTTTAAAATTTCGCTGGTGATGAGATCATAGCCGGGTGACTTTTTTGATTTTAGTTTTTTTATTTCAGCATCTAGTTCACTTTCTGTTACTGAAGGCATTATGATATTGTTATCATAATTAGCAGGTTACATATCAGCTACACTTGATGTGTCATATGGCTTTAAGGTATTCTGAGAAGGTATTAGCATTTTCTCCATTTCAAAAAAGCCCACGTATTGTCGAATTTTTTTACTGGTGGGTTTGTACTTTAGGATGTGAAAAGTTTTTTATGCACTTCCAAAGTGAATATTCGCTGCTACGCTCATTTGTTAGTTCCATTAAGTAGCTAGTGAGAGAGCTATTTTTGAATACCTTTATATTATTGGTGAGTTCTTTTGATATTTTATTAATCCTGGTTTTGTCACAAGGAGATCTGTTGCCACCGTCGGCGTAATCTGCGTTTCTCTGCAACCATTTCTATTATTTCCCTTGTATACTTATGTCCTGATGTAATAGTTATTTTTCCTAGTGTGCTGTTATTTTGGTGTAAAGTCTTCTCGAGATTTAAAAGCCTTTTTTCTAGCGCCATTGTAAACTCATTTTGCTTATTGAGCTCATCTAATATTTGTTGTAGGATATTCGTGATTATACGATTGGCATGATTTGCATTGAGGACTAAGTTTTGAATGTCCTCGATATTAACTACAGAGTGCAATATTGTGTTTATTTCGTGTATTTTTTTAATGCTTTCAGTTTTATCAAATGTCAGAATAAACATTTCTAAGGGTTTCTTCGTTTTCCATTTTAGTTTGTTAACAACATCCATGGCTTTTAATCCTTGTTCTTGCAGATCTGTTGTTATTTCCTTTGGATCGTTGGAGTGATGTAGGTTTTTCGCCAAAAACCTTAGCGGTCGGGATTGTTTATTTCCGTATGTGTACCCGAAAGATTCATATTGGTTAGCGTTTTTGTTATTTTTTTTTATAATCATCAGGGCCTAATGCATTGATTTTGTAAATATTATTATTAAGGAGCTTAATGGAGAATTCATTTTTTGAGTCCTTTTTCGCAATATTATAAATCTGTTGGTGTTCTCATTCTCCCGATAATATTATTGGTGGGGGTCGTGAACTTTTCTTTTCTTGTAGACTGATCGGTTCGATTGATATAGCCTTTGTGGTAGTAGGCTCCAACGTTTCAGGTGATAGTTCAGCATTTCTTTTCTTACAGGATCTAATCAGTTTCTCGGGCAAGTTCTTCTTCAGCTGTTTCATAAACAGCATTTTTGTTGCTATTTGTGAGCATTTTATTATTTGCTTTGAGACTTTGGTTTTCTTTTTTGAGTAGAGCTAACTCATTGTACTCTTCACGGAAGTGAATAGTATTATAGGTTTGTCATGAAGTTTGTAACAGGCAGAAGGAGACAAAAAAACCATATAAAGTATACAGTAACGTGCAAAACTGAGCAAATGGTTACAAATTTAACTTTAAGGCGCTGTAAAAATATTAATACCCAATCAAATTCTACAAAAGTAGTTTTATTTTATTCTTTGTTTAATTATTAAACGAAATAGCTTAGAAAATATTTAAAAAAAAAATTTTAAATCTTAAAACAACTGCTGTGTTCTCAGTTATGCACGTTTCGCACTTATAAAGCTTAAAGCGCCGCTTTAGTATTTGGTCCTTTATTTTTAATTGCACTTTTAATACGCTTGGGCTTGCTTGCTATTTCTACCTTATCAGGCAGTGGCTTCTTGACTCTATCAAGATTTTTTGGCATATTGCCTCCGCCTTGTGAAGGTGTTCTCATAGGTGGCATTTAGGTAAATTAGGTGACAAACTTTCCAAAAACACATAGACAACCGCTAGCACTGTAGAAATTGTTGAAAACTACTGCTAGCCTGTGTTGTTGTTATTGTCTCATATGCTAAAAAAATGTACAAATAAAATTCAGAAGAAAATTTTTTAATTACAATATTATTTTTATTTATCCTTTTTTTGATTCATTTTTATTATTATTATACATTATTATTTTTATTGATATATTTATTTTGTTTCTCATTAAACACAAAAACACGCATTAATGAGAGAATGAGAGTTCTATTAAAACAGAATTAAGTAAAAATAAAAAAAAAAATTATTCCCGGTGCAGCACTCGAACCGCATGTTCTAGTCCTACTTTATAACCACTACACCACCCAGGCATTTTAATTGTCTTTGCCTAAATAGCTCCAATATAATAATTATAAATATTTAGAGAGCAGAATGAAATAGTCCAAGTAGACAAAAGTTAAGGTGTATGTGTGAGTTTTACGAATTTCGTAAAGACTGTTCATTTTAATTATTGCTTTACTTTTGGTTTGTTGATCATTATCATCATTATGTTTATTTGTTGATCATTCTCATGTTTGCATCAAATATCATAAATATCGATCAACAAATACCGACGAAGTTATAAACATTCATAACATCCAACAAAGAACAACCAATAAACCACTTCCTTTGCTCTCAATTGATCTTAAAACTAGCTCAACCAATAAAAATATTTATAATGTTACGTCATTACTACACACCAAAATTAAATTTGTGGCCCCCCACAACAAGAGGATGATAGTGCAATGCACCAACTGCCAAAAATACGGGCACACCCGAAACTATTGTACCAGGGATCCAGTATGCGTCAAATGTGCTGGTAAGCACAAAACAATCGACTGCTGCTGTATGGCGTCAACTACTAAAATAAAATGTGCTCTCTGTGGTGGAGCTCATACAGCCAACTACAAGGGTTGTGAAATATACAAAACCCTTAAAATCCAACGGTGTCCTGCCCTCGACCCAAAATATTGACAAAAGTTACGCAAATGCCCATAAAGTCCAATAAAGTGGAGAATGGTATAAGCTACGCGCAAATTACAGCTGCGCCTTCCCAACCCCAGCCAACCAACCGACCAACCCAAAAATCTAAAGTTATCGCAACTGAGAATTCGACCATAGACAGTAATTCCCCCCATCAAAATAACAATAACATTATGCCAAATGACGATACAGCTAAACTTAAAATCATGATGAAGCAATTGATTCAACAGGTGACTAACATGATGAATATAATAACCATCCTGATAACCAAACTTGACAAACAAAATGGACAATAAATGAAGAATAATTGCTTGGAATGCGAATGTTTTGCACAAACATATCCTTGAACTCCAACTATTTCTAAATGACAATATGATTGACGTAGCTCTAATCTCTGAAACCCATTGCACAAGTAATCACTTCTTGAGCATTCCCGGATGTAAAATATATAAAACAAACTACACGGATGGTTCAGGACATGGTGGCACGGCTATCATTGTTAAAAACAATACTCAACACGTTGAACTAGAACATTATCAAC
>JBAMAW010001878.1:0-112938 GCA_037043295.1 Amiota minor | reverse complement strand
GTCAGCTCTACTGTCGGAATTCGAGGCACAATGTCGTCAGTAAATTATTGATGGGAATGGAAAACAAAATACAAAAGCAAAAATATGTGATGTGATGTTATGTTACGATGTGAAACAAGGGCGGGTAGTTTAAGATGGGGAAGAGAAAAGCAAATTGTTGATGCTAAATGATTATTTTTATAAACATTTATATATTTTTAAATTGTTAAACGTAAATTAATTATAATGATATGATGATGATGATAATGTAAAAGATTTGTTATGTAAAGTACAATCAAGCAATCGATGTAGAAAATAGACGTAGAAGAGAGTCTCGCAGGCGAACTCGGAACCAAGCATTCAAATATTGTATGCTTCGTTAGCGAAACGGTTATGTTAACTTATTGTTCCAAACAAAAGATTATCCAAATTTAGATTTATACAAATTAACATATTATTCTTTCTTTCATTCTTTCAATCAAATCAATTAGCAATTCTAAAAATGATAATCATATTGTGAATATTGAAAGAGATCAGCAATAATTATATTTACAATAATTAAGCTTTCGCTTTAAGTTAAAAACGATTTCTTGTTGGGAACGTGAATTGTTAATTTTTTTTTTTTATATATATGAATTTGTTACCATAACAATTTTGTAATCGTCTTATATCATTGAATGAATGAATTAATATGAATAATGAATCTGTAAATACAGAGAGGAGAGAAGACAATGCGCTAAAAGCTTAGTAATTTTATCTTATTCTAAAGAAAAATTTTAATAATATTTATTAAAACACAAAAAATACTCTCTATACCTCACAATAATTATATATAAAAAAAAAAAAAAAATACAATAATAAAACAAAAACAAATATTTAACATAAAACAAAACAATTTTTCATTACAAACATGTAATTACATTTTATAGAGGAAATAGAGATATATGCCTATAGTATATATTGTATGGTATGGCTTACCATATCAATCAATTCAGAGACCGTAACGGTTACACGAGTAAGTTATATTTTGAAAAGTTGTTTTATAAGAATTATTTCATGAGTTATATTCTCTATAATAATATAATAATTAGCCAAAATTTCAGCCCCTTCATTAAATATTAAATTAATCATTAGAACACAATATGTAATTAAAATATACAATTGAAAATCTGAGGGTTAGGTCATGTTGATTTTGGACAAAGCTTGCTTACAAGAGTAAATCTTTAACATTTTAATTATATTTATTCATTTTAATTGTAAATCTAATAGAAATAGAAATAAATATTTGTTTTCTTGCTTGAGTCTTATGCGCGGCCATGCTCTTCATATGATTGCAATGAAATTTTGTGTGTGCGTGAAAGGTTGGTTCGAGCCTTGATCATAGAGTACTTTTGGAACCGATATGAAACGCAGTTGTCGAGAAAATTGAATGAAATTGTGCATACAAAACTTAGAGACATATTTTAAAATCAATGAAGTCGTTGTGTCAAAAATCATAAATAATAAGTGTATATAAATTTATATAAACTTAAAGGACTCATTTGGCGCGCTCATATTAAAACCACTACCGCATGCAGTTATGCAAAGTTTTAAAGGCTTAACTGGTTGCTACGACACTTCAATAAATTGTTGCTCAACAACAAGAGGACAATTTACGAGTAATACCCCCTGTTTGGCGTTACGCAATTCAAAACTGGGTTATTGCTGCTGCAAGCAGTGTTCAGAGAGCCCAGGCCTGATAAAACAAGGGCGCATAACTGGGGCTCCTTGGTTTGTGCATAACACCATGATTGTACCAATCACGCAAGTTCAAGGAATTTGGTTGGCCGTGTGACTCCGTTTTATATTCAAAATTAGATCCACCAATTTCTCAACATCAACACCACATATCAGATCCTAAAGTATCCTGTGTACCTATGTTCAAGGCTTGAACTAACCTTACACATAAACAAAATTTCATTGCAATCAGTTGAGGGGTATGGCCACGCATGAGACTCGAACAAACAAACAAACAAATATTAATTTTTATATATTAGATTTCAAGATGAAATAATATGTATTGTACATTGACTTTAGCAGGTATTTCTCAAAATTTAACTATAGTATTGATGTATGTATGTTAATTATAAGAGTTGGAATACTATTTTCCTTCATTGTAGTAATGTACGAGTAAATTAGAACACATTCCTAGTCAAACTAATCACCCTCAATTCTGATTAGTTCGATCTTCATTTGTCTCATCATCTTAATTTCTTTTAATTTTTGAAAACATTTCACTTTAGATGATTTTAACGACTATGAAGTAGTTCAAAGATTGCAAACTTTTATATATGGTATTCTATGTTGTAGAAATGAGTATATAGCGTGAGCTTCTATTACTGATTTCTGCGAGCATCCGTTAGGTTGGTCAAGTAACATTAATCAAGTCTTCGACGCGTTCAAAATATAATATGTACACATGTATGAGTGTGATTAACTAATATTAAAAAACGCGGGAGTTCATTAAGAAATTCTTTCAGTCCTCGGTTTGTCATCAAACGGTGAAGAACAAAACGAACAAACTAGCGAACGAACGAACGATCGAGTGAGCAAGTGAACGGGAAGCAAAAGGTCGTTTAGATGGTTAAAATATAGTTGTGGTTCAGAACAAGTTTGAGATGTGCCCAAAAAAGAAATGTTACAAATTAACGTTGTTGTTGTTAGTGTTGTTAAAACCAATTAGCATATTCATTGTCATAAGGTTATTGAATTTTGTGTTATGTTGTGACCAAAGTGACGGATTAACCAAAAGTGAGAACGATCTTGAGATAGCAATGAATGAAACCATTGTAACACCAGACACAGAATTATTGAGGGCGGAGTTCGAAATATTTGAAGTGGATAGAAGACCGATCGAAAGTGGTCGAAGTTATGTATGTTTGCCGTTCTTTCGATTCTTCAATTTAGAGGTGCGGCACAACTTGGGGCCGAATGAAGCAGTCGCAGTGACTGGTGATCATGCAGCGCTTGGTCAATGGCAGATCGGAAAGAGTCTGACACTAAAGCCACAGAACAATGATCGCAGGAAATGGCATTTACGAAAGTGGATTTGTGCGACTCAACGTTTCTATTATCGCTACTTTATCTATGAACTAGACGGACGTGGCCAAAAGCAGGTCCGTCAATGGGAGGGTCAGCAAACACCACGCATGCTGGAAACTTATGAAATATATCGAAGACCAGGTGTTGATGTATTCGGTGAGGCTTATGATGTAGCCGAGGGTGGTGGTATACAGCGGGAGCGTGGATGGCTGAGGAATGAGTACGTCATCGAGCTAAAGTTCATTTGGAGGGGTCACATTAATCTAAGGCGCAGCAACAGGGATCAGAATGAAATCTACTTCCTACGTTTAGAGTCTTTGAACTGGAAGAGTGTACCCGGAATTAATGGTGCTTTAATTGAGGTCTCACGCTATGCATATAATCGTTCTCAATTTCGCCCACAGACGCTTTCGGGTGTTCGTTATACGTCCGGCTCTGTAGTTATCTTCCGCATCACGCAACCAATAAAAGTAAAGAATGCCTTCAAATTACGAATATGTGATGTTAGTTCACGTGAGATTGGAGAGGTTTTTATTTTACCGCTGAAACTGTGTGGCAGTTATGGAATACTTCAACTGCCCATACACTCACAATTAAATAATTTTCAAATTGGTCAGATTATATTGCCGTATGTGGTGATTTATCCGATGCCTGAGTCATCTTCCATCAATTTGCGTTCAAGTTTTCATCACTATTGGCCCCTCAATTGGCCTACCATGGATGTGGGTCATCGTGGCTTAGGTGCTAGCTACTATCACACAGGTACTGCACATGTCGAGAACACGATCAAGAGTTTTCTAGCTGTGCCAAAAGCTAAAGGCGACATGATTGAGTTCGATGTGGTATTGACTCGCGATTATGTACCAGTTGTCTGGTATGGTTTTGGATTCTATACGGCACCTGCGGATCGAATTGTCCTGGATCGATTCGATGTCACTTTTGTTCTCATTAAGGATCTCAGCTATGAAGAGTTAAAATCAAGTCGGGTCTTTATCACTAAACAATGGGGGCTCCAGGAATTCACACATTTAAATGTAAAGAATATTTCGTACGAGGAACGTATCTTTCCTACTCTTGCTGAGGTCTATCAAAGTCTACCCAAGACTCTGGGACTTGTCATTGAAATCAAGTGGCCACAGCTAATGGAAAAAGGTGTTGTAGAGTCACGGCAGACATTGAACAAGAATCGTTATGTTAATGAATTGTTGGAGACTACAACGAAGTTTGGTTGCGGTCGAGCGCTAATCTTTACGAGCATGGATGCAGATATTTGCACTATGGTACGCCTAAAACAGAATGCCTTTCCAGTGATGTTGATGACTGCTGGCAGATCTATTATTTGGGATCGTTATATGGATATACGAACGCAGACGTTTAGGAATGCTGTGAATTTTGCTGAATCTGCTGATATATTGGGCACTTCAACGCATGTGTCGAACTTCCTATTAAGGAGTAACTTGATTGAACTTGGATTTAATCTCAATCAGGCAGTATTTATCTGGGGCAATGACTTAAGGAATGAACAGCTAATCGAAAATTTCCGATCGCTTGATGTATCTGGACTCATCTATGATCAGTTGGATTTAAATGGTCCCAAAAAATGGAAGCGCGCAAGTTTCTTTACGGCCACAGAATTACTAGAAATCTTTGCCAGACAATGCGTTACCAGTGGCGATGCCATAATAATACCGGGTATAAAGCCACCGAAACCAACTATTTTCCCAAAATTGTAATAAGAAGGCAATGTGGCTTCTACATAGGTTAAGATATATTGTCGATTATAGTTTAGAAAATTGATCTCAATAAATGTTTCTCAGTTGTTTTACAAATAGAATTTATAACCAAAATATGCATGTTTATTCACAATTTGGAAGGTTATGTAATATTCAAAAATAAAAAAAAAAAAAGGAAACATAAACACTAATACAGCTCTTGGTAGTCGCATTCGTCGTACATCTATAATTGCATCCGTTTTCTTATCGTATTTGCCAACTACATTGCCAACTTGGTAAACACGTTTCCTGAATTTCTTCGCATTGCCTTCTCTTGTGGGCCCGCATGCCTGCCTGCCTGCCTGCCTGTCTGCTTATTGTGCATTATCGTTCGTTAATAAATCAATCATCAAGTTCAGTCCATGGTCGTACTTCCTGTTTCGTTGTCATGTTCGATGTGTCCGTCATCCATCAGTCCTTTGCCATTTACATGCAATCGGCATTAAAGACCTCCATGTACTCTCCGGAAACGCAGGCGCTTCCAATATGCGACATTGGTTGGCAGACGCCAGGAATCTTGCTTGAGATCTCAATGGAACAACGTCGCTCACCATTAGAATGTGTATGGGTATGTACGTGGTTGTGTTTGTGCTGTTGCTGTTGTATTGGGGGCATTTTAATGAATGCTTTAGCACTGCTGATGCGTTGCTGTGGCTGCGGTTGCTCATTACGTGGCAACTGCAGCCATGGTGGCAACAGTTGTTGTTCCTCGTTCGCTTCATTATCGACATCTAGTGGCAGCTCAACTTCAACATCCGGCGCAAGCGAGAAAGGCGGGTACTCTTTTGGTTTAAGCATATTACCCTCTCCACCACCGCCGCCGCCATTAAGCATTTGGGGTGACAGCTCTAGTGCTGTTACTAACGATGTATATACAGCCGACTTTAGACAAAGCAGAGCGAGCAAACAGATGACTTTGCTGCTCAAATGAATGGTAGCCATTATCTCTGGGTAACTGGTAACTGTACTAGGGGAGCTGAAGCTGAGTTGGTTCCGTTTTGTGCTGTGCCGACACAGAGCGTCGCGATTCCGGTTGCAATATATTTAACTTGGGAACGAAGACGACGACGACAATGATGATGAATACACATGAGCGCCTCCAGCGCGGTTGTCTCGTTGAATACGATTTGCATGATAGTCGCTTGCGCTTTTTATAGCCCGACATATAAGGAGGCAGTTGCGTTAAGCAATGTGTGGGCTGGGTGATGGGTGATCCCATACAGAAAAATTGTCTCTATCAAGCGAATTTCCACTGGGTCGGGTCGTTTATCAATTGACCACACATTGGAGAAATGTCGTTGAACCTACATGAATTGTACTTTTCCAGATGTCGCCTCGTCGCCTGTCGGCAGCTGTGGCTCCTTGTGCACACAATGTAAAAGCTTCAAAGGAACAGACTAAGCAAACGAGCGAACGAGCGTGAGAAGAAGTGAAATTGAAAAGAAACCTTGGAACTGCAATTGAAGCTTAATAGTAACAAGCGTAATTAATTATTGTCGATCAGGCACTTACTTCACTTTCTCTTTCCCATCTGTTTATCTCTATTATTCGTCAGCCCATCGTTGTTTGGGAACAATGGAACTGTAGTCTGCTAGCCAACTCTGCTTGGGATGCGTAAATCCGGATGTTATAATAAACGGAAGCACCACAGGGATATCAATTTCTCTTTATATGAAAGCAACGCAACGGTTGCTGTGTCCATGTAGAATGGGCAAATTGAAAAATCTATTTTATATCATTTCATTTCACTTCATTTCGAGATTATTCTCGCATCCAATCCTCATCCTTCGAAAGATGAGAATGTGTCCTCTCTCAAAAAGTTGTTGTGCGTTGCGTTGCCTTATTGTGCCTTTGTGTTTCCGGCAATTATGTGCACGTTTTGCTGACAATGTTGGCGCCAAACATACATACGATACATCGTAGTATGTGTCTCTATAGCTTTATTTATTGTAAATATCTATAGTCGTCC
The DNA here is from genome assembly GCA_037043295.1 of Amiota minor. Taxonomy (NCBI): domain Eukaryota; kingdom Metazoa; phylum Arthropoda; class Insecta; order Diptera; family Drosophilidae; genus Amiota; species Amiota minor. The sequence continues at coordinate 106,137 of JBAMAW010001878.1, read as the reverse complement.
TTAATGGTGCATCATAGGCTGCTGATGCTGGTGGTAGTGGCTTCCTTTCTGTATACCAAATTCGATGACAGATCTCGTATTGATATGTATGTCTACTACCTGATTCAAAGCGGAAGTAGAAATGCTTTTCTTTTTGTAAGATGAAGACTAAAAGGAAAATAGATTATTTGTTTGTGTTTGTATTTCAGTGTGTCTTCGGCAAACAGGATATTCTATGTACAATACATAAGTCAAGAGATTCAAAGATGTTAAAGATGTAAAAGATGCCACGTTGGCAGTTATGTTCGTGTCTCATGAACATGCTAAGGGTCTCGTTCGCGTCTCATAGTGAGAGGCTTCATTTCTAGGGAAAAATGTTGAAATTAATTTAAATGCTTCCATTCGATTCACATCATCAAAGCCAAAGTCTCCCTCCATCTTCAGCTTTATGTCTATTTGATTCTCTTTTCTCCTTATGCGGCTCAATTTAATTTTATTGCTGTTATCGATTCTCATATGGTACTACGTAGTTACTAAAGGGAGTGTGAATGCAAGTATGTGTCTCTTTGTATCTGTCTGTTTACTCATTTACCGCCATGACATTGATTTCCACGTGCCGATAACAGGTTCTCCATCTCCTATTTCTTACATCTTGACTTCTTCCGTTGTCATGAATTTGATTTTAGAAGAAAAGGACTTCGAGAACCAATCAATGGTAAAGCGGCTCTCTTTTGTCAACAAGTTCAATCTAATTAAATTGGCTTTTGCTGAAGTTAGCTTCTTTGCATCTTCGTGCCAATTAGATATTGTCAACGTCATTCAAAGGATGCTGACAAGGAGCGGCGCACCTGTCACAACCTTAGCTGTTGGGATGATGTTCAAGAAGGCCTCAATTGAATAAATTATTGACTTTCGCTTGCAAAATAATTTAATTAGGAATGAAAACAACGAAATTACATGCAATAACAACAACAAGACTAACAAAAATAAAAGGAAAACCAGCGCAAAGTAAAAGCCGCAAGCTATAAAACGCGTATTTGAAGCTTTTAGTGCAGCAAAGGTAATGTAAATAATATTGTGTTTAAGGAAGAGCAAATATAGAATGGTTAAGGCTAAACCAAAACCAAACCCGAAGCTAAAAACCACAATAGTCTAAAACTCAGTTGAAGGGGAACAAAGCGACAAAAGATGCTATTGTGCCCCAAAATTAGAGAGACACAAAAACACAACACAAAAATAAAAAAAAAAAACAAAATGGCCATTGTGTGGAAGGGAAAGCGACAACATAAATTGAATAATTTTATTAGCGGTTACTAGAACAACAATTACTGGAGTCACATCAACAAGGATCCGAGCTCAACGCCATTTGTTTGAAATTACATCAACATCAATATCAAGGGCATCAAGGACACGCACGCATTTGCACTGCATGAGAGATTGAAGGAAGAATGAAGGACGCCTTCATTGCCTTTGCGACTAATTAAATTTTTCCTTTTCGTTTCGGTGGCATGGAGGCATGTAAATATTTGCTGCCAACTATTATTTTCCATGCAACTTTAACATGGAAATATATCAGCGACACTAACCATGTGGATCTGTGCGTAGGTGGGTGTGTGGCGGGAGTAATTGTGGGCGCGACAAAAGTTTTTCGGCAACATTTTAATTTGCATTAAAACACGCCATGAGACACGACGCCATGTGATGCGACTCAACTCAAACTCAGTGGAAAGCGGCGACGAGATTGCCACAAACTATTAAACTGAACTTATAAAAAGAAGACTGAACAACAATAACAACAACTCTGCGTAGTAAGTGCGTGCAGTTGTTATAGGACAAGTGCCTCTGGGCCCCGCATAACCAGGAGCGCCACATCACGCATTGAGTGGCCCTGAACTAAGAGTTTCAAGAATTAATAGCAAATCATATACAAATTCTAATAAAAAGAAAATCTTCTACGTACTTACGAGTAAGAGAAGTCATTTTCGGCACTTCCGGTTGAGTTTTGAGAACTGATTGTGACTGAATGGTATCTAATCAAACTAAGTACATTCAAACATCGATTATCCGGATCTCTATCAACTGATTATATTTGTTGATTATTATATATCTATTAATAGCGATTTTCCTTTTTTTTAACCGTGATCTCATTCATTTCCTCTATTGACCGTGATTTATCTCTATTAACCGTAAAAGCAGCATAATGGGGATTCCCAATTTTATTTTTATGTGATTAGTTACTTAAGAAAAGCTGTAAGTGAATTTTGAACTCTTAACAAATATTTTGGAAATTGTAATTCAACAGAACAGAACAGACGGAAGAAAGACTCACTTTTGACTCAGACAACAGACACTAGTTAGGGTTCTTAGAAAGTTTATTGTGGGGAGAAAATAAAAATCAAGTTTCATTTACATGAAGGACAATTAAAAGCTAAAGAAACAAAAGATTCTTATAATAAAGATTTGTGATTTTGTTCATAAACTTGGTCTAAAGCACCCCTGTATTCTTTGTTATGAGGAGGCCCAAGAATTCCATTATCACGAGGCGCTCTACATGCCTTAATTCGGCGCTGGTAAGGTAGGAGAAAGGTTTGTTTTGTCTCTGCCTTTCACCTCTTTCTTTGCCTGGTATCTGGTAGGTGTGTAAATATTTGTCATCAGCACCTGCGCGCCTTTTGCGAAGACAACTTTTGACTTTAAATCCGCCATCTGCGTTCACATCCAAGGAAACTGTTCCATAGCCGAAGTTTATATACTATGAAGTTTAGTTCCTTCTATTCATTCATTTGTATGCTGGCATTGTACTTATTACTATGCTGGCGGGACAATTGATTTATAGTCTTGATGCTTTTGTGGTATCAATTTATACAAGGAAACAAATAAATTTCTGTATCGAAGGCGTCAAAAAAGACGACGAAACAATGGAAACAAGCGAAAATTCGCAGCCATTAATGCCATTCATTAATTTTACTCTGAATGTGGATCCAAATGTCAACAAGTCGTTGTGGAACCATACGCCCACATTGATCCATAGTTACATTTTTTATGGCATCCATTCAGAAATCCATCACTATATTGTGTTGTTGTGCATTCTATTGTAAGTTTATCAGAGCCAAACACTTGTAACATTTATTGCGGCCATTTTGTTGTTAACGACAATCAAGAGGTGGTCATAAAAGCTCAAGGACACCAAGAACAGCATCGCGGGATGGCTCATCATTTAACAAATGGTTTTACTTCCACTTTGCTTACTCACTTCCTTCCAATTTCCTGTAGTTTCTTCTTGCCTTATCCATTTTTCTCTCTGTTCCGTCCTTTGCAGCATTTTGCATTTTTTTGACATTTATATGCTCCTGCATCATAATCATCATCATCACCATCATCATTTGCATTACATTCTCCTTAGCCTCTGGCAACAGAAAGGAATAGCCACAGCTCAATGTACAAGTTCAACATTTTGTCCAAGATCATGACACAAGCCACTTTAAATCCACTTTAGTGTGATATTTTATAGTTTAAATACCTTTAAGCATTTCAATTTTATTACAATTGATGCGCTTTTCCTTGCTCTCTGTAAGTTTCTTTTTTCCTTCCGTAACTTTCTCTCCATTAAACACAAACTTAGATGTGTTTGGATATTTTTTTTTCTTGCACACAATGGTATTTTTTTTTTTTTATATAATTTCATGTTGAAATGCAATTTGCTTTAATACGCGGTTTTATCAATTTTCTATACCCTTCACTGACTATAAACTGTATGGTGTTATTAATTTCACGTGGCATTTGCTACATCTATTGTTCAGGAAAAGATTTCTATACTAAACGCTAATGTTAATTAGTGTTCCAACCTCTGAAATATGTATTATTGAAGTGAAACTTCTTTAGCAAAGGGGAGTAAATCCAATAAATATGAAAATGAAATGTGACAAAAAACAAAATTTGACCATGTTATTATTATATTGGAGCTATTTATGCAAATAAAATTTAAATGTCCCAGCGGCATAGTGGTTAGAGAGTAGGACTTGCAAACCGATGGCGTGGCTTTTGAGTTCTGTACTGGGAATATTTTATTTTTTGAAGTGAAACTTCTTCAGCGAAGGGGAATAAATTCAAAAAATATTAGACCCAGAGATAAATGCTGTGAGAGATACCATGTTCAGAGAAAATATGCTTTTTGTTAGATTTACGATTTTTACCGTCTATATAAATATTGTAAAACAAAGTCTACCGACTGCATCTGTCTGTCTGAAAGCGATAAACTCAAAAAGAATAGAACATATTTTCATATAGTTGTCACTAATGGACAGAATGATTCATAAGAAAAGTGGTAGGTGTGTAATTCATTAAAATTTTGTGTAAATTGGCTGAAATATGATGATTATTGTTAAAAATGCCAGAATAAATAATGGCGTGACCTGTGTTAACCTCATAATCAAGGTGTCGATAATGTTTGAGACAATAGAAAGCAGTGTAGCTGATGATGAAGTTTGATGAGGGTTACACAGTTGGGAATCGAATTTAAACTAGACCTAAAAAAATACCTACAATATAAAAGTAAAGTTGGCCACATATGGTAGATCTTTTAGAAATGTATCAATTAACTTGTAAACCTCAAAGTAGCTTTGATAAAATTCATCATAAATAAATAAACAAAATATGGTTTAAGACATTTTAATAAATCATTTGGAGAGAGGTCACTTGCCTCGGCATATTTTTCGATCAGCTTAGCATGAGAGTTACATATGTAATGACCATCATCTTCCAATATATATGCTGGGGATTCTTCTTTAGAAATTCCGATTTGCGTTTGTTATTTACTTCCACAATATCCTAAGATAATTTAACCGCTTTCAATGTAAGAAGTAAAGCTCAAACTGAAATTAATAATCATTAAAAGGTGACAATAAATCAACTGTCATCCTCAAAGCAAAGAGTTTATATAAAATTTTGCATTTCCTCAATTCTAGAAATGTTTGTTGTGCATTTAGCAACAATTTCACAAACATTACAAATCATTTAAGCTTGTCGATGATGAATGCCTATATTTTAGAAGTCCTAAGTCCTAAGTTATATATTCTTAATTTTTATTAAACATTATTACGAAATCTCTTCATCATCTTCTTTAATACTAAGTTTTTTGGATTTTATATTCTGATTTTAATCTATTTATTTTACCAATTGCCTAAAGGATGTTTAATATTCTGTGAAACTGATGGAAACACATTTTCTTAAATTTTTTTTTTTGATGTTTTTGTATTTTTTTTTTTATCTTTCAACATTCCATATTTTTATACGTCTGTTCATGTCCATTTCATTATAATTCATGCGCGGCATAAAAAACTATTTAAAAATTAAAGCTCCTGGAAATCCATTCTCTTATGCGCGTTTGTTAACCATTCATGCAACACAAAACGCACATTCAGAGACATGTGCACACATACAAGTACAACACATTCAAACACAATATATGCATGCATACACGTGTGCAAATAATTCTATGTTTTTCCTTCTTCGGTACTTTCATTCGCTATAGGGAGCAGCAAAACGTGCTTGAGCTACTATGATTTAAATGGAAAAATACATTTTAGTGGCTCTTTTTTGCTGTCTCTGTTCAAAATACTTTAATGACAGGATTTTTCCCATATTTTTTTTCTTGTAATTTTTTCTTACTTTTTTCCTTGTTCTTCTGCTTCTATTGTTGTTGTTGTTGTTGTTATTATTATTCTATCTTATTTGCACAAAGTTTTCCTACTTTGATTAAAACCTCCTGCGCAAATATATACAATAAAAAAAAAAGTTTTAATACTTTCGGCTAAAAAAAGGTCTTTGGATTGGTCACTTGAAGCTTCTCCTTTTATCAACTTTGTCTTTAGCCTTGTTTGTGCTGTTCAGCATATTAAAAATGCTATGACTCCACGAAAATTAATGGAGAGAAGAGTAGAAGTGAAGTGAAGGCGAAAGTTAATATTTAATATAAGTAATAATAATAATAATAATAATAAATTTATATGCAATTGCTCTCCGCACTTATCAGAAACAGCCCAAATTAGTTTTAGTTTTTTCCGCATAAATTTAATTTCATCCTTCGCATGAATTCTTCTTGCTTTTATTCTCTACATCCATCTCTTCCACTATCTATGTTTATTGGTTTCTTCCATTTTCCATCCTTTTAGTTAGTGGTCATAAACATTGAATTTTTGAATAATTTTGTGGAAATTACAAAGTTTTATTGCATTCCTTTCTACTTATCTACAATATGTTCCACGTTGTTTTTCTTTGCTTTACACATTTACAGAACTTCATGCGCTAAAACTTTAGCAGCATTTTAGGCGCGGATTTACTTAAATGTGTGTGCCATCAAATGCAGACAATCATTTTGTTCTTCCTAATCCTCTTCTCTGTCTTTCTATCTTTATCTAACTCACTTTCCTCCTGTCTGCTTTATTGAATATTGAAATCGAATCGATATGCCATATGCATTTCGAGTATCTTTCTGTTGAATTTCAAGAATTTATGTTCTGCGAATTCAAACCCCAAAAAATTCACTATGAATCTTGAATCGTTATTTTTAACATTCACAAATCACCATTAAATTTTTTTTTTTTTTAAATGTTTTTGTGTAGGAATAAAAGATTACTTATACAAATAAAATAGATTATTTTTATGTTTATGTGAGAAGGAATAGATGGTTTTTGTTTTTGTTTTATCAATTTAAGTAGATTCTAAGGCGGCAACAATAAAAAGTTGTTGGTCATTCACAGCATGAGTTGTGGTTCTTGTTATTTTTCTGACGTGACGCACCGTTAAGCATTTAACCAAGCAAAAGACATCAATGAAATGAAACTAATTGAATAGACAATGAAGAAAAAGAAAAAAGAAATCTAAAACAGTTTGGTTAACAAAGGTCAACAATCTGCATCCCAAAGGATTGCTTAAGTATGTTTTTTGTTTAATTAAATACCCTTCAATGTGAAGTTTTTGAGACCTTAAATGGAACTTAGAAATGCACATGATTATTGCTAGACAGAACTCTTTGTAAGCAAAATGTTAATCTAAAAATGATGTTTTCTATTTGATGAATGTTTATATTTCTGAAAAGAATTTTGTTACAATATTATAAATACTAAATAGAAGACATGAATATCATTCAAATTGCTTTTTTGGGAAACTTTTTGAAGTAATTTTGTTGAAACTTTAAAAATCAAAATATTTGTTTTAAACTTTAGAGATAAAAATATTAATATTTACCAAAATATTTCTTTCATTATTGTTTAATGTTGTTTGTTACGAAAAGTTCTTGAAAGACTTCATGTCATTCATACAAATCGCATGCATAGAAAACTACTTAGGTCCTTGAATTAGAGACATTTAATTGCATAAAGAATTAAATTTTAATCATATATAAAATTAATTAATTATATATAAAAAGTTAAATCTAAAGATAATTTGTGTGGTTCTTATAAATGCAAGTATTGGTTAAATGAACCTCAATTGAATTGCAGATTCTGTTGAAATCTTACTTTATCTCATAACAAAAAAAATTGTTAACAAGTATACAGCATAACTAGGATAAAGAGTCTTCATCTGAATACTTTCAATTCTATGAAATATTTTATTTACGTTTCATCAAGGCGGAACTGGTAAGATGGCTGGATTATGTAATGAGAATTGATACTTCAAGAGCGCAGAAGATTATTGTGGTGAACAATCCAATGGTCACATGGGTGGATGGGTTATATGGTGTTCTCATATGCAGAAGACCAAAGCTCAAAAAGATGATGACGATGATTATTAAATATTTTCTGATATAAATAAAATGTAAATAAAATTTCCTTAAAAATCAAACGGGCCAATACCATTCTCTTAGCACCTTATTAATAATATTATGTAAGAATAATAAATTGCATAATTTTTGATAGAATTTTTCTTATATTTATTTAATCTTGTAAGGGTATGAAACTTTTCATGTTAACTTCGGAACATGATGTTTTCTTAAGTATTTCATTTCACTTATCCAATTTGCTTTCGAATAATACAAAAACATAGCACATTCTTCATTTGCTTTTCTCTTCTTTTTTTTTCTCTTTCATTTTAATCATACAAAATCTTCTACGTAATAAATATAAAATAAATTTACGTCTATCGTGGTCCATTCAAGGCATCGTCATTGTTTTAATAAATGACCGTCTTCCGGTATTTGTTATCCAAATTGCAACAACATTTTATGCTTTTTACATTAACCCTTTTCAAAGATTCACATACCCGGATACGTGGGTCCATCCACGTTGCCTCCATTACCATTTCCATCTGCCTTCGGCCATAATAAAATTAGTTAAATTGTTACGCAGAAAAGATGAGGCCCGACATCAAGAAGCGTTAAGTATCCAAATTGAATGAATGCGCTCGCGCGCCACCCACGTTTTAACGAGTTTCCACTAAAGTTTTTCTTTTCTTTTCTTTTACTTTACTTTACTTTTTATTTATGCACATTTTGCTTTATTTCTTTCTTTGTTTATTTAACAATTTAAAATTTTATTTTTTACAATTTATTTTGTGATTTTATGCTGGTTTTTGTATTCTTTGGCCAACAGCATCAAGTCAAGCATTGGAGCGTCAGTTGGAACGCTGTCAATGTCCGTCTGTCTGTCTGTCTGTATGTCTGTTTGTCTATAGATTGCTTTTTGAAGCGTAAAACTTTTACACAGATAGGTCAACGTTGTCGTCGCCATTCTAGTGTACCCAGCTTTCATTACTTGGACCATTGTTCATTTTCAGTTTCATTTTGGTTTTTTATTTCAGTTTCAGTAGAATTTTATCCAGTTTCTTTTTTTATTTGTTATTCACAGTTTCCTCTCTCCCTCTCTCTATTGTAATATTTCTAGTTACAATATTTTTCTGGTATTGGTTTGCTCCTTTTGGTATGCTATGTGTTTTTTTTTTAAAACGCGTGACTATCATTTTTGGTTCGTTTCATTTGCGAATATTAAACAATTTGATAAAAGTTGCAATTTTATGTAATAAAAAACTGAACTGAATTGAATTGAACTGAAACCGACCTTCGTCAATCAACTAAGTTGACATGACTTTTTGACTTCTTCCTCTCACACTGTGATCTTCTTTCTTTCTAGACTAGCCTTAGGGATGCTCGCAGTGGTATGAATTGTACAAAAGACGTGAAGTCATAAATCTGATCAACTAGATCTAAATCTGTAACAGATTATTATGGCTCAATAACGAAAATAAGAAATTGTATTTGCGATTTACGGCTTAATCAATAAAAAATAACTCATACGCAAGTTTGTATAAGATTTTCCATGTTGCGCTTCTTGTCTTAAAAAGTTGGAAGTTTCAAGTTTACGCTTTATGATTTTCATTTCTGCTCTTAGCCTGGCTAACTGGTATACACGTAGTTGTACTTACTCAATATGGTTGTCACGTTTCAATTGTTTTAGTATGTGAGTGTAGGGTGTTTATGTAGAGTTTCACCTCGAAGTATGAGGTAGCATATGTTTTTTTCGCCAACTTTGACTTAACCAAAACTATTGTAAATTAAAGAAATTTCACAAAATATCTTACAAACAAAGTTAGCCTCTTCTCTCTTATTTTCCCTTAGACTAAAATTTAATGATAGCAACAATATAGCGAATGGATCTAAAGCATCAACAGCAAAAGTAATAACAAGTTACACTAACATTATTATTATACAAACATCAAATTGCATTTTTCTTCCAGCATGTTTTCCTTGCATCGAGCAAAGTAGCCAGGAGAGAAGAGATAAAGTACTATAAATGAACAAAGTGGCAACAACAAAAAAAATGTATTGCATTTAATGTGTTTATGCTACTTAAAGTGACAGGAGCCACATATCCTTGAACAGATGTGCATAGAAAGAAGGATGTGCCAATCAAATGCTGTTGACGTAACAAGCGACACAACAAGAAAAAAACAAAAAACCCTCTTAAGCTCACTTGATTAACGCTTCTTCAACTTGTTTTAACTGATGAGGATGATGATGATGATGATGTCAAATAAATAAACGACACACAAGGAAAATGAACAGAGATGCTAAACTTATAAATTGAAAACAAGAAGAAATCAAGACACGACAGAATATATGAGTAAATTTCAATTTCACCGACAATTAAATACCTTTCATTTAATTGAAAATACTACATTATTATGTAAATTTGTATAAATTCGATGGTGTTTCATATAAAAAAATAAAATCTAATCGTACAATAATAGATAGAATGAGATTATGCTTTTGAACTGAAAACCAAACAAGAGTCTTCTAGAAAATATCTTCAATAAATAAGTTCTGAAGATCGTAATTAGTTAAACGATTGTGATCTCGGAAATTTTTTTCAGAAACTTTGACACAGAAAACCGCCGATTATGTGAATTTCATATTAAGATACCTTTAAAAATTCCTTGTGAATAACTTGCATTCGGTAATATCTCCAACTCAGTGATTCAATTCATTAAAAATCTCAATGTGTAAGTAGGCTTGGGTAAAATACACAATAACAAAACACTTTTACAAGACTCAATTTATTCTTTTATTAGTGGGGGGATCTCCATATTATTAGAACATGAAAATAAGAAAGCTATGTGATTGACAATTTAAAAAGTTTTGCATAGAAGAAATTGAGTACACTAGTGTCATTATGTGTTTACGAATTAACATAGCTTTCTGAGCATTCGCTTGTCCGCTTGTCCAGAGTCTAGAAGAATCCAAAGTGTTGGATAAAGAGATGTAAATGCAAATTTGATTACAAGAGAAAAAAAAAGAGGAAAGAATTGTTTTTTTGTTTGTAATCGATTAACTCAAAAACTACTGAACTGATTTTCAAAATTCTTTTACTTATAGAAAGCTACATTATCATCGAGTAACATAAGATCTATTTTATATCAATAAATTTTGAGCATAAATAGTTTCATCAAGGCAATAAAATCGTTCAAATGTGAAAAAAAAAAAAAAAAAAAAAATTATGACACCAAAAAAGGCAGCAATGGGAAGAACAACATTAAAAAGAAGACAAACACGTGGAAATAGAGCAACACAACTATCCGAACAACAAGAACAAGAGCGACACAGATCATCAACATCAAGAGCTGCAGAAACACACGTTGATTGTCACGAGCTAGGACACCAAAACATTTGTAAACTTACGCAAAAAATGAAAGAACAAAAAATATTGTGTTAGCATTGAGATCAAAATTGACAGGTTATATTAATACCTGGGCGTAGCAATGAGCGCAGAGACAGACTCCAGGACTCCATGTGATATCCAATCACTCTTTCAAGAAGTTACAAATCACACATAGAAGTGATTAATACCTTTTCACACAATATAGTATGAAGGGTATATAACGATGAAAAATTGAAAGAAAAAAAAGCAAACGCAAAACAAGTATCAGTTCATCTAACATACACACATACATAGCATTGTAGTATGCGAAAAGAAAAAACTTATGAGTCTAATAAAAATAATTAATAAAAACTCAACAATTTATTGTTGGCATTTGTCTTATTGCAGCCATGAATTTTGTGGGAAGCAACTTAATTACTTTGTATCAACTACGAAAAACCATTTGATATTATGTCCTTGAAAGTCAGGGGGGCTGGGTATAAGGTCAGATTATGGCTTATGCCAGATGTAGATGGAGCGGAGTTAGATGGTTGATGGTTGTTACACAGGTGTTTATTTCTTTGCTATAATAAACTGACTTAAGCTTCCTCTGATATTCACTTGAATCTGTTTGTTGTTGTTACTGTTATATTCTTTTAGGATACTTGTAAAAAAATATAAAAACAAAAAGTAATTTTAAATTGAAAAAGTTTGACCAGAACAAATTATAAACTTTGCGTTATTTTATTCATTTTCCACTTTTTATTAAAGACTTCACATATCCCTCCGCAAGCATGTATCTGACTGACTTGACTGACTGTCTGAAATTTCAATTTTAATAACAACTTTACTTTAAGCAACGACGCAAGCACACTACCCATTTTCGTCCATGCCTAACAAGATACAAATTGCGGTGTATTTCAAGTGGATTGTTTTAATAACACGCAATAGCAATAATAATACCAACAACAACATCAACAAGATAAGAAGAAGCACTAATAACCACCGGTACCACCAACGATAGCATGCCCTTCATTACCCAATCAATCATATGCTAATCTGATTAGTCCGTTTGTGTTTATATATATTTTTATAAATATAAGTTTATATTTATCAAGAGAATTTTGTGGTGTGGTAGCTGGAATAAACGGACTGCACTCCACTGATAATAAATTACCTTTTGGACCCACAAAGGTTCTTGTTTTATATACTCGAAGCTTCAAATGGTCCACAATGTTCCAGAACATTCCACAACATTCGAGAATGAGATGGGCCGTGATGCTTTGGGATGCTCCAAAATATTCCAGACTATTTTCGAACATTTCACAACATTCCAGAATGATCCTGGATGTCTTGAATACTCTCAAAGGTTCTGAACTGTGCTAGAAATATCTAGAGGGCGAAACTGTCAGTTCTTACATCTTCAAAAGCACGCCCTTCAGGGAAATGAAAAACCTTCCTCATAAATGCTGTTAGAGGGGACTCATTTCTATATTTCAGCGGTATGTACATTGTATATATTCTATTATATATTGTACAAGTACATATACATATATACAATATAATAATACTGATATTGATTTTTTCTGCTGAAAGTTGAGCGAATTTCTTCTGAGATTAAATATAAATTAAAAATAATTTCCATTTGTGTGTTCTCTGATATCATTATCAATGTGTATCAAACATCAATTCAAAGTTATAATACCTTCTATGGGAAAAAAGTAGAAAGGCATGAGAACAAAGTTTAATTATGGTCAAGCTCAGTTGAGTTGTTTTTTACTATTAAAAAACATATTTTTTCTTCTTAACTTTTGGTTTCGAGCGTCAGATTTGAAGGCGGAAATTTGTTTTTCTTTTTTAGTTTTTGTTTTCATCAATTTGTTGTTATTTGTTTTGTATGCAAAGTTCAAAAGTCACGTGCAACAAACAAACAATTTTTGTTTATTTTTTTATTTGTACACAAAATCAAAATGAAATAAAATAAAATAAAAACTTTATAGTTCGCAGAAACTAAAGTATCGATAGAAACAGACAGACAGCTTACATAGATAGAGAGAAATGTAAGTAGGTAGATACGTGGATAGATAAAGTTGAGTAGAGTTGAGAGTGAGTGCATGTCGAAATGCATTTCGTGCGAATTTAATAAATTCCGTTGCTTGCATTTTAATAAAATTTTTATTTTGCTTTAATATGATTTCTGGAATTATGTAATATGTGTGTCGGTTGAGAAAGTCATCATCATAAAACTAAGTATAAAAACAAAAAGTTATAAAATATGGAAAGATTTATTTAGTTGGATGAGTTTAATCAGAAATTTTCATGGAAATTAAAATAAAAGTTTATTTAAATATAATTAAAAATTATTGTATTATAAACAATTCTTTGTCTCTCTGTCTTTAGTTTGTCTGCCTGTCATCAGTCTATTTAAATAAAAATACACAAATATGAAATATCACACAAATTGCTTTTTCTTCAAACTCTGTACACTTGTTGGAACCAACCGTATCGGGCCACTAGCAGAGGCACCACCCATACAAACCGTCATTTGGTATGGAACCATCTGTGTGCGATTCTGACTCGCACTTGGTTTTTGTTTTTGTATATTAATTTTCATTTGTCTACATTTTCATTTACCAATTCACCTTTTCTTTTTGTTTTGTCTTTGATGAATTTAAATGAAAAATGAAATTAATTAATTGCCACAATTTGTTTGCAATACATTTGTACCACAAAAATATACCTACACACAAGCAATGTACAAGTATGTGTATACAGTGTATACAAAACACATTTACACATTTATGAATTACGAAGCAAACAAAAGAAAAACATACAATTGATTGCTGTAAATAAATAATTTATTTATTGAAAAATATATGTAATATTTATCTTTTGAATTGAGTGGAAAATGTAACAAAACACAATTTCCATAATAATAACAATAATAATAATAATAACAGTAAGAGTGATTGTTATAAAAAAAAAAACTATTGTATATTGGGTCCTTTAAATATCTTTATACCTTTCAATACTAAACATACCATAATATCTCCAGAGAGAGTCACAGATGTGTAAATAGTTGTAACAACATGATAAATAGTCTTTAAATTGAATTTAAATGTTTGGTAAAGATCAGATAGGTCACATTTTATTTATGATAAATTGGCTTAGCTTAGATAGCCTTTGTATTCAAATTAAGATTAAGTTGATTCAGATGGCAATTTGTGAAATTTATTTCAACAAGTTCTGTATTATCTATCGATAGAAGACACAAACTTGAATTCTTAAAAGATTTTAATTTACATAGTAAATGCAATATTCTAAGTATTAAAGCAGATTTATAGTTTCACAAGAAAGCAATTGTGAATAAATAAATTTATATGAAGACAATAGTGAACTTTGGTGAACTGTCGTAGAAACGAAGGCAAGTGAGGTAATTGTTATTTAGAGTTGGAGACTTTCTTCATATTGCAGACCAATTATTTCTCAATGATTGTTTGAAGCAACAAAATAAGCGAATTAGAGTATTAAATTAAAATAAAAATTTATATAAAAGTTATGATTTTCCATAGGAACCACAAATTAAGATTGATGAAATTTATCTATAGACATATGCAGTCTCTATAACAAAGTTCTGAACAAAAGTCAAATGCCACAACAATATTTTGTATGGTATTTAGAAATGTAAGTATTGTATGTATGGATGTGTTTTCCTCATTAATAAATATAATCGAAAAATGGCTTTAGTAAAAGGCAGGATTATGCAGAGTTAAACTATTAAATTGAAAAATAAACAACCCAGATTTATTAATAAATTGTTTATTTCAGTTTTACTGAATATGAAATACCTTAGATACATTTACTTACGAGGAAATAAATAGCTTTTTATATTAATAATTTAAATATTAATAATTTAAACTTAGTCAATTGATTATAAGAATCGTCAAATGTGATTATATAAATATTTCATAATAACTAGATGATTATTAAATATATTTTGTAGAATTTTTGTATATATTAAGCAAATAATTATTCTTTATTAACACAAAGAATCAATCAAGAATCACAAATATGCACAACATATATTAGATCTTCAGCCTTCTTTCAATATCTTTGTTTTTGTTATTTTTTGGGTCTTTACCGGGATCGCAACCACTATTTTTCTTCATCAAAAAATCTGTACTTGGGATTCTTCACATGTTCTCCCTTTTTCGTCATCACTTTTGTCTCCTTCTTTTTCCCCGTCTTGCTATTTCCATTCATTTACGTTTCAGTATATGATGCGTTTTCCTGTCAGTTCTTCCCAATCGCTTTGATCGAATTGATTTGTCATATCAATATTTAACCTAAATTTATTTTTTTGGTTTAGTTTTAAGAAAAAAAAACTTAAAAATATCTTCAGCCAAAAAATAAAGTTTAGTCAAAGAAATTATTTATTTATTTTAGAATTAATATTAATTATAATTACAATTTAATCATTTAGGTAAACTTACGAGCACAAAGCGATATAGTTCAGGAAGCTACAATATTTAGATTATTGCTTGGAAGGCACAGAATATAAAAAAATATATGTATATACTATGGTTGACAAAAAATAATATATAGATTGGATTTTTGAGAATTTCGGATTAAGAGTCGTCGGAGTGGAAAGAATGGAGTGGTGATTTGGGTTTGGGAAATACAATCTTCGGATTGGTTGAGGATTTAGGTAATCCAAAAGAATAGTAGTGAGATTTGAACTTCCAATACAGGGACAAAAAGGGTCAAGTGGTGATGCGTTGCACTTGGCTTTGGGATAGCTTGGTATGATATACACGAAACCTGATATAGGTAAATTAACATAATATTACCAAAATACTATAATTGTTCCGAAAAGAGCACTATGTGCTTTTGTGGCTTCGATTTGCAATTATTCATTTTTAGTAATATTCATTTCGGTGGGACAGACTGAACCAGCAAAACAAATTCCCAAAGCAAAGACGTCCAGCACAGTTGTTATTTGCTGTACCGTTTTTTCATTTCTTTGCTTTATCCTAATTTGTTCGCTCCCTATTACATCTGTCTTATTTTAATGTCATTAACTCTCTACATATTCTATTCTATGTGTTAACTTCCTTGCATGTTTTATCAAGTCCTGCCTGTTCTAAATTTAGCAGGTAAGACTGAAAGGACAATTTTGGCTTTAAGTTTCTTATGGTTTACAATCAATTTGATGTGAGGACCATATCCTAATTGTTAGGATTGGGGAGATAGCGGCTTCATTATCATCCATTTCGTTACCATCAATTAGGCAATGGCTTGGAATCCAAACAAAAGAAACTATCTGATTATAACAATAAAATCACATTTTGTATAAAATGTTAGCTTGGTATCTTGAAAAGATAGGAAATATTTTCTATACTAGTCAATATCCTTCGCATTACTGATGAAGAACGCGTATTTTCAATGCATCTTTTCATTCTTTACAAGGCTCGATTGGGCAGGCATTAGGTCTAGTTCACCAGGAGTCCACCTATTGTAAAGCCTAAGGTATTTTGTGATTGATGATTAATAACAAATCTCATGATATAAAGAAAATACTCCTCACACTTTATGTGTAGTGTATGAAATTAATGGAAAAAATTCAAAAATAAAGTCACTCTACATCAGAATCACATATTGTACTACAATGTTTTCAATAAAAATCTGTTAAAAACTAAAACCTCCCCTCTCTTCACATACAATACATAGTGTATGCTTTTGGATTTGGTTTGAAGTGTTCAATATGTCCATAAAATTTTATCAATTTATAGATGTTTCATATTTTCGATTTCACGCCAATTAAACCATTCTTTCGACACCATCTGTTGCCAACTACGATATACAATACATATGCATATTTGTATGTGTGAACATTTGGTAAATACAATAAATAAAATCACACATTCACAGGTTGCTAACAATAGCTTGAAGGCAGACTGCCAGGCAATCAGGCATACATACAAATATTGTATGTTGCCAAGGAAGGCAAACCATAAATTTTCACATTCAATCATAAAATTTAATTGAAGTTCACTTTTGATTAATTGAAACCGCAAATTTAGTACCACGATTTTTTATTTTCCACTTTCATCATC
Source organism: Amiota minor (assembly GCA_037043295.1). Lineage (NCBI taxonomy): Eukaryota > Metazoa > Arthropoda > Insecta > Diptera > Drosophilidae > Amiota > Amiota minor. The sequence continues at coordinate 88,913 of JBAMAW010001878.1, read as the reverse complement.
TGACTTTTCCATCTTCAAATTCCATAAATTTCGTAAAAATCACAGGTGCAGTAGTAGTAGTTATTTGTTTCAATAAAATTTTAATTCAACGAAATTTAAAGTGAAATAAAATTGTAATTTTTTCATTTTCTGTGGTTTCATTTTAGAAGCTTCTGAGATATTGCAACTTTTTCAAACATTTTTGCAAATTTAAAATTAATTTGATTTGATTTTATCTTGTCCAATGGCTTCAATTTTGATTTTTACGTTTCATACTCTTCACGCAATGAATGGTATTATAAGTTAGTCATGATGTTTGTAACAGACAGATGGAGACATCGGAGACCCCATAAAGAGTATATGTACAATACTTATATTCTTGATCAGCTCGACGAGACGAGTCCTCTGTCTGTGTGTCCGTCTGTACAATAGTTCCTCAGTTTTAAGCTAATTCATGAAATTAGTATGTATACATAAATTTAATGGACTCAATGAAACTTGTATGTTGTTCACATTTTGCGAAAGAAGAAACAGTCTGAAACAGATGAAATGTATTTGTGCCTTCACATGGAAACATTTCAAATGAAACAATGGGTATGAGTAAAATGATTGGTAATACAATTGTACAGTTGTTATACGAGTACAAGTAAACAAGTGTTAAAGTCAGCGGATGTCTAAAAGCAAACAATGATAAAGAAAACTTACTTATGGATAAGGGAAGCGAACCGAACTCTTCTGCTGACATTTCACTTTGTCTTCTTTCATGATTTTTACATGTTATTTCATTTCGTTAAGCGACGTAATCATTCACTTGTACAGGGGTAAAATGTACAATGAAATGCTATACTCATAATACACCAGTTCCAACATTCAGATCATAACAATATTCACATTACAGAAACGAAATTCAACTTACATTCACATTCACTTTAAATATGTTCGGCAAGACATGTACGATTTTTAAAGTGAATTTTTCAAAAGGTGGTGCATCCCCGCTTAAGTCTAATGTGTACTGACTCTGTATGCTCAATTACAGTAGCGTTGGCAAAAACGTTTTTTGGGGGGTGTGTGAAGAGTATGACAATTTCGGAATAGCCGAAGTTAACTTTTTTTTTTCTTGTTTATTCTTCAGTTTGTGGCATGTTTTGTTGCAATTCATTTAACAAAGAACAAATGGAAAAAAAATACATGTGTTGAAATACTACAGCAGTAGAAAAAAACATGATGATGATGATAATGATGATGCTGATGAATCCAAATGTTAAATCTTTCAAATACTTCTGAGTTTAGTTGAGTAAAGTCCAAAATATTCATTAAAGTTTAGAAATCAATATTATCAATGTTCTTCGAAAGATATACAAGTTGAAAGTAGTTGGTATGACTGGATAGATTTATTGCATTTCAGTTCAATTCCTTGAAAAAGTGTATTTGTGTTGTTATATAATCTATTTCACACTAGTTTATAATGTATTATCATTTTGATGTGATGTTTGTAACAAATATGAACTGTGCATCGGAAACTGTTTACATATTTACGAAAATATTGTATTAGCATCGCAAGGTGACTTGATGTCTTAAGCAAACGTGAGTCTTGTGTTGTTGAAATCAAGATACTTATGTTAGCCCATCCTTTAGTTTGTTTAAATTTTAAATGAATATATCTAACTTTTTCTTCTTTATTTTTACCATATGTTGACCTTCGTAATTTGATTAATAAATTAACATTGGAAGGAAATATTCAATGTTACTGGGCAAATATTATCAACCTCTCCTATTTAAAGGTAACAATATCAACAATCATTATATTGTATAAACAAATAAGAAAATATAAAGTTTTTTGTATTTAACATTTTTTATAGTTTAAACATTCTGTTCAATTTGAATGATTTCTAATAAATTTTTATCTTCCATTTGACTCCACAAAACAGTTTCATCTCTCGATATCGAGCCCCATTCAGAATAATTGTAGTATCATTTTGACACAAACAATCACTTTTTTAGGGTTCCGGACCCTATTGCAGAGACCGTCCCTCCGTCCTCTGGTCATATCTCATAAACCGCAATACCTAGAGAGTTGAAATTTTCACAGAATGTGTAGCTCTATCCGGGCATCAGCATAAAAAAAATAAAAATTTTCAAAAACTTAAAGGGGTCCCCATACAAGAATCATTTTGGCTTGTATGGCAGCTATACGATCCAATAATTCCCCGAATGTTGGATGGTTGGTGGCTATACATAAGAAACTTATATAGTCGAAATTTTTGTTTGATCGGAGCACTAGGAAGGGTATCTCCCATACAAACCCCCATTAATACTAAGGTTATTATTAGAAAAACTTTTTTGTTTTTTGTTCTATCGAACTGAAATTTAGACACTATAAGTTCTTGATATAGGCGCTACACATCTGTTGGAATCAGTCAAATCGGAAGACTTGGAGGACTACCTCCCATACAAACCCCAATCTGGTACGGAGCCCTCCGTGTACGAGTCTGACTAGCACTTGGCCCATTTTATTTGTCTTACTGCAAACAATTATCTAGGATTTTCTTCAGCCCAAATGCGTTAGTTTTGTTTGTTGGCATAGCGGAAAATACCAAATAAGCTTCATTAGTGAAGGTAATTTCCTTGAAATTGAAAATTCTCCCATTCTTCTTGTTTCTCTCTTGTAGCGATTGAAACATGAAAAAACATCGGTGTAATCTAGTATATGTAAACCAAATGATGACATTTAAAATTCATGGATTTAAATATACATAGAAGATTTCAAACTGAAGTGTGTATAAGTTTTGGTGAGACCAAAGTTTGCAATTTCTTTTTGTTTTTGTTTTAATTTTGCCTTACATACTCGTATGTTTGTATTGTATTTACTTGCTTAATCATTCATTCTCTCTACCTTTGTGTATGTCTGTTTATTTAAAAGGCTTGAAAGTATATACTTATACATAACGTACATACATACATACATATGTCTGTATGTATGTATGTCATTATCCCTGTGAATGGGGTAAGTGTGTGCATTCAGGTATACAACATACATATCATCATCATCATTTTAATGCGATTTGTTTTTATGGTCAATTTGCTTGATTAGGTTTCATGTGTTTTCATACATTTCGATCAAATTTAATTCGTTATGTTTTTAAATTTGATGTTAAGCTTTAAATTTGAAGGTAAACCTCTCACTCCTGATATTCTTTAAGTCCTTAAACAAAAAAAAAACAGGAACAGTCAGCATTTCTGACTCAGTTATACTTAGTAAAAAGCAACAGCAGCTGCAATTTCTAAGAAACCAAAGAACAAAATGTCACATGGCATTAAAATATTTACGGTTCTGTGGTTTGTCTTCAGACATAAATAAGTACAATATATTTCTTTATGTTTCCTGTATGTATTGTAGTACATGCGTGCGTAATATTTCAAGTAAACAAAAATATGTCAATTTTGCACCGAAATACCAAAAGCAAACAAAAAAAAAAACAAAATAAAGAAAATAAAATAAAATATTGTATTAAAGAAAAATTCGAAAAATATGTAAAAATTCTTAAAGTATTTCTTTGCACCCAGAACCACGTTGAATGTTGCTCATTGTGCTGCTTACTCTTATTAAAGCTGCTGCTGCTACCACTGATGTTGCTGTTCCTTAAATTGGTTACAGGATGGAAACATGGTAGCGCAACCTCAAAGTCCCAATGCTTCGTCGCTTTCCATCGGTTTACTTTATTAAGCATTTAAAACTAACTCAGCGACTAGCATCACAAGTAGAGTTACCTAGCCACGCATATAGTATTTTATGTATTTTATGCTTCTCACCCGACTCCTCCACAATATTGTCATAGTTTGCATGGCATACCTTCTTCTTTTCATTCCCTTCTGCTTCATGTTTTAAACGATTTGTCGCAGTGCCATAAAAGTGTTGTCAGCGTTTTTTATTTATTTTATTTTTTAATATTTTTTGTTCTTTCGTAATATTTACTTACTTTCTTTCTCACAGAGCATAGCTAGCACACATAGATAGATATAAAGATATGTAGATGGTTCTTATTTTTTAATATTACACATACGGAGCGCTCATAACGACATTTTGCCTTCATTATTTTCTATTGCTGCAGCTGCTGATGATGATGATGCCACCCGCCATCGAGTCGTACAGAGACATCAGAGCTATTATTTTCCAGTTGCATTAGTTTACTCCCTTAAACTACTATATGACACAATTATTATTTTATAATTTTTAAGTTTGCTGACATGGCAGGGACCCAGCAATATAATAATAGTTTCCCTTTTCTTCTTCCAATACAATTAAAAGAAAAAAGAAAAAAAATAGAAAAGGGGAAAACCCATTAGTTGCAGCCATTTCCTATGCCATTAAGCTCATCTCATCTCATCTCATCCTGAAATATGAATGCGAACCAATTGAGTTTATAGCTTTTGCGTCTTTCTTTAGTTCGCCACCGAAGCGAAACAGAATGAAACATAAATTCCCATAAACAAAATACGAATTAATAATAAAAAGTGTCTGAAACGTGACTAAATCAGAATTTCTACAAGAACACGCATCCTGTAGCGAATTGCTATCGTCCAAAGCGTGCTACGTATCGTATCTTTTTTATTCGATCTGTCTATTAGACGCTGTATCTAGTATCTATGAAGTATCGTTGTCGTCGTCATCGTCTGTAGGCGAGACAAAATAAAAAAGGGCAGGGAAATGAAGCAAAAAAAGAAAAAGAACAGACATTTTCTTTGGCTTTAACAAATATTCTATACACTTCATACCACTAACCATCACTTTGAACCCATTAATGAGTTGTAGAAACTGGAAGACTTATTCTGTTTATATCTTAAATGAAGTTAATGTTAGAGACGATCTCGCTACAGATTGAATCCATTCAGAATTCTGATCAAAGTCATCTTCATATGGCTACATTTATCATTTACCTAGATCATATAAAAGAAACTAAAATACACACAGATTGACTTTATAAACTTGCTCCTAAATAAGTTGTACTGTCTCCGGTGCTTGGCACATTGCATTGCAAACACGATTATACATACATTTACACAATTACAAACTTCTCTATGAAGTGAGCCAAGGAATGAAAAATTACGTAGAATGCTTTATGCTCTCATACCAATCGACATTTCACTTAACATTTTCCTTTCTATTTGCTATCTCTCGCATAGCATCGAATTGTGAAATGACTTCATTAGTGTAAATATTGTTTGTCGATGATGAAGAGTTGGGTTGAGTTGGTTCGTCCTTGGCGGCATCTTTAACAAGATGCCAACCTTTTTGCTGTGCTATGATTTATTAGGAATGCCCAAATTAAAGGAGTTCTACGCAAGGGTGTATATTTATAAACTATGCTTCCAAGTAGAAGACGACGGCATTAAGTCTAAGAAAATATTTTTTTTGTTTTTACTGTGCGTATAAGTATAATTCCTTTTGCTTTTGTTTCAATAATGTAAATGAGTAACGAATATGGTAAAGTTCTATAAACCATAAGTTTTTCTACTCTGCATTCTTTAATTTTCATGCTATTGTTGGATAGTATGATGGGTTTTGACACCCTGTATCCTCTATATTTCATTCAAACATATGAAAGATGGAACTTGGCTGAACATTAACTTTGGTTTAAAGAAGTTCGGAATTCAATTAAATCATTTATTATGTTAATTGTCAAATTGATTTACGAAATTCAGTTTGAATATTTTAAGAAAAAAAAAAGATTTCCATTTAAAATCTTATGAAAATAGAAGCAAGTTTTTGTTTTTTTGTAAATCCAATGTAAAGTCCTATGCCTTTGGGACAAGCTTGGAAATGCTGCATATGATTTTTGCTGAAGTAATCCTTGATAGTTTGATTGAACGAAATTTCAATAAAAATACCATGCTGGTCAAAGTGTTGGATTTGTTTTTAATGACCTACCATGTGTTAGATTTTAAAAACACTTGTGACAAAATGAACAAAACGATTCAACATTTTTTCAAAACATCGCGTGGATTTCCTTCTACAAAATCAATCTGCACGGTATATTTAAACCAAACTCGAAAGAAAGTTTTTATAACTTTAAATAGATTTTTGTACTCTTCAAGTCATAAAGTTTGTAAGAGACAGAAGGAAACATCGGAGGTTTTCTGTACAGTAGCCATTTCATTACAAAATTCGCTATATGATTCAGATAGTTTAGTTAAGCAATCCATCTTGTTCATTAAAATAAAAATAAGATAATCGACACCTGATGCCGCCACATAGCCCCAAATCATAACTGTGCTTAGCTGTGTTAATTACAAAATTTTCTTTAAAGGCTTCATTTATGGGACGTCATATGTTTGAAGTCGTGCTTTTGTACCAAAAATTTCAAAATTTACTCTAATCAAGAATGGTTTGATTCGATATGAGCCATTCATTTTGCGGGGTCTTCTTCCTAATCTTACTCGCGCTTATTGTTTTGCCCGATGTACAATATTCTTACAATAACTGACTCACTTGACTGGAGGCTGGATTTGTCTACACTTCCTTTACTAACAGGTATAAAAACAGTATCAGTAAGCCGCTATGAACGTGCAACTCTCATCAAATCTTCGTATTCATTTCATTGTGATGTCGTTCCGATCTACAATTTCACCAATTTTACGCATAGAGTTACTTTTTTTTTTTCTCGTAAATCTACAATAATGTGATTTTTCGAAGATCAGTTGATGTTTGCAACAAAGTGGAATCGAGTTATTTTATTTAATAAAAATTTACTATATACAAAATGAAATAATTTTGTGAGTTTATTCCATAGAAAGCAACACAATTTCCATGAAGTAAATCGGACTATTGTAACAATCCGCTTAGTTCAGTATATCCGAGATTCAAGCTTACTTTCGAACTGGACTTTAGTTGTTGAAATTAAATTCTAAGTTCAAGAAATAGTAAATAAAATGCCCATTTAATATTGTAGAATGAATACACAATACAAATTGAGATTTCGAATCATTTTATTATATTGAAGTTCTACTACGTTTATAAGAATCAGCTGTCCATTTCTACGCAAACTTGGTGCTTCTGTTTGTCATAAAAAGAGTTTCCCATATGCTAAAATAGAGTTTGTCTTTGGAAAACTTCTGTAGTTCATGACATTATGTTTATGCCTAAGTATACAGAGAAACGGTGAAAGAAGTTAACATTTTAAAATGTTTGAGTTTCACATTACAACTGCATCTGTACCCCTTGTTATCTCCTATTTTTTTTATCACTTACTTTCTTATCTTCTTACTCGATTCCAATTTAAATAAATGTTCAAGTTCCACCGATTTATTTCTGTTCAAAATATTTAAACACAATGGAACACTTTCAATTCACGTAAAAGTAATCTGTGCCAATGCCCTCTTTTTGGTACAATTTTTGTGTTGATTGCTTTAGCAATGATATGATTTCAATGATGTGGAAAGAAAAAGAAGAACCATGAGAGAAGGTATAAGAGAAGGGAGATGGAGATTGTGAGGGATAAGGATACTGCTGCTGCTTCAACAAGGTTTTGTTACAAGTGCTTTTCGCGTGCTTATGATGTGTTCCATAATGCATGATTTGGCTCAGCAGCTGCATGTCGCTTTCCGTTTGAAAGTGTGCATCTCTCTGTATGTGTGTGTGTGTGTATGTGTGTTTGTGTGTGACATACAAGCAATGGGATTGATTTACTTCACGCTTGACGTTCTGTGGATTTCGGCAAGCGGATCGTGAACATTCGTTCATTGTCAATGCAATTGCAGATGATTGTATCTATTAAAAAGCAATGCTAAGCGATTGCAGTGCAATAAGCCGAACGAACAAATGCGATGGCGTTTGTAAAATAAAGTGAAACGTTCCATACTCAATGTATTTTTGTTCATGCTGTTGTAATTGTTGTTGTAATTCGAAATTCATCTATGAATTGGATATAAAGATACACAAAATGTAATCGCTTTGGTTTAAGTGTCGCACTATTAAGGGAAATGGTTTGATGGATTTATGTTGTATATGCTTTTAAAAAAAAACTTGACATTCTAGGCAAACACATACATATATGAGTACATGTACCTATGGCTCTATCAATATGCCCTTGGCACTTTATTGATAGTCAATAGCGAAGGCGGGCGCTTCTTTTTTGCTATTGCACGTAATTTCGCATTTTAATTGCTTTCGCTGTGAGGCAAACATACATTCATAGATACACATACACATATTCATATTCATATGACATAATTATTAAAAATCTATTTTGCTTTTTTATTGTGTTTAATGTTCATGACATCATGGGCTGGTTATTGACATTTCTTAAGTTGAAAATTGATATGTATATTGCCCAAGTTATGGGACTATCGTCATAAGAATGAATGCGTGATGTGAATATGCCATATGGCAAATATAATATTCTATTGCTTTACTTATAAAAAAGAAAGATTTTAATATGAACTCAGGGACAAACGCAATGATGATGTAGTCCAAACTTAGCAAACTCAATGAGAGAGTTGATCAGAAACTTACTTCTTTCTTTTAGTCTATGAGCACTAAGGGATGTCTACAAACATTTATTATTTATTTTTTAAATTATTAAGTCTTATCGAATTGTAGTTGTAAAAATACGCCATCAATTGTTAGCTTTTTGTCGTGGTTACTTTGCAACTCTTATTGCAAAATTTAAAACTGAATTATTAAATGCCAAATTTTGTGCCTATTTAGCTTTTTATGGTTTCATTAAGATCAATTCTTTTACTCATTTCTTCTTAGTATTGTTTTTTGGAGAAAATAACTGAGATACTTTATTTAAGTTCCTTTTCAAATTAAATTTGATACATCAATTCACAAAATTTTCAATTCTCAGCTAATTGCGATATTTTAATAAAATATACTTATGTATGTCTATGAAGTACCGGAGTTTTACGTGCTCGCCTGTCTGTAAGAAGACTCAAGAACACGGTGCCAAGCACATGGATTGAACGTCAATCAACGTCCCCTTGGATAAATATCCGCAGGTACCAATTTAGAGTCATATTAAATTTGGAATATGACTCCCTCCTTGGTGGGGAGCGAGACCCACCTTAAACCTCTGCTGCTCTCTGGGTCACAGCACCCGGTTGTATAACGCAACTCCACGTCGAGTTATTACTCTACCCGCATTTGGGTATTGAACCATAGCCACCACGATACTCCCACAAGGGGGCCGTACCCGCTGGCCAGGACGGAACAAGTTCCGTAGGCTCCTGACCACCCGTGGTACCAGAAAAAGCCTCTGGTCAGACTTCGTACCGAAAGGTACTACCAATTCGAACCCCAAAAAGTCCATGGGTTGGTGCCCCATTATGTTTTCATTCATGTAGTAGCCAAGAAATCCAATTTATAGAGGATAACCTGGATCACAAATTATAAATGAAAATAATGTTCCCTCCAGGAATATGAGTTCTATACATAAAGATATAAAACTCAGAAGAATTTCCCGGAGGGGGGGACTTATGTATGTTTATGGAAAGTTCAACAAATATGTATATTGTAAATCGTAACAAATAAGTCTAATCGTACATCATGCCCGGTTCAGGTTCATGGAGCACGCCGTCTTGACGAAACAATGTGAAGTATTTTTCCTCTTTGTACATACTGTTTGATTCTTTCGGATGTCAGTGTTGTGGTCCGAGTATATATATATTTTTGTATACTCAGATTCTGTACATCGTTGATTATAAGTCCTCAAAGTTTCAAACGATTTAGCCGGACATGAGTAACAATCATTTTGTCATCCATTGAATGAGCAATGCACCTTAATCGAATTTAAAATTGTAATTTTAGATATTTAAAAGTCTCGTTCTAACTGAAGCTTTTAGTTCTGTTTGACAATTAAAATTTTTCAGTTTTCAGTTTTATTTTTAGTATATCTTATTTTCGTTTTGTTTAGTTTATTTTATTTTATATTTAACTGGGACTTTTTATTTGATTTTGATTTTTGAAATGAATTTTATTTTCATTTTCTGTTAAGTTCCCACTTCTTAACTTCAATACAGTTTCAGTAGGAGCTTTATATTTGGCAATACATAATAAATATTTGAAGGATTTTACTGTTATTTTTTAAATTAAAATTCTTCGCTTTATATATAGTATTAACACACCTTCACGTTAGATATGTTTATTTCATATTTAACTGGAACTTTTCATTTGATTTTGATTTTTGAAATGAATTTTATTTTTATTTTTTGATTGTTTATTTGTCTATTCATTGGCTTTAGTTTACACATATATGCAAAATATTAGCAATGATTGTTTGCTTGTAGTTTGCCCAAATTGTTAAAAATAAATGGTTCCATATCTACTATTTTTTGTTTACTTTTTCTTTTTAAAAATTAAAATTGCTGAACATATTTTATATATATTTTATATTTTTCATTTGGCAATGGTTCTATTTTTGGACCATGCATGAAGTCAAGTATTTTTTTAATTTTCACCTTATTTGATATTATCAATTTAATTAAGAAAAAATTTGGTTTCGTTGCTTATAATTTTTTTTTTTATTGAAATTCAAATTCAATTCAATTCAGTATTCTTGTATATCTTTAATCCCTTATAACCAGGGAATTTTTGTTTACAGTCATAATTTCTCATTTCTTGATGTATGTATGTACATTTTTTTCATTTTTTTTCTTTTCATCTTTAATTATACTGTTATTATGAAACAACTTAAATTAAACTATATACAAAACAATAACAAAGCAACTTATATTAACAAGTGGGAAGGAACAAAACATTTAATATGATCCAGTAGGGAGGTCGACATGATGCGATCTTCTCAGCCTCCTCGCCACTCTGACCCCTCCCTTTCTGCGTCGCCTTAAAAGCCGCCTGGCTAGATCGTTTGGATGATTTGCCAACCGATTAATGTAGTCCTTGGCCTGATGATTAATCACTTCACCAATTTTTGGTATTTTCAAGTCGTGCTCAAGGTCCGCTGTGCGCTGGAGCCCCAGAAATCATGCTCAATGTCTTGGCCTGCAGAACTCTAACCTTAGCAATATTTGTTTTTGCTGCTATGCCGTACACCTGTAAGCCATAACGCCAAGCAGGAGCAATTATTGCTTTGTAGATGTGTACCTTATTTCTTAGTGACAATTTATTGCGACTTTTTAGGAGCCAATACAATTTCCTAATTCTCTGCCCGAGCGACTTTTACGTTAGCCGCCTATCCAAATATACACCAAGGTATTTATATCCTGAGTGATTCTCCAGCAACTGATTGCCAACAAAGATGCCCGGACAAACATCCGGCCGTAAGGCGTACGTCACATTGGCACATTTCTTTTCGTTAATGCCAATGTTCCATCTTTTTGTCCAGACTTCAAAACTGTGCAGATACTGTTGCAGGTTGTCCGTGGCTTCATATATGCACCTGTTTCTGGAGAGTATGTATGTACAAGTTATCACGTAAGGCAGTACTATGTGGAAGAAGTCAGCAAAGTCTGGCTTTGCTATAACAGCAAAGAAGGTAGTATACAACACTGCGGCAGTCCCTCCGGAATGGTTGGGGCCTGCCGGTAAGAGTCAAAGCCAAGGTTAACCCGAACTACAACCAAGACAAAGCAAGATGGTTCACTTGGTTTTAGATAAGGAAAGAGATCATCACGCTTGTGAACAATCAAAGCAAAGAAGGTAGTATACAACACTGCGGCAGTCCCTCCGGAATGGTTGGGGTCTGCCGGTAAGAGTCAAAGCCAAAGTTAACCCGAACTACAACCAAGACAAAGCAGGATGGTTCACTTGGTTTTAGATAAGGAAAGAGATCATCACGCTTGTGAACAATCAAAGTAAGCACCTTATAAATTAATTTCTAATAGAATAACTAAATAAAATTATAAATTAAATATATAATATAATTGTTAACTAAAAAAAAACTTTTAATAAAAAATGATAAATTAAATGTTAAAATATTTTAGTTTTTATTATGAGACCTCACATCATCTCTTTGTTCTTGAAGTTTTCTTTAAATTATTACAATATTTTGTTGTACAATAAATAAAAAATTAACTGTAAAAATTTGGTTAGTTTTTAAATATGTACCTGTAGAGAATTTATAGCAACTTGAACGTAAAAGTGACGAACATCCGAACGGTTTTGCTTCCCACTGATTGTAGTATGATTGTGCAATCAAATTCGTTTAAGATCAATTTGCAAATAAAATTAAAATAAAACCTATGAACAATTGCATTGAAAGGCTTTCCAATTTCATTTGTAACAGTTTTTGCTAGACTAGCAGCTACTTCTTTATCCAGAACTCCTTGAATCGAATGTTTGTATGAGCCGTGATACACAATTTTGCTTCATTTATTAGTCTTGATTTTTAAATCATCCGAATCGTTCTTATTCTTCTCTGCCTATCTTTATTATTATTGCTATCATTATTATTATTATTATTGTATTATAAGTATTTCGCCTTTTTCATATTTTATGGCATTTATTATGTTAAAAGCATACCAAACGAATCAAATTCGAATGTTTCAATACATTCCTGAAGGGACTACAACTCGAATGGCGCCTGCACACGTTCTTGTAATATAATATGTACTTAATTTCATTGGTATTTATTCTTTATTTTACTTTCATTCATTCAATTCAACTTTGTACATACTTGTATATACTCATATTAATATTTCAAAAGACAATAACAACAATATTATTTTATATTCTCACATGATTTTGGTTTGTTTTCTTGGCATATTGTTTTCAAAGAAAAACTTACTACACATTTTAATATTCATTGAATAATAATTTAATATATATAAAATTCATAAAAATTATTGCAGAATCTTAGAATTGAGGAGGTTGAGTGTCTAACTATTCCTTATAAATTCTTGTCAAAAAAAATATCTAAGTTATACAAGTAACAGTTATTCAAGAATATCATATAATAATCTACTTTCTCTTCATTCATTCTTACTTGGCTTGCTTTTGAAATCTTAGCAAACGTGCTCTATGTTGTTGTAAAAAGTTTGTTGTAGTATAATGGCATGATGAGATATTGTGATTCGTTTTTAACACATGTCATTGGGGAAATCTGCTAAACTACAAAAACAAAAAACAAAGAGAACAAGACAAAGCAAAAAAAAAAAACCAGCATTCAATTGAAGTAAGTTTCATTCACTCGGTAAAAATCTTAAAAACAGACACATGAACATAAACTTTTACAGGGACACATTCCATCAAACTGTCATTCCATCACTCACTTAAACATGTTTTCGTCCATTCATTTGTTTGTTACAAATTGTTGTTGTAGTTGTTGTTATTTCTTTCCTTTCATCATCATCATCAACATCTCTTCTCAATTTTTTCTTTTTTATTTTTTAACTATTATATTTGTATCTGTAACTGTACCTGCCTGCAGTAGAGCGAGTAGCAAGGCATCACTTATGCAATGCACAAACTAAAAGTATGCAATACTTTTTTTTCCCCAAATTTTATTCTTTTATTTGGTTTTAGAGTCCTTTTTTTCTGTTTTGTTTTCATATCTGCGTTGACAATGCATCCAACAGCCAATTGTTGTCCACAGACTACATGAAAATAGTTTGAATTGACCAAACTATAGTACAAATTGTGCATCAGTTTATTTCAACCAAGGAACTTCCAATCTTTTCAATCTCTCTCTTTGCCCACCACCCCTTAGCCTTAATCATCATTTCTCATCACTTTATATTTTTTTTTTTTTTAGCATTGTTCAAAGATAACAACAACAACAACAAATGGTCATACCATGCATACATGCTTCATTGTCCTTCGCTGCAATTGTTCAGCAGATGTGTCCGGCAACGTCTACACGTTGCCCTGACTGTGTCCTATTGATTTTGTTGTAGTCAGTATTTACCAATCTCCATTGTCCATTGCTTCTCATAGTAGTAGTATTTGTTTATCGCTTGGAATATTTTGAGCTGCTTATAATATTGAAAGGGTTCTACTTTGGAGCATATTGTTTTGTTGTTGTTTCTGCTGTTATTGTTGTTATTGTTATGGTTGATGATGATGATGATGACGATGACGATATGGTTGAATATAAGAGCAGAGCATGTGAGGACTGTATGTAGTATGTGGTATGTAAGGATTTGAATGGTTTTATGCAAGATATAATCCATTGTAAGATTGTTTACATAAGGTTTCTCTAAATTGGTTTATTGTACTTGGTGGTGCATTGTCCTCGTATTTCTGTCTTCTTGCATTTATATTTCTAACTCACTCAATTGCTTTTTTCTTCCTTTTTTGTTTTGCTGTTTTAGGTTCAATGTATAGAAAAAGAAGAGAATTTATTAAAAAATATTATTGTATTGTAGTTTGTAAATTTGTTTTGAACATAAAATGATTTATTTACTTGCATTTTACATTTTATTTATTTATGATTTCTTTTGTTTCTTTTCTTTTACCAGTGCAACATCCATCACTCCTCATCAGGAGTGGTAGGAGTGATTCAATTCATTCAGTTCCATTTCCGTTTCTATTTGGTGAATCACTTTGCATAATTACATAAAATGCTAATTTCGAGCAAAGCTGCTATCGAAAAACAATTGACAGCCTGACAACAATAGATTCGTAATTATGCATAATGCATTTTTTCCATTTAATTTCTATTCTATTCTCTTCTTTTCCAATTTATTTTTTCTCATTTATTTTATAATTTACATTTTGCATTTCCCTTTATTTGTGTTTTTTGTTTTATTTATAAAATTTAATTAGTTTAATTGCATGGCATAAAAATGAAAATATCATAAATAAATATTTATAAAAAAAAGAAATCCTGAATTTTGAATTTGAAATTGTCAACAATGGTAAATGATGATTGGAAATTGTTGGAAATTGCATTGTAAAATGCTATAAATCTGCGTGTGCTTTCAAAATCGATTGAATGCGCTTGATAGTTATTATCTAGATATTTCTGAATTGTGCCGATTTAAGCAATCAACAGCGACGACGAAAAACTCATTTAAATGCACCACGTGTCGTATACGCAATGAAATTTATTATTTAGTTTAATTCCTTCCCTTTCACCCATTTTCAAGCAATCAACAAAACTTACACGTACGCAAAGCTAATTAAATTCTTTTTTTTTGTTAGTGTGAGTGGAAGAGTATCTATCTATGTGTTTGTATGTGTGTGTGTGTGTGTGTTAAACAGAGTATTTGACTGCAAGCAATAATAATAATAATAATAATATTAAGTGTATAATGACAATGAGTTGGTTGGTTGGTTGTTGTTCTGATGACAATTATCATTATAATGATGCCACAACTATTGTACAACAATAATATTGTATATAACAACAATAAAACACAACTAAAATACAAGAGAAGGATATGAAAGAAGAATGGAAAAAGTCTAGTGAAGCTTGTTCGAGACAAATTGAATTATGCTCTTTTAAGTTTTTCATTTCATTTCATTACAAAACTAAGTCGAGTTGAATGTTTCGTCCTTTCGTTCTTTCTTTCTTTCTTCCTTTCTATCTTCTTTAGCATCTCCATGGGCTAATGAGATACTATGCAAATGTAATTGCAACAATTTGTGTTGATTAATCCACAAAGGTAATGTCAGTTGAATTGAAATGATAATGATTGTATATATATATATATGTGTATCTGCTGTTATTTCAGAAGATGCTAATAGATATGCCAAGCTAGAGATTTTGCTATTGTGTACTTACTATATACTTTTAAGTATTATATTATGTTTCATGAAATCTCACTTGTGCCAAGCTCCCAAAAGTATGCAAAGCATTCGACAAATTGCAATTTATATTGTAACAATGATGAAGATGAAAAAGGAATTGTAAAATGGATAAAGAAAACTTGCTTAAGGCAACATCACCGAAAGTCCTTCAAATGGCCATTGCTGTTTCGTTCGTTGAAGACACAATCTGAGTACACTAGATAATACATATAATAAGTTGGGAAAACAAAAGCAATGACGAAGACAGGGACAGAAGAAATCAACAACAATGGCACAGCAACCACGCAGTAAACAATTGCCGCGCGTAGTTGACTAAGAGATCTCAACATTCCAAAGTCAATGGCTTCAATTTCCTTTAAGTGTTCAAGGGAACTCAAGAATTATACTAGTACTTCGTTTGTTTCATTCAATTGCTTTACATGGTTTTACAACACCATCATCAGAACCAGCGTTAGGTAGTTAGGACTCATCCCAAGCCAATCCATTGAAAGTAAGACATTGTACTTTGTTTCATTCTCTTGTTGCCTTTGTTGTTGTTGTTGTTCTTACTGTTGTTTTAACTTTAAACTATTTGTCATGATGCCAAGTCAAATGAAACAAGCGGCTGTGAGAAGAGCTGATGATGTGGCTGTCTCCTCCTCCTCCTATTCTTCCTACTTGGTATAAATTGCTATTGCTGATTTTGCTTAAATTCATTGTATTCACCAAATCCATTTGTTGTTTGTTTTTGCTTTCGTTTTTATGAGCTATAAAGTCATTACCAAATTGTAGTTGTTGCAATTAACGTAAATTTCATTTGTATTATTTTCATTGTAATTTTCAATTAAATTTGTCAACATTTCATTTAAAGAGAAAAACTAGAAATATTCCTTGAATTACTTTTTAGTGACTAGTCAATATTATTGTATATGTATTATCTTCTTCTTGATTTGTTATCAACTTATTGGTATCATCGGATTGGTTAAAATTTACCAATCACTTGGAACAACAACCGAAATCCTGTTGAAGTCGCAGTCGCTGTCAACTTCGCCTGTTGCTCATTGCGGCTTTAGAATAATAATAATAATATGTAGAAACAAAGAGAAATTAACAAAAATGAAAAGCTCTTTTTATTCTCTTTGACTTTGAGTTGCTCTCTCTCTCTCTCTCTCTTAATTTTTTCGACCAGTTTTTCTTATCATTTTTATTAGAATTAACCATCATCCCATTTCATCCTTTCTGTCTAAGTTTAAGTTGGTTTTGAGTGAATGTGTGTGTGTGTGTGTGTGTGTGTGTGTGTGTGTGTGTGTGTGTGTGTGTGCAAACTGGTGGCAAAGGACCATTTGCATTATCCTGATTATGCTAAGTGCCGAATATGTTTCGCTTTTATGTCGATAAATGTTTCTTTTTGTTGTTTTGTTTTCTACTTTCTGTGTATTTTTTTTTTGTTTTTTGTTATAATTCTTATACTTATTATTGCTCGACTCCTTGACACTGAACACATGTTTGTTGTCTGCTCGTTTCTTGTGTCTTTCTATTATTTAGTTTATGCTGTTGATGTTTCTTATTTATGCAAAGCAAAAGAAGTCTGGGAGAAAAAGGAAGAAAAAACAGCATATCAAATGTCATTAGCCTAAGAGTATTTTAGAACAAATTACTTGCATATTTCGTATTCTATTGCATATTAATTTGAACTCAACTCCACACGAAACTCAACTCAACTCAACTCTGCATACTACGTACAACTAATAATAAAGGCAAACTAACTAAAGCAAGCCAATTTCGTATATATTGTATGTTTTCGTATATATCTTGCTGTGATTTAATTTAATTAAAAAGGAAATCACAACGAACAGAAAAAAAAAAGTAAAAATCTTGTAAAGTCTTTGTCGTTCTCAAATTCTATGGGAATACTTTTGTTATTTTTTTTTTTTTAATGTTATATTTTTGGTGAAAATTGAAAATGCATGCATCAGAAGACAAAACCAAAAAGGATGTCATGTTCCAAACTTATTGCAACTCAGAGATGAGATGAGATGAGATCCAACCAGACCAGCGCAGAAATGTAAAAAGCAAAAAGCAAAAAACTCAATTTCCCAACAGGCTTTTTGTTAAATGAGACCAAAGCTTTGGTAAACCATGCAGACAGATATTCAAAATGAGTTAGATACTTGTACACCAGCACACATACATTTGTGTAATAAATCCTACAAACAAACATAGATGTATGCATCTTTCCATACCCATGCCCATTCTCATGTCCACGAACAAGTCAAAGCAAACTCTTTACTATATCCATCCCAGCTAACCAAAATAGTGTCAACATGCTGTGCTAGAGATGCAGATACTTTCCATACATACTGCAAATACTAAATGTATCTATCTAACTAACTAAAATAGTAAGAAAGCGAAAGAATGAACATTTGACAGGTGTGAGAAACTGTTGTACTCGACTTACAATATTCAAACTACATACTACTAAATGCAAAAAAGAGATTGTAGTAATGTGAGTGTTTGTATGTGTGTGTGTGTGTGTGTCTGTGTCTGTTTTAAATGAAAATTTAAATATGCAGTTACAAGGTTTACTAAAGACAAAATTCACAGTTAAATTGTTCTTGTTCTTCTTGTTCATGTCTTTCGCATAGTTTCGCAACAATGAGTCATGTTCCTTACAGCTCAACTTGTCTCAGCTTATCCTCAAACATTGCATACTACACCTCTGCATGTGTATGAGTATGTGTGTTTGTGTGAGTATCTAGGTATGCATGTTTACTATCTATTAACACGTTATGACACTTGCAGGCTGTTAGACAAACAGAAGGACACAGAGAGACAGGCAGGCACCCACTCCTGACAGGCAGACATTCAGCCAGACAGTTACGCAGATATTGTAAATACTAACTACACATAAACACACATACACACAAATCTACTACTCCTATAGGACATACATATACACATGTATAAACAAACGCATATTAAGACAACTAAATGTCAATTTATTTTACATCAAATTCACTTCACACGAAACAAGTTTTCACAAGTTTTGACTTTCAATTTTGTTAAGTAAGGTGTTTTTGCTTTCGTTTTGCTCCTTGTTGTTGTTAGTGTTCTTGTTCTTGTTGTTGTGTTTTAAAAGAAAAAAGAAAAATTTCATGAAGAATTGAATTCTTCTAAACATGTGATGTTTTCCATCCTTATTTTATGTCATATTACTCGTACATCGACATCTTTGAGTATCTACGAGTATCTAGTATCTACATACGCACATGTAATTTTGTAAATATCTACATACAATACATCTAATTTAATGTTTTTCATTCGAAATTCTTATAGAAATGTGCAATTTGCTTTTTGTTATGTGGTTATGTGGTTTAAAGTCATTTATGGTAAAACAAACATTGTTATTTCCTGTGAATAATAGAAATTTGAGAAATTCAAATGAACTAAAAATTATGTAATTGCTTTAATTTCCTCCTCTTTTTTCACACTTTGTGATTATTTGTTTTTATTTTGTTGTCTTTAAGCTGGGATAATCTTAAGATTAAATATTTAATATTAATGCCTCTTAGTTGAATGACTAAGTTTTTGAGATGTGAAGTTGAGAATTTTATAAAATTGTGTTTAACAAAGAGTCAGTGATAGTTGTTTATAAGAAAGACAATCATTGAAACTCTTGGGCGTTCATTCTTCGCCTGGTAAGCAGGCAACTTTCACGACCTTGAAACAAACACCGGGGATATCAACGATAGCATGACCCTTACAACCAAATCCAGTGACCAAACCTTCATTGTTTCCTTCAATATAGTTCAAAATACCGGTATGAGGAATGAATAGATGCGGCTGGCTACCAATAGACCTGCTGCAAAGTATAAATACTTCAATAGAGGAACTTCCCAGACGGCAAGCAGTGACAAGATTAGGACCATGTACTTAAACAGATGCCTAGATATCGTGGAAAACATGGAAATATTCATGAATGCCCTCGATTTGAAGCAGAGCGAATTGGAATGTATGCGTGCCTTGGATCTCCGTGCAGTTCTTAAGAGATTGTAAGGCATAAAAAGGAATGAGCCATTATTCTCTGACGAAATCTCATTATTTGAGCCCTCTTATGCAGAAGCGAATAAGAGTGCCTAATGAAGTTTACTACCTCTTCCCACGTAGGAATGCTTTGGCGGTACCGGAGGCAATAATCAGGATCTGTGGCACGGGCAGTATTGTATCTTTAAAAGTTTTATCTCCTTGCTCACATAACAAAAAAAAAAAAAAAAAAAAATACATTAAAATGGTCATATTCTACTTGAAACTACTCCTTTCGTTTGTTTTTTATACTCAGTTTTTCCAAAGATTATGCAACAAATATACATGAATTGTTTTGCCAGCTACACCTTTAAGTTTCAAGAATTTACATTTTTCTGTTGCCACATAAACTTCTTACAGCTTTATAGATAAAAGCTACCAAATATTTATTCAGTGAATGCATTATTATTGCATTATATTTGCTAAAATTTAGAGTAGTGGTCGTGAGGTCAACCTTTCCGAAATAATGACATTGAAAATAGCCGTTCTGCTTTCTTAACTCAATATGCATATTGTCGAAAATATTGTGGCGAACACCTTTCGTCGTTTGATGTCAAATTTTGTTGAGCACGAGACAGTGGCATGCCGTTCGTCAAAAACCAAGATTTTCTAATGAACTGGTTAAAGCGGTCAGAGAGAGAGAGAGAGCGTTGTCCGGAACCCAAAAGTGTTCAGCATTTGGATCATTGCAACGCATTTTGAAGGATGATTTGCATTTCTTCTCCATATAAACAGCAATTAACACAAATAACATTGCCGACAGAACGTTCACGTCGCTTGAAATACGTCAAAACAGTCTATCGAATGGTTGACACTGAACCTGATTTTTGGCAGCAAATTTTGATGACTTGCAAGTCCCATTTCACACTCTCTGGCGGCGTAAACAAGTAAATTGGAGCACGGAAAATCTACACGTGATCTATGAAATGCTATTGAATGACCAAAATGTGACTGCTTGGGTCGACATATTTCTCAGAAAAAACTAACAAGTTGATGGAAATCGATATCAGTGGATGTTAACTCATTATGTTTGCCCGCAATTGTGCGAAAAAAGTCTTGATGGTTACTGGTTACAATAACGCGGAGCGCCATGCCACAATGCAAATCAAACAATTCAGTTTCTGCAACGAAAATTCCCTGGGCGTCTGATGTCAAAAAGAGACAACATTGATTGGCTACCCAGATCTCCAGATTTGACCCTTCCGGACTTCTTTTTGTGGTGTTATTTGAAAAGCAAAGTTTACGCCAGAAAGCCTTAAACCATTAAGGAGCTCCAGGCAAACATTGGTGCCGAACAAAGATTTGTGTTACAAATTTTTAGAAAAAAGGTTGGAATCAAATTTTTTTCTTGTTTTTCTTTTTTAAATAAATAAAAATATTCATGGGGGTTTAAAGTTAACTTTTCTGTTTAAGCAATATTTGTCTATGGCAATAAAATCAAAATTTTAGAAAATACTTTGGGGACTTATGACTGGACATTAATATCTTTTTATTTTCAGATTCTTATTCTTTAATGTTTTTATTATATTTTTATTCAAAAATGATTTCAGTTTTACGATTATAAGATTAATATTTTTCTTTCTTTTTAAATATTTATTAGGAACATTAAATCACTGTAAAATATATTCATACTAGGGTATCCTGCCCGACGTCGTACGGCCAATCGGATTCCTTAAACTTCACTTTCAGTAGAACGCAAGTGGATTGGGCCATACCTACAGTTGCGGTTTCGCACCATCGCTATTAATAAGTTGAATTGCAATTCTGGTATTTCATTTTTGCTTCCCGCTGCACTTTAATTTGGCTAAATGGATAGTCAGTCACATTAATAATTCCAGTGACTTACCAAATCCACAACAATGCACAGCTCCCTGGTCTTGCCTTAAGTGTTATTGTATTATTGAGTCCTTTAATTTATTCAAAACTAACTGTAGTACATTGCGCAGAATCAGACAAATCTAATGCAGTATTTGATCCACCAATTTCTCGACAACAGCGTCACATATCGAATCCAAAAGTACTCTGTTATGTTCAAGGCTAAGACCAACCATGCACGCATTCACAAAATGTCATTGCAATCAGATGAACGAACGGTATAGCCGCGCATAAGACTCAATATGAACACACATAAGAGAAGTTCAGTGACATACACACTCACAGAAGAATTATATATATAAAGATTGTGAATCTAAATCATTCTCAGATCCCCTTGAACACACACAAAAAATTTCATCAAAATCGGTCCAGTCGTTTAAGAGAAGTTCAGTGACATACACACTCACAGAAGAATTATATATATAAAGATAATACAAAAGGTATTATTATGTTTTTATTTACAAATTGATCTGATCAATCTGATTATAGTTGATTGAGGAGTTTTTGAAAAACAAAGAAGGCGATTTCTATATCGAAATTGGCCTAAGGGACTTGTGAGTGGTATATTTAAGCAATAAAAAGATTCGGGGAATCTTAAGATTTCACAGAATAAATGGCATTAATTTTTTAAATTGCAAATGAATTAAACCTTTTTTCATTCATTGATATTATTTTTTTATTTTCAAACCCATTTTTCTTGAAATTTTGAATTATTCTCATTTAAATTGAAATGAAACTTTTTGGTACCATTTAGAGGGAGAGAGAGAGAGAGAGAGAGAGAGAGAGAGAGAGAGAGAGATAAATGGAACAAAAAAAACAAAAAGGAAATGAAATATTGTACTAATAAAAATAATAATAATAATAATAAAATTTAATTTAGCTTGTTTCCAATTATTTTCTTTGCCGCTCTTGACCTTGAACGCTGTGTCGCTTTTTGTACATTCGCATGGACATTTGCCTGTTTGACTCCTCATTTCATTTCTTGTGTTCGTGCCACTATAAGGACGATAACATTGTTTTCTTACGCAGTTGTCCTTTTTTTCGCATAACATAATGTTTGCATAATTTACTTTTCGCATTTCAAGGTTTTCAAATTACTTTTTAATTTGGATTTTCCTTCTTGAGTTACTCACGGAAATGATAAAACGGATGCAATGGTATGCGATACGAATATGGTTGGAGTTGGAGTTGGGGTGACTGAGTTGTTTGTTGAATATTATACTCGAATACCACTGCCATTTCCACCAACCGGTATCACTGTCACCACATTACCACCTCACTGGGTACAAGAGGTACAAGAAGAAACCAACAAACATGAAAGCAAAGTCAAATAAATATGCAAATTTCGGTTTTATTGAAAGATGAAAACGAAGAAAGAACTAAAGAATGAAAAAAAGAATGAATGAGGAGCACAGAACTGAACCGAACAGAAATGAATTGAAAGGAACGGAAAGGGACGGAAAGGAAAGGAGGCAACCTAGAAAAAACTGCCTGCCTGCCTGCGTTCTTTGCTGA
Source organism: Amiota minor (assembly GCA_037043295.1). Classification (NCBI taxonomy): domain Eukaryota; kingdom Metazoa; phylum Arthropoda; class Insecta; order Diptera; family Drosophilidae; genus Amiota; species Amiota minor. Next base: position 65,776 of record JBAMAW010001878.1, on the reverse strand, counting down.
CATTCAGTTGAAATTACGCTTTCATGCGTAGTGAATGCGGCACTTTCCTTTCCTTTCTTTTCTTTTCTTTTCTGTTTGTTTGATTTGACTTTTTATATATTTTTGTATTTCTGTTTTCTTTTTTTTTTATGATTATTCAGCGCGTTCAATCGTAAGGACGCTTTTGCGAAACTTTGCTCCTTTCAAACAACAAATAAAAAAAAAAAACAAAGTTAAATATCGATTGCCATATTTAATAATGCATTTCAAGAGAGTAAAAGAAATGAATGAATGAATGAAATACCAAACAAAAAAACATGGGGGAAAATAAAGAAAGATCCCCATACAATATTGTTGTTTTTCCCACAGCTTATACTGAAGGTTAAATATTAATTACGTACATTTACGCACACAGTTACGCAATTGAAAGCGTATTCATGTATTATATATCCTGCATGTGTAACCAATGTATGCGTGTCGTCAGAAGATAAAATACACACACACACACACACACACACACACACACACACACATACACGCACACAGGACAATGAGTGTATTAAACAACATAAAAGTACGAGTATCGATGAATGAGATGCGCCACACGCCACATGGCAAACGAGTCAACAAAGAAATGAAATTAAATGAAGGTAGAAAGAAATATACAATTTATTGATTGGATGATGAAATGAGCAAGCCTACATAACACTGAGAGAAATTTATTATGATAAATATATGAATGAGAAACTTCTCAGGCACCTTATTAAGTCAAGTCTTTAAATGCAAATAAATTATTTTCCATGTGCAAACATTTGTCACTTTTTACTTGGTTGAATGCATTTTGAATGGTTTCGTTTGATAGGCGTCTGAAGAATATTAAAAACTATTGTGAACTCATTAAGTAAACTTCACATAATAGTATTGAGTTGGAATAGATATCCCACTGAAAAGCGAAATAAATAGAAATTTGACAATGCAACGAGGGCCAAGCTCCAACAATTTTTGTCACGTGATCAAACTCGTTTCTGTACATTTCTGTGCAATGTGATCATCACTTAATATCAAAAATAATCATAATTGACTTATCCCTTCCAATTCTATCAAATTGACAGCCTCATCTTCTTCAAAATGGTGCCCCACTATTGTTTCCATTTTTTGAATGACATCTGCACATTTCTATTAACTGATTTTTTCCTTGCACATCAAGTTTCCTTCTCTTTTTGAAGCAATAACAAAAAAATTTAAGTAGTGTACCTCACTCATCCTTATGAGCACAATATGGAAGTGAAACTTCTTTAGCGAAGGGAGGTAAATCCAAAAATTAGAAAAGAAAATGTGACGAAAATCAAAATGGAATGAAGCTTTACAGACGTAGTGGGGAGAGTCTTGTGTGTGGTCGCCTGCAGCTTAGAGAATGAATCCTTATGCATAAGTAAGATAAATGAGCTTATATTTTGTACAGAACGAAAATAATTAATTACCTCGCATAAAGCAAAGCAACAACAGTTCAGTTTTGCCGGTCTGTTGTTGTTGTTATCTTGCACACAATACAAAACAGCAGCAACAGCAATACTAACAAAGCATCAACAACATAAGCAACCCGCGTACTTCCCTTCTCTACCACCGCCCGCTTGGTCTTCGGCCACTTGTTCGAACGCTCTTCGTGAAAACATTAATCAGTAAAGCATTTTTTATCTCATTCATTCTCTACGCCGCATTGTCTTGTGCGTCTCTCCACTACGTCTCTGAAGCATTATCACATTTTGATTTCCGTCACATTTCAGTTTCATATTTTATGGATTTACTTCCCTTCGCTATAGAAGTTTCACTTCAAAAATATATTGTAATAATGCTGTTCAAAATTGGGTATAATGGAAGCTCATTTTCAAGTACAAAACTCGATAAAATTGTGTCAACATTTGTTAATTTTTAGGGGTAAGATCCATCAATTAAAGGAATAATTACATTTGAATGTTCCTTAGACACAGAATCTATCATTTTTTGAACAACCCATAATATAAAGAAATGTGTATTAGAATAAGCTTAACTTAAAATAGAATACGAAATGATATAGTAAGTACTCGTACATAGATTAATTCATGACTTAATAAATTTTATCCTTCTCATATAGTCGTCTGTAAATAGTCGTAAATGTTCTAACAAATGAAAAATGCACTGCATATTTGTCTCCATTAAAGTTATCATGCTACATTAAGCCAACAATCTTATGTTTGCTACCATCAGATAACAAATAATGCTTCATGCTCATTTGTAATTCTAGGTTTTGATAAGCAGACATTAACGAGTTCAGATGGCTCGGAATCGAAATCGATGTGAGTAGAGATGAAATGCAAGCCAAAGTTGTGGCTATAATTGATCACAAACTACATATGCTAATGCCAATAACTACAAGCACCATAACATAAGTACATATATGACGTTCTGTACGGCTTTGGCTTAGTTGACTTATGTGTATGTATATTTTATGTGGTATCTGTGTACTGGTTGTATATGAAGTGTGCGTGTCTGATTTTGTATGCTAATACGTTTGCTAAAGCTTTTTGTTCAATATTGATGATATCAAGACTGTGGCTATGACAAAGACAAAGTCAACCCGTGTTGCATAAGCTGAGCTTCTCATGTGACATCCATCAGTCAAGCATAACTTAACCTTTTCGACTTGGGTAAGCTAAGGTAGTATCACCTGTAAAATTATAAGAGTTGACACCATTTACAAATGTTGTGGTTTGTGGTTAAGTTAACATGTGTAGTAAGTCTTTGAATCATTTTCTACCTCAACTGTCTGTATCTCAAATGGGTCATGTTAATTTAGTGAAATTACTTTGCAGATGGCGTCAGCTTAGCATAAATTAATTTCACGCTATTTGCTATTGATTGATTTACCAAAACACTTGGCGTATGGGTAACATTAATTTATGTTTGCAGATAATTAAAGCGAAAATACTAATGCAGTATATTATATATAGTATAGTACAGTACAGTATAAGCGAAAATATTTCCAACTAAGCTTAATTTTGAATAGCATATTGAATGCTTAGTTTCTTAACATTTGAGGTTTGGTGGTTAGTTAGTTTTCCTCCTTTCTCTCTTTAGTTTTAAATTATCAATTAAAGCAGCTACTTCATGTATTTAGCAGTATGGGAAAAAATAACTTATATCCATGCTATAGAACTATGGTTTAGGGAAGTACAATATTAGGGTGTGACACAAGACCGCATTACAAGTCTTCAATGCTTTTGAGTTTGAGACTTCTTGATGTTACTCACCAGACTAGCATCAAATAACTTTGTAATTGTAATCTGCACATAGTGGGTTTCTTGGGATCGAAGGCAGAAGAGGCTTCGTGACCGTCCTCATTGGGCCGGAGCCATTCTGCGGGCTGCCTTGGAGTGGAACTCTAAGACAGAAGTCTAAATTGAAATAATGGCTTGATAACAAATCGCACAGCTTTTGGTTAGACACGGCGTTTAGTAGAGTAGCTAAAATCTTTATGCCTACTAGATCTCACAAGAGTTCACCGGAACTACTAAGACTGAAAGGTATTCGCATAGTCTCGGGTTGATTGACAGGACCTTGCAGAGTAGTGACACATCTGCATAATATGATGATCAGTGTAGATTTTGCAATGAAGAAGAGGAGACAGCAGAGCACTTTCTAAGCACCTGTGAGGGATGATATGGACCAGACTCCGCTACTGGGTAGCCAGTACATGAACCTAATGACATTGCAGACTTGACTAAACATAAAATTCTGGAATTCTTGATGAATATCAGGATCTGGGAAAAGCTATAATTAGGTGATTTGTCGCGACCGCAGTGATGAAGTGTAAAAGTTCCAACCCTTTCCTCTAATCATAAATTCATCTAATCAAGGTATTTCAAATCTCTGCAAGTGTCTAATACTTTATTATGGAACTTACTTGACTAAATTACTAAAGCATTTGAAGTTAAATCCAAAAGATGTGTATGGTATAGTAATTTGCTCAATTTCTTAATTTATAAATATAAATTTGATTAGACTGTCAGTTGGTTTTCAAGCTAACTTATGTATACTGGAAATATAATGAGAATAGGATTTCGGTACCTTTTAAATTTCCTTGAATGAAATGTTTTAAAAATAAGAACATAAGGACATAACAAGAGAAACCAAATCGTTCATCGAATCTTAAAAAATTAAAAACAATTGAGGGTTCTAATAAAAACTTTGAGCTGCTTTGATCTCACAACTGTAAGTTGGCTCCTTCATTCTGTTATCATGTTATAATCAATGTCACAGCTGATTTAGTATGATTGCTTGCTAGATTTATGTTGAAAGTTATTTTCTTTTCTTTGTTTATTGCAAAACGTAGGCTCTTTTATTGGCGGAACCCTTTTTTTATTTCGAAAACGAGACATGGAGTATCGGCTTAATCCTTTTCAACTCTATAAGCCGTTTGTTTGCATTACAATGAAAAGTAAAGAGAGAAAAACACAAAGAAAGGAAAATAATAATAGATGAACGTAAAGATAAAGGCAAATGTAAAATAAATAATAATAACTAAAATAAATAAACAACGAATAGCAACCAAAGAAACGAAAAACCAATGAAAATGAAACGTAAATAAAACCAAAAAAGCTTAAATCTCAAAGTGAAAAGTTGTAAACCAAATGCGTCGTATTAACACCTTGAGTCAACCAAACCCCCTAAGCGATTCAGTCTAAATACGCTTTGTATTCCTATTCTCTATTCTTTTACAGAACAAAACTGAAAGTAAGAGATTGAGTGCGAAAAAGGGACCAGCTACGCACAGAATTTATGTGCAATCAAGCCAAATGGCATACGAACACGTACAAGTCGCGTGCGGGCAAATGGTATCAGTGGGAAGTGTAGGAGGAAGTTGGCCAAAGGCCTTATGTTGCTTTCTATCAAAGTCTGGCTTTTGGCCCTTTAGCACATACTAAGCACGAGAATGCCCAATTGGGTTGCTTGATACACTCGATTTGTTCGTTCCAACGTTTGTTTGTTCATTCTTTCGTGCGTTCGTTCGTGCCTTACGGCTGCTGACCTTTATTTTGCTTTTATTGTGTGGTGTGCGTGCTATATGTCCTACCGTCCATCCGTCCATTCGTCCATCTGTTGGTTAGTTTGTCACTCACTTGCCCAATTGCTTGTTTGCCTGCTGTGTTGGCTCCAAAATTGTTACATTTTTCATGTGGCTTCATGGTCTCGTCGGTTGTTTATTTTGGCGCTCTCAAGTGTTATGACTTGGCGCCGCTTTCAGCTTCAACCAATTTAAGTTAATTCTACTCAACTATACTCAACCCCACTGAACTCAGCTCAGCTCAGCTCAATTCAATTCAACAAGCCCCAAGTAAGGCGAATCAAAATGAAAATTTGCGTAGCCATTATCAATATTTTTGATTTTGTAGATGCCTAACAGTAATCATTGGATATTTGTTAGTTTGTTTTGTTTTGCTTTGCTTTGTACACACTTTCAACTTTTCATTTGTTTACTTGACCGAGTTACGTTTTTGATGACACTTTTGTGGGTACATTAGCAATTAGTCTCTTACGCTCATACATATATACACACAAGTCGTGTATCGACATATTGAGTCATTTAAAGTAGTCTAAAGCTTATGTGTACATATTATCAAAACTGTTGAGACAATCAAGTAACAACACATTCACATCATCAACATCATCATTACTATATTGCCATCATCATAATTGTCATTCTCTTAATAATCATCAATGTCAAAATCAACACAATATTCCTCAAAAATGATTGCAAATAAAACTAAGCTGAAAATTGCTAACATTTGTGAAATTAAGTACCAATGAAGAATATTTAGTGCATTGAAAATGGAAAGGGTATAGGCAGGTTCTGATGGGAAAAGTGCCCCAAAGATTTTTCCATTTTGAGTTTGAGGATCAATTTCTGTATCTAATAAAAATAATTTACAACAAATTACAGTTCTTAATCTCAATTGATTTTGGAGGTACTTATTTGAAAAAACATATCCTTCGTTTTTATTTTTTTTTTTATTTTAAAATTTGAAATTAAAAAAGGTTTATTTTTTTTCCGACAATTGAGAATAAAGGCATTAAAAACAAATTTCATTATGTTTCCAAGATGAAAACTCGATTTAAAAAAAAATAGTTAAAACTAAAATAATTTTTTACCATACACTCCTCTATACTCATGATTTTTTTTTTGAAAATTTTTTCGAAGTGATTAAAGTGATTAAATTAAAAACTAATTTTTTCTTTAACTTTGCGTTCAAACAAACTTTTACTTGTTTGCTAGAAATATATAAAAATTAAATTAAAAAAATAGAAATGTATAAATTATTTTTAAACTACTAAAAAAATACATTTTTATGTAATAAAAATTAATATTTCGATTTTAAAAGTTTTATTATATTATATTGTTTACATTTAATGTATTAATTTTACACAGAATATTTGAAAATAACTTTAGTCTTCATCACTGTCCTCAATTTTTGTAAATTTCCGCTGCCTAACACTTTGGACTTTATGATTCTGCCAACTTCACTTTTCCATTAGCGCAGTCTCTTCTTGGTGTTTCATACTTAAATATATATGCGTTAAAATTTATTTATTTTTTCTATGATCACACTTGGTTACTTGCATGAAGACTGTTTTCATAATTCTTATCATCATGGAATGCATTAATATTTAAATTAGGCTAGAGGTTCTTGTAATTCAAGTAGTGTGAATTTATGATCATCTGTTCCTGATGATCGTGTTACCATTTTCTTTTGAATAATCTCTGTAATGTTTTGTAATGCCAACCACAAAATCATGTGTCTTGAACAAATAAAATGCAAACAATGTCTTTTATATAATGATCAGTACTATGCTTATTCACCAGTTTACCTAGTATGTATTTTCAAGTATTAAAGATATTGAATTGCAATTTTACATCTAGTTCTAGTTGGTTCTTCTTTTTATACAATTACAGCATCCAAATGAATTGATACATAAAATGTGCCTCAATGAATCTATCAAGTGAGTCTTGTCTTAAATGATATTGTAGAATTCAGGATGCTGATCTTTTGGCAAACTAGATTTCAAATTGATTTGGTTACAGATTACTATTAGGCAATTTATAAAATACTAGTTTCTTTTATACCATTCCATTACTTGTAAAACATTTTGAACAACTGAGAATCTTTGAATTCTCATATTGAGAAAATATTACACAAAATTGGGTCATTAAATTTAGTGCTTTAATATACTCATCCTTTTCCTATAAACACACTTATGTTACATATTGTGTATAAATAGCACACCCTCATACAAATAAATGAACTTCTGTTCATAAATACCTATTTATTTATACAGTTCTTGCTTTGTTACCGAACAAAAGTGGAAATTCACAACAAAAAAAATGCGCATAATAATACTTAGTTATCAAAGACACTTACACATATTACACATACACTTTCACACATCCCAAAAATACTATGAAAATTGCGAAAAGAAAGAAGTGAAAGTAGAGAAGTAAAAGTAGCAATAGAAATGGAAAAAGGAAGTTCATCTCAAAGCTCAACACGAGTCAATTTAACAATGCACAGAAGAGCAAAGCAGGCTGGTTAACATATAAAAACATGAATAGTTTTTTATGTAGTATGAGCATGTCATTTTATGTTCTAAGGATACAAAACTCTTCCTTGCCTTGTGCCTTACACATAAGTGATTGTAGTAGGTTTAGATTTTTGACCACTGTGGTTCATAGTGTCCATGTGAGACACATGTAGAGTAAGTCCCCATAGTTGCTTGTCCTTATCCTTATGTTTCTGAGAGATGTGGCTTGTGAATGTTTGTTTGGTTTCCTATGAATAAATAACAAAAGTGTTGAATTTTACATTACTTCGTCTTCTTTATATTGTATGAAATAGAAATCCACATATAAACTTATGTAAGGGTGTGTTTGGGTATTCATGTATGTAAACACTTTTGTGTTTGAAAATTATATGGATTTTTATTTGAGTATGCATCTACTCTTTGCCTTTTGGTTACAATTTTTCTGTGCGAGTTCCTCTAACAGTACCCTTAAGTATTTGAAAACTTCGTACAAAGTACTTGTCGAATGCCTTCAACACATGTGAATGTGACTAACATTAGTTACTAAAAATCTCCTATAATTTCACGAGGATTGCAACACATGTTGCTAGTTACTGTCACGAACAGTTGCCGCCACATTTGATGTTTGTTCATCATCATTATGCTTCACTTTACGATGTATGATGTGTCGTGTTGTTGATACACTTATGTTGTACTATGCTAGTCATCAAAAACTTCATCATCATCATCATCATCATCACCTACATCATGCTCGTTCACCCTCAAGTGCAGCCCTGGGAAAAAGTGTTAATAATGTTGATCTAGCTTAGACGCTTGGGCCTTTCCATATGTAGTCGTCATGAGTATATTATAGAGAGTCCTTATTTACTACGCGTGCATGCGTATATTTTTACTTCATGCCCCCAGTAACACTCCGCATTTCACTACATTACCAACTAACCAACAAACCAACGAACCAAACCATCCAAGTTTAACCTACTTTAGTATGAGCTGAGTTGAGTAGTTCGTTTGAAGTGCCTTAATGGCATTTTGCTTGCCTGATTTTCCAAGTGTTTAAAATTGTTACCATTGTTATTGTTGTTGTTGTTGTTATTGTTGTTGGTATTAGTTGCATTTTTCTAAATACGCTACACCTTAAGCTTATACATACTACTTTAAACAGCAACAACAAGAACAAAGTATTGTAAATTTAAACCACAAAACTTGGCCGCAAGAAATTCAATACAAAACAAACTCAACCGTATCAATGAAATACCCAAGCCGGAGACAACTCTCCACATACATATATTTACTACTATTTCACAATATATACATCTACTTATATGGTATAGTTACCCCCATACAACTACTTGCTTTGCTCATTCGCTTGTAACCTCTTTTCTACATACTATACTTATAATCCTTGATGGTATTGATTGTAGACTTTGTGTCGTTGTTATACTCCTTACAGCATCAATGCTTTACTACCTTTACTACATTTAGCTGCCATGATGCTGTTGGGATTGTATTGGGTTTGTGTCTGGTTCTATGGTTTGGTTTGGTTTGATTTGGTTTGCTTTAGTTGGGACTGGAGCGGTTTGCTTGGCTTGGGTTCCCTTGTCCGTTCGAGCGTTCGGTTTCGTAATAAATTGCTTTTGTGAAATTAAATTGATTAGCTTTGATCAGCTGCGCTCGAATAGACTCACCACTAACACCTGAATAAGAAAGTATGTAGTATCCATAGATATATTGTAGTATGAGGTGTGTTTCTATGTGGCTGTGTACGAGTATATATTTAGGTTCTTCTTTATTGACGTTTATTTATATCTTTTTACTTATTTGCAGGCACAGCCAGGTAAATGAGTGAGTGATTGTTTATTAGTCTTTGCCTGATTTGTTACATTTTGTGGACTCCATCAACCATGTCCACTTACACTTATTTATTTCCTTCTGCTATGCAGCTGTGAGTGTGAGAGTGTAAGCTTGTGTGAATGTTTACATAATTGTGGTAAGTTCAATTTGGCTTTTAGAAAATGGTCAGTATGAATGCCACTTTCAATTAATGTTCCCATTCAGTTGTTATCCACCAGATGCTCTTTCTTAGATATCACAAATACAAAATTACACTCTCTCATACATACTTACCTATGTGAGCATGTATTTGTATCACGTTAACCAAAGGCGCTAAATTATGTTCAAAATCTAATAGTTTTTTTTTTTTGGGTGTTGTTTGGGAACTCTAAGTGTAGCTTAGACATCTAACATGTCAAACACTACAGAAAGTGTATGTACTGCTGCCACTATTAGGTGTTTCTGCTCCTCTTGTTTGCAGTACCTAAGCCACCATACATAAGTCTTTTTAAATGCGCCTATCCTTTACCATGACAAGCTTTTGTTGTTCGCCTCGACAGATGCCAGCCTTTTATGCTGCTACACATTCTGTTCCATGTTGTTCCATGGTTTTTTCCATACTTTGTCTGTGCTTATAGTTTGCTAACATTAGCCTTACTTTGTTATATTTCTTGCAAACAGTTTTCCTTCCTTCATCCTACTATCTTTGGCTTTGGTTGCCAGTTTACCAGTTTACCAGTTTGTCTGCTTTACTGTCGCCTTTGCTTATGCAGATCCTTTAATGGCGTTTCAAATCGGAAAAAAGCATAAAAGGCACCAGAACCAACAATAATAATAATAAAAGACAACAACTCGACTTTAATGGCAGCCATCGTAAATGTTTATGTATCTGCGTCACATCCTTAATGTTGTGTGTGTGTGCTTGTGTGTGTGTGTATCTATATATAATTTCATTGCAACGCAGGTAACAAGTGCAGCATCTGCTTTATTTTACCATCTTTTATGTTGCTGCTTCGGCTGCTGCTCACTTATTCACTGTAAAGCTCTTAAGGCAGAGTATTTGTTTTTTCCCTTAAGTTGAAATGTAAAGACGTTTAACCTACATAAATGTTGATTCAGATAAAGAGAAAGTAATATTTTCGTATAAGAATTGTTTCCATTATTTCATTCTTTTCTTTTCTTTGTCATTTCGTTCAATTTCTCTTTTGATTTTCTTCTTTTTAGGTTAAATGCGAAATAACCCTTTTTAATTAGGTAAAAACACGCGCAGCATCTTCATGTCATTTCAATTCTTTCTCTCACTCATCTCTCTTTTCGTTATTTTTGGTATTAAACTTTTTTTTTAAATAAAATTTTTAAATCTTAAAGAAAATGTTATTGCAAAAAGAAAATCTTTACATTGCCATAAAGTTAAGTGATATTGATTTATATTTAAAATCTTTTTCTGTTAGCCTACTTCAGAGTTTCTTAAATTCTAGTCTAGAAAGCATTTAGTGTTCCGAGAAAGGATTGGATTCGATCATCTTATACATAAAGTACTAGAAGTACTAGAGATATGTCCCTGCCTTTTACGGGCCTCATGTTCATTTCTTCATTGGTTTCATCTCTCTGAAGTAAATTATATCTATTTGTTTGTATCTACACACAATTAATTCATATGACATAATAATGGCATACCAGTGAAAGTGCAATGCCATTTAAATATATGTAAATAATCAAAGGATATTTCATATTCATTATGCAACACACTCTAGCAGCTAGTTACATCTCGCTCACTCTACCGACAGTAAATTCTTTTTCAGGAATGTTTATAAATGATTGATAATAAATTACATCTTTTTATTATTATATCAATTGTTTATGTACATGTAAACCTTCCGCAAAAAATTCTTTAAATGACTGTGAAAACCGTATCAAAATCCGTTGTGTGGTTAAAAACTTTTGCATATTGGATTGGACATGGATTTTCAATGTATAGAAATAATAATACTGTACAATTTTGAAAGTGCACGCACGGAAAAAAGTTTAAGAAACACTGGTTTATTGCAATGTTAAACTTGTTCGAAATAAAAGCAAATTCTGGTTACGACAAAAAAGTATTTTTTGGTAAAACTTTTTAATTAAATTAAAGCCAAAAAAGGCCGAAACATGTCACATGTTCATTAAAAAAAAACCAAGGAAAGAACAAAAATAAAAAGCTCAACTTGTGCATCTAAGAGGACATGTTCTACTTTTTTGTTTTTATTATCTCAAATTCCATTGAAATCAAATGAGCGTGGGGAATGGTAAGTGAGCTTACCTCTCATTTTCAATGAATTTCAAATTTGAAAAGAAACATAACATCACATCACGTCACATATTCTTACCACATGTTGAGTATTGACTACTGAGTGCCTAAGGTTGAGGAACTCGCGTGTGCCACATGAAATCAATCTACTCTAATCACAGCAAAGTCATTTTGAGTTGAATGGCATCGAATCGATGATTTTACGAGCAACATGTGATGATGTTATAGGCGGAACCTAAGCGAACATTTTCCAAAAGTCATAAAATTTATTTACTTATCGAACTAGAAATGTATCCTGGTATTGGTTTTTAAACATGCTATAATGCTGAAAGGAATCTACCATTTCGCCATTCTTGTCTCTTGACTGAATTCGAACGAACGAACCGAAATGAAATGACAAAATAAATAATGGTTTTTCCGTAAAAGCGCACAAAGGCGGAAGTTAATACAAAAAAAAAAGCAAGAAAATGGACTCGAGTGACATGCACTCGTCTCTAGGTAAAGCCAAGCTGAACAGATAAAACAAATATATGTGTATGTTATGTATCTCCAACAAAATACACATGAGGACGAAAATTACGATGGCGTTAACGATGAGAATGAAAATGGAGATGACGATGATAATGATAATGATGATGATGCCGATGTAGACCGTGTCAATAATCATAAAAAATCCAAAATGAAATCTTTAGGAGATGGACTACACGTATGTCTGTGTCCTAGTAAGTAGACATTGCAATTCCGAACGTGTAGCAAATGATGAAAGAAAATTAAATCTAAAGATGAAATTGATAAGAAAGTTAGTCAGGAAATCTGTTAAATCGTGCGCAAATGACAAATATTGCGTTATAAGGTCGATTAAATAAATTAAGAGCCACTAGCGACTTACCTACAACAAGTAAGGAAGCAACATGGCGTATGCATAATACACTTTTATACACTTCACACGACTTATGCATAAATAGTATGTAATAGTGATGGCAAAGGGGAGTAAATCCAAAAAATATTATATGAAAATGAATTGTGACAAAAATCAAAATATGACGTTGTTGTTATTATTATATTGGAGCTATTTAGGCAAACACAATTGAAATGTCTCCGTGGTGTAGTGAGTAAAGAATAGGACTTGCAAACTGATGGCGTGGGGTTCGAGTCCTGCTCTGGGTTTTTTTTTTTTTTTTAAGTGATGCAGACGTGCCCACGCAAAACAATGGGCATTGTATTCTGCGTCTTTCCACTACATACAGAGTCATTGCATTTTGATTTTCGTCACATTTAATTTTCTTATTTTTGGATTTACCTCCCTTCGCTCAAGAAATTTCACTTCCATATTGTGCTTATGCAGGTGAGGCACACTACTTAAATCAACTACTTGATTAAATATTAAGCCTTTGAAATTTTTTTTACTGGTAAGCAGACTTTTGGAAGCTCCACTGAATTTCGCAATGCAATACTATTGTTATTGTTTTTTTTTATTTTAAAGTCCGAAGAACAAGCTGGCGTGGCCCATAGAAAGCCACTCCAAAATTGTGTTTTGTGCCATTGTGCATAAGAATAAGACAGATATCCTGTTAATTCAAGACCACCTGACTGAACTGTATTAACTTGATTTTATTTGTATTTTAATTTAAATAAGTGGTCTAGTAGGTAGCTAGAGAGACTTAAGGTTATGAAAAATTTACATTGGTGAATAAGAAGATTAAAGCAAACACCTATTAAAAATTCATTGGGCAGCATTTGACTTTCAGTGCTGTCGCCTACAATACGCAGAACTTCATACAATTGCAAAACAAGAAATAAAATGAAAACAAACTGACTCGCTCACACAGGGATAGACGTAGAAAGACAGTTAGTCAGATAGCAGTAATGGAGAATGACACAACACGACACTTTGTGTTGTGATGCGATGAATACAAAGATTTTCATTTTGACGCCTGACAGCAGCAGATTCCGGCGTATAAGAATAAGTATAGAACAATGAACATAAAGTAGAAAACTTTGAAAACCAAGAAAGATAATAGAGAGAGCCTCAGGGAAGAAACTAAGAACGGTGATATAGAAAAGCTGTGCACAGTGAATCAACATGTGATGGGTGATTGTGGTTATGTTAATCCTTGAGGACTGACTGGTCAATTATGTACATTGTCGCATCTGTCAAGGCTGCAGAATTTCTTATATAATCGTAGATACAAGAAAATATAAGTAAGTATATCATTTATTTATTTATTATTTCCCTTATACATAAAAACTTAGTTTCTAACAAATATTTTTTCCTTTTTTTTTTTGTGTTTTATTATAATTTTTTTGTTTTTTGTTTATTTTGTAAGAAATAAAATTGAAGATGAAAATGTAGATAAAACTTAAACTACTTAATACGATTGGATCGATTCTTAATCGCATTAACCTGATGTTCGGGCTAGAAGAATCTGTACAACACATTGGATGAAAGTAAAAATTATATTTGTTCAATAAATTTACTTGTAGCAATGTTAATAGAATCTTAAATGTATATATCTTTTTAGTGATTGCTAATTCGTGCAGACAAGAAATATATACGAGTATATAAAAAAATAAAATGGTAGATTGAGAATCATCTCAAGAATTCTATTTGCCATTTGTATTAGTTTATTTGTGTGTGACTTAGCACAGCCGCCACATACAACGACGCCGCATAAAGAATTCGAGGTAGAAACATCGATTTGGGTTGATGAAGGATAAAGAATGCAAATTGTTTTGTTAACCTTGTTTATGATTATTGCACTTCGAGTCTCAATGTAGTTCAATGATTTTATATAGGCTTCCCATGGAATGATATTGAAACTTCGTAGATAGAAAGATTATTTGTAAAGTATACAGATTCCATTTTACTTGCATTTGATTTGTTTTTCAAATTTGTGCCATCTTCTTAAAAACAGACAGAGCGAGATCATCTCAAAACAAATACACTACTTACAATAGTAAGTTTTTCAAGAAGTATTTTATACCGGCCACAAACTATACGATTGATTGTACAATTTCATTTTGCTTGTGGACTCTCATCAACAAAAACAAAAAAAAAAAAATGTATAAATAAAATAAATATAATTATACAAAAATATATGGCATATCCAAAAAACCGTTGCATTAAAAGAATCTTCATATAGAAACATTTCTTGTTTGTCATTTCTTTTTGTAAACTATAATAAATAAATAATTAATTTTTTCAAGAAAATTTTGAACATAAATAAGAAAAAGTTTCAATCAGTTTTCATGGTTGTAATTGTATAACTTTGGTGTTTGTTGGTAATATAGAATAGTAATAAGCTTCTGTGGTCAGTGATAACTTAAAAAGTCTTCGATGAAATTACGGCTGTCGAATTACACACAATTATAATACATAAAAATATAAAAACAAAAATGAGTAAAAAACATCACTAATTATTTTTTCATCTTAATTGAATCGAATTTAATATCTAAATACAAATAAATAAAATAAATTATATTTTTAACGAAGTGCTCCAAAATAAAAAACTAACAAATCTATGTCTACTTCACCAGAGATGGGAACAAAAAATTGCAAATTAATAAAATTCAAGAGATCCTTTATCAAGTTCAAGTTCTCAAGCCGTTAATTACCAAACGGAATGAAATTCGTCGACTTTATTCAACAAAGCAAATTTTAATTTTAATCTTGCAATACTTAAGTCTCATTAATATTGCATTAACAAATAAATAAATAAAAAACAAATAAATACAAAATAAATAAAAAAACCCAGTTTTTTTTTCCATAACACATAAATTAAATAAAATAAATAATAAATAAGATTCGAAGGTCTTGTAGCTAAAAAAAAAAAAAAATATATTATAAATTATAAGTTACTAAATGTAATACTGTAATCCTAAACAAATAAATAAATATTAAATAAAAAAAAACAAATTATATGTATTTCAAACAAACAAGAGTAAAATATAATAAAGGCAAATTATGAATGTTTCCGCTATAAACTTTTGCGTTTCCTTAGCTAGAGAAGAGACAAAAATAATTGTGTAAAACAAAAAATCAAGTAAATAAAAGTGAAGTTCATAGTAATAATCTTACAATGATAAATTTACTGGTGACAATGTGAATTGTCAATTGAAATCACATGGTTAAAATCAATAATATGGTTAAAAATTGATTATTTATAGATGTATAAATAAATAAATGTAAGTACCTTCATCTGTGTAATAGTTTTTTTTTTTTTGAAGTGAAACTTCTTTAGCGAGGTGTAGGTGTCAGTTCCAAAACGTTATGTTAATCAAATGTGTTGATGAGGGGGAGAGACGTTAATGGGGGATACACACTGCACATTAACTTGATCGTCTGCAGCATAGAGAATGAATTTTTATGCATGTGATCTTTCTCATAAAATAAAAAAATAAAAAATGCTTTACTGATATATGCTTTTAACGAAGAGCGAACGAACAAGTAGCCGAATAGCCGAGTGAGCTGAGTCTGTTGAGAAGGGAAGTGCGCAGGTCACTCACTAATCGTGGTACGTAAAACCAAAGACTATAACTTTGCTTGTGAGACACTCGCTATGTTGCTGTTATTTTTGCAATTTGCTTTTGTGCACAACATGTCAACAAGAATAACACACCTGCCAGGAATTAACACTGTTGCGTTTTCTCTCTTCTCTTGAATCATATTTGTGCTCATGGAGAGAGCGAAATTCATTCATGCTTTTCATTTGTGTGTGTGCCCTTGTCTTGTAGACAACGATCTCGCATATTAAATTGTGTGCATGTCGCTGAGGTTTTGCTGTTATATGCCATATAAATAAATACGTTGTTTGGCACAATTATTTAGATTATTTTTGTAATATACTTAATTAATATAACTACATATATACGTATTTATTATAAGTTGTTTGATTTACACAGGATATTAAAATCATAAGTTATCATGGAATATCCAAGCTTAAAAAGGGTTAGCTACAAGATTGCACTTTAGAACATAATACTATTGGGCGTACAAATAGAAAATCGCCGGTTTTTTTTTTCATAATTTGAGGCTTTATTATAAAAAACTCGTTACATACTCAATCTCCAAAATAATATCCATTACTAGCCACTACTTTTTCCCATTTTTCTGGCAGCTTTTGAATTCCTCGTCGGAAAAATTGTTCGTCTTTTGACGCGATCCACGAATCAATCCAGTTTTTGGCTTCTTCGAAAGAACGAAAGTGGTGTCCTGCCAGTTCATGCGTCATCAATCTGAATAAATAAAAATCAGAAGGGGCGATGTCTGGAGAGTACGGCGGGTGGGGTAGGATGTCCCATTTCAAAGTTTCCAGGTATGTTTTCACTACCTTGGAAACATGTGGCCGAGCGTTGTCATGTAGAAGTATCACCTTGTCGTGTCTTTCCGAGTATTGCGGGCGTTTTTCCTTCAACGCTCGATTTAAACGTATTATTTGAGTCCGATAGAGGGCTCCTGTGATGGTTTCCCCTGGTTTTAAGAGTTCATAGTACACTACACCGAGCTGGTCCCACCAGATACACAGCATCAGCTTCGAGCCATGAATGTTCGGTTTTGCGGTCGAACTTGATTTTTTCCGCTTCGGGTTGTCATAGTGTATCCACTTTACATCGTTCGCACATGCAAAGTCGCCGTTCGATGTCCCTCGGATTCAACTCGTACGGCACCCAATGTCCCAGTTTCTGGATCATTCCTAAGCTCTTTAGGCGATGAGAAACGGCTTGCTGAGTCACGCCCAATAAACTTGCAAGTTCCTGTTGCATTCTACACGAATCTTCATCCAGCAAAGTCTCTAATTTTGCATCCTCCAACCTTCAAACGGGACCGGGACGTTCCTTGTCTTCCACGCCATATTCGCCATTTTTAAACTTTTGAAACCATTCCCGACACGTTCTTTCACTAATATAGCTTTCACCATAAGTTTCTACAATCATTCGATGCGCCTGAGTAGCATCTTTTTTCGAATGATATGCAAAAAGCAGCACTTCCCGCAAATGGCCCTTTGTAGGCTCGAATTTTGCCATTTTCGCTAACGAACAGGACAAAGCACAGTAGAAATACACAAGCGAGATTATTTAGAGTTGTTGACCGATAATGTTTCTGAACGTATTGTACTTATCGACAAGATTGCACTTTAGAACATAATACTATTTCCATTGAAGCAAGTAAATAAACGCATTGACTATAAAATTATATAGACTGAACAAATCGCTCACAAAGAAGAGCGGAGACAATTTGATGTTGGGTATTACCATCTTTGAAAGAAGAAGAATTTCTCTCTCTCTCTCTCTCTCTTTGCCCTTGTCTTTTTCTCCTTGTCTAGTCTGTATAATTTCATAGTCCTTTCATATTTCACACAACAATACAAGGTAAAACAAAGCGAATCAAAGAAAATAAGTAATATTGCATTTGTCAATAATTGAGGATGATTTAAACGAAGATATTATCAATATCAAGTTGATACATGGATTTATAATTGATAATTTGTTTTAAAATCAACAACAAAACATAGAATCAAATAAATGGTTTAAATCATTTGGAATTTGTTTATTTATTTACATTGCTTTAAAATTAGTATTTTTTTTTTTTTTTGTTTAAATTATATTTTTAATAAAATTCACAAAAACATAAAAAATGCTAATAAAAAATGAGATGCATACTTTAAGGCAACTTTTGATGTAATGTCTTTGTTCTCTTTTGCACAGCAACGAAAACTCATTACAAAACGGATGAACGCACAATAATTTTATTTCAACAAGTGCACAAAATAAAAAATAAATAACTAATATGACAACGAAAAATAAAAGAAAAAATATGAAAGAAAAAACACAATAAAAACAAGAAGAATATGTGAAAATTACGTTTATATTTATTTGCTTTCATTTTCGTATCTTTTGGTTTGGCTTGGCCAAATTAAATATCGACACATATGAATGAACAAATGAACGCGCATCTCTTCTCGAAATCCAATTTAAAATCAAGCAAAAGAACGAATGAACGAACATAAAGACCCAGAACCAGAATCATTCATTCAGGATACAATGCGCAAGCGATACTTTTAAGTGGCAGGCTATCTCAATTCAATTCAAGTTGATTCGTGCTGAGTTAAGTCAACTTAACTCGATTCGAATCGTGTGGGTTGGTTGGATTTCATTGCGTTGCGTTGAGCTCAGTTGAGTTGAACTGAGTTGATTTGTGTTGAATTGAGTCAAGCTGATCTGAGAAGGAGAGTCTCATCAAAATGAGCAACGGGTACTTAATCTGATTTACGTTGCTCGACGCCGCTGCTTTTCACTTTCCACTTTACTCTTGATTTCGTTGCTTGTTTCATTTGGTGTGTGTATTTTATTTTTCTTTTTTTATTTTTATACTATTCTATGGATAAGAGAAATAAATATAAAGGAAAGTTGATGAAGCTCGCACAAATATAATTCAAGCAACAACACTAAAAATCGCCTTCGCTGTCGAGTGTTGAATGACTGTTTGACTCACTGGCTTGATTGACTGACTGACTGACTGAATGATTCGGTACAGTCAATGAAAGAAACGGGGTGAAATGAGCTCCCCATCCGTGCCATGTCCTTATTTAGTCACACATACATACATTAAAATATATTTTCCTCATTCTCTTTACTTCGCTTTGCTTGACTTAACTTGACTCTCATGTCGCCTTGTCTTATTCATTTCTGTCTTACATTCTTTCGTGCTCATGCTTGGCATTTTGGCAGTAAACAAGCAGCAACATAGTCCACATAAAGGGAATGAAATCTTTGCTGAAAGCTCCCCAAAACAAAAAAAAAACAAAAAAAACACACACACAAACAAGGCCAACAGCAAAAGGAATCATAAAAGAGCGATAAGATAATAGCAACAAGAACAGCAGCAGCAGGCGGTACTTGTCTTCATACCAAAGACACCCACCCATCCTCCATCGTACATCTTCCAATTCAGTGCTTGCTTTCTTGTGTGCCACTTTGGAAAGTTCTTCGTTCGTTCGTTCGTTCACTTGGTCTTTTTATGATTTATTTTGGCAGCGTTCGTTGAATGTACTTTCTTTTCAAATAAATCATAAATTTCGCAACTCAATTCTTGTTGTTCCTGTTTTTATTGTATAGAGAAGCTCACAGAGAGTGAGAGAGCATTGTTTCCTTCGATTCTGGGTATGAAGCACATCCTTTCTTATCCTTCCATCTATCCAAACGCATCGTTGAGTTCATATTTTTATGTGTCAGAATGTGTTTTAGCAACGAAGACGACGACGACTTAAAGTAGAATTTTGGTCTTTCACATGGTTTAGATGTGGGTGAATCTTAAGTATTCTTAGTCCCATGCCCATGCACAACAATTGAGTTATCAAAAAGATTTCCAAACACAATAACAACAACAGCAACAACAACCACATAAAGAACAATAACAATCTCAGTTGTAGACGCCATCGCCTACACACTTACTCGCCTCAAAATCCAAAATTTATTGTATTTTTATGGCGTTTAGGCAATTTCATTTTGAAAAATGTAAAGCATGCCCAAGAGCAAAAATTATGAGCGCATTTATCTAGGCAGCTTTCCTACGTCATTTCGACCATTCGCCCCTCCGTTTATATGTCTGTACCTATCCGTTTGACCACATACTGGGCATCCTGTTTGGATTTATTAGGGATGATTTGTGGTCATCGACCATTGCTGGTCGAAATCGATTCTTTGTTTTAACTGTGGCACGCGTACGCTTAATGGATTTGCCAAGCCGGCTTAAAGTGGCATTTTGTGGCAGCTTATGGCAGAAGCCGGCAGTTTTCCTGCTTCTTCTCTCTTCATTTCACTTCTCTTCGCATCGCATTACATTACAGTTATCTTTATGTTTTTATTTGCTTTAAACTTGTAATTTTCTAAACGTTTTAATTTATCACAATGTTTTGTTTTAATATTAAGAAAATTCTTTTTTAAGTACAATATGCTTTTGTCTTCTTTCTCTTCGCCACTGTTTCTGATTTGGTGTCATTTACGTTCCTCAATTTGTACTTGTGCGGGAATCCTATAAGCGCTTTGCACCAGCATTGAGACAAGTACCATTTCACCAAGTATCAACAGATTGATGATGGCTGTAATTAAAGTAAGAAAAATTAGTTATATTCTTTACTATTTCCGTCCTTACTTCTTACTCTGTTTATAGATCGTATGATTAATTGGACCAGATTCTCCCATTTTGATACGATTCAATTGATTATCAAGCATCAAGTATTGTAGTTTGCAAAGTAATACGATCAATTGAAGAGCAAACATTTTCTTCATGAGTGCATAAGTGCGCCGCAATGCATTAATCATACGCACTGTAATGTTCAAGCTCCACATGCCAAGTAAAATGGAACCAATTATGAAAGGTATAAAGAAAGCCATGACACTGGCATACATTTCCGGATCACTATAGTAGATCACATTGAGCACCAACATCACACTACCCTGAACGAAAGGCATTTGCCAGACGAGATAACGTAAGATACACAGCCGTGCCTTCGATGGTACGAGACTGGGTAGACAAAAACCACAACAACAGCAACAAGGTGGTGTATTCAATTGCACAGTGGCTCCATCTGTTTCTTTTATATAGTTCACCTCAGATTCAACATATCGGAAAAGCAAACAACGATAAACTGGACCACCAACAGTAAAAGACAAATGCATGACGGTGTGACACATGAGCCAAGATTGCGGTATAAGTATGGTGACCAAAGCAGCCACTGAGATTATTGGATAAAAACTACACATGATTATTGAAGGTACCAGTAAAGGTTTCTGAAGTCTTCGACGTAGACAAGAAACTGTAGTCGAGTATATGGAGATGTTGACTATGGTCAGGAGAGTAGCGACAAAAATTGCCAACGATAAAAAGGCGGTCATATCTAAAAGAAAATCAATTAATAATTTATAGGGTATTCCATAACAATAACAATTTGATAACTTACTTGTGTAGTATTCATGAAGTGTTGGATGTTGATTTGTAATAAAATTGTTTCCATTTGATGATAGCGTAGCATTTTCAATACTGTCAATGGTTTGTTGGCTTACATTAAGAAATGTTTCCCCAGGTAAAGTTACAATTGATATTGGAATTGTTGTTGTTGTGACGGTTGGTGTTGTTGTTGTTATTATTATTGGATTATCCATTTTGCACTAAATATTTGTTATAAGGACACTTTTGGTGGCAAGAACTTTGGCTTGAAATTGTCTGATTTACAATAGAATATTTTATAAATTCATAAGTTTAATGTTTATCACACAAATTTGTTTTTAATTTACTTTTTTATCTTTAAGATGAATGAATATTAAAGGCAATCTATCAGATACTTCACACGTCAACTTAATTGGTTCAACTGATAAATCTCAGTGGCTGACATTTGTATTTAAATAATATAAAAGTGGGTAGCTGGTAGATGTAGCCGATGGTTGAAGGAGAGAGAAGTTTGCATAATTTATTTTATGTTATTTATTTATATGAGATACTTAAGTGAGGTGTGAATATTTACAATAACAACAACAAAACTAATTTTTATTTATATAAAAATATTTTAAATTTTTCTTTGTTGTTGCTATTTTTCATTGTGCAATATGCAATCGAATGAAAATTAATGCCATGGAAAGTGTGCAAGTGAAAGTGAAATGTGAAGGTGGCGTTAAAATAAAAAAACTATAATATTTGCAATATAAATAATAAATTCAGCTTCCTCTACGTTAAAATACCCTACACACTGGATAAGTTATCATATTGTTTGATTTTATTATAAAGACAAAAATACATTAATAAAGAATTTTAATAACAAACTAAATATAAAGAAAAATTTACTAAAGTTTACCCTTTTCAACGGTTATATATATATGGTGATCTTTGTAAATCTTCCGACATTTTGGTACTAGATAACACCGATGTTTTTCATGTAATAAATACAATCCGAATACTACACGAGAAAATAAAAATAATTTGAGAATTTTTTCAAGGAAATTAGGAGGGTCGATCAGTAAGTTCTAAGAAAATCCGAATGATGGAACTCGTAGCAGCTTTCTTTCTTTTTTGTAAGTTAAGCTCATCATTTATCTGCTGTTGAAGTCTTATTAATATTGATCTCATGGTTTCATTTTTGTTGTCAATTAACAATCAACAAACTTTTGTATATTTTTTATAAATGGGAAAAGGTGAATTTTGTGTGTTCGTGAAGCATTATTTTTTGCGTAAAAAACCCATCACCGAAATCAAGGAAAGGCTTATTAAATACTATTCGGACTGTGCACCATCAATTTCAATGGTTAAGAACGGGTTTACTTAATTTGTTGTGATCGTACCTGCACAAGTGATGGCGAAAGTTCAGTTTGCCGAAAAGAGTTGATCGTCGACTAATTGGAATTGGAATAATATTGGACGAGTCAAAATTGAGAGTGCATGAAGTGGCTGAAATTGTAGGCATCTCAACTGAGTGAGAACATTACATTTTAATGGAATATTTGGACATTAAAAAGCCATCCGCGCGATGGCAGCATGATTACTTTCACTCGACTATAAGCGCAACTGTGTGACCAGATCAAAGGAGTGTTTAGAGATGTTCAACCGCAATCTCAACAAGTTTTTGCATAGTGGATGAAATATTGATCCATCACAAGACCATGAAAAAGTCTAAGCAGTGGACTTCTCCGGGCACCAAACTTCTATGTTGGTCTATAGGCCAATAAGGCTATGGCAATAGTTTTTTTTGGTCGCATGCGGTGTTATGCAGATTATGATGTGAAATTGGTATGGTGGTGTAATTGATCCATACTCTTTCAAAAAATCAAAATGGCAATGCAATTACTTTAAATGAAGTCAATTGGAAGATATTGAAGAGGTCATTCTTTTTCAGTATTAACTGGAACCAATGTACTGTAATTTCCAATAAAAATATATAAATGTTTCAGAGAATTTATGTCTTTAATTTAAAATTTAAAAAGGTGCCTTATTCTTAAACATCCTTCAATATATATTCGTCCTTTCACTGATAGACGAAACCGTAGAAAATCGATTTTGGATAGATTTTATATGTAATAAGTTCCAAACATGAAGGAAAAAAATAATAAGATCAAACAATCTATGCAAAGTTTGAAGGGTATATTGAAAAGGTATAAATAAAAATTATGCGAAAACCCCCGTGTGCGAAAATCCTATGACATGTCTAAGCAATTCAAATATGCACAGTCACTTATGACTAATGAATAATTTATCTTTAAAGGTTAACAAAATATGGAAATTTACACAAAATTCAAAAAAAAAAAAAAAAAAAACATAACATTTCGTACGATAAAACGATGAAGAAGTCATATGTATTTATCAAACAATGAAAACATTTCAATTCCAATATTTGCAACATTGATCGCCCAATAATTGACAGAAAAGCAGATATTGTGCTGAAACAATCAGTAATGATAATACAAATTTACCACAGCTGCCTGTCTGTCAAATAACATAACATAACAAACTAACCAACTAAACGCATTCAACTGTCCGTCAATAACATTAACATAACCAAAAGACAACCCCAAAGTACAAAATGATATTTACCAAAAAAAAAAAAAAAAAAAACTGGTTTTACACATGCATTGCATTATGTAATCAACATCACACATTTAAAAAAAAAAAACCAGTATTCATTTTATGTACGAAACTGGGGAAAATAAAACTACATACTCATTCGTACATATATAAATAAAAATGTTTAATGGTTTACGTTGAAATAAGAGTTTACTTCTAGTTTTAGTTTTGTTTTGTTTTGTTTTCTTTTGCTCAAAACAAGTTAATGTACGCAATTGTGACCTTGCTGAAAGAGCCAAAAGATGAAATGCGTGACCATAATAAATTTCAATTCAAAATGCGAAATACACACATCATATTGTATATATTGTATGTACTATATACATTTATATAAGCCTATTTAGAGTCTAGAGTCATTAACTTTGATTCCACCAAAGCTTAAATACCTTTCACACCCAAATTTTTGCCATAAATGTGTTAAATACTATTTCAAAATGATTGTTGATAAAATTAAAAAAAATATATATATATATACAATATATTAATATAAATGTTTATAATCTAACAATATGGTAGATACTTATGTACATATTGTATATCAAATATTGGTCTGATCAAACCACATATAAGACCCATGGTAGCACATATCTCAATGAATTGCTGAGAAAATGAAGAACTTGCTCCAAGGAAAGCTGTATAAAATTTTAGTGGGATGGAAATGGTATAGTAATGTGAACCGTAAGACTCTCCTAATCAGCCACCAACCTCGCCTATACTTTGGTACATGCTGACATTGATAAAAGAGGCTGAGGCGATGGAGTCTTAAGGAACGTTAAGCTGACTCGACGAAACTATTAATTAGCACGAAAGCATCACAAAACGCTATCAAGAAATACCCTGAAAAAGTCCAGAAAAGTAACTACATATATCTTATTCAATAGCGTTACTAAAAACAAAACAGAAAAATATAGAAAGAGGAGTTCAAATTTGTTGGTGCTAAGCCATCCAAGAATAAAGCAATAGGCAGACCAAGATCGAGATCGCGATGGATCGACAAAATAGAAAAAGATATGGAAAACCTTAAGATTAAATATTGGAGAAGGACAAAAAAGTACCGGGTTATATAAAGGCCACAAGTGCAGCAAGCCGAAGCTCACAAAGAGCTGTCGCATCAATTAAGATGATGATGATGAAATTTTAGTAGGATCGTTCCAATATTTCATTTGTTATACTAAACAATTATGTAAGTTTCCCATATAACAAATTATAAGTCTTACATATTGTATTTCATAGTTTCTATAAAATATTAGTCAAATTCTTCTAATTTTTTGTAAGCATTTAATGATTTTGTAAATTTAAAGACAAAGTGATAATGAAATGTAACGTTTGTGTGTGTATGAATGGTATACAAAACTAATATGAAGTATATTTTATTGTATTTTACAAGCTTGCAATTTTCTAAAAAAATAAACAAAAAAAAAAAAGATTCTTGTTATTAAAGATACTGATTAGCAAACTAATTAAATCTTCTGTTGCTTATCAGTTCATGACTTCTAGAAAAATGTATATAAATCAAAATGCAAACAGAAAACATCTAAGTATGTCAAGCGATAATCAGAGAATAATATTTATTCATTCATTCATTCATTGGATCAATGATTCATTGAGTCATTGCATTTACGTTATTTTATGCCCAATTTGTGTTTTGATTTGTGCTAAAGAAATAAAACAAACACGAAATATTTTTATTATGAAAAAATCATTTAGCACATTTCAATGATTTTTATATTTATTTTTTACATGAAGATGGATGGGCAGACGAAGTTGTTAGTTCTTTGACTTCTTTTGAATTTATTTAATTATACGAGTAGTAAAGTTTAACAGAGTGTGAAAGATAGACGCTTCCAAAAGAATCAGAATAATTTATTATATTATTATAAAAGTAAATGGTGCTGACCAGTACACTGACTCCTACGTTAGTATAATTAAGTGCCGGTTAGCTTATAAGTTAGTCAGTAAGTCAGTTAGAGTTTTTCTATACCTCTTAAAGGTCATTCCTCTTTTCCATCATTAAAGACAGTTATTAGGTATTAGAGATTTCTCAAGTGTAATATTATGTAAACTTAATTAATCCACTGTATAATTTAAGAAAATTTTCAAATACTCTATCTTATCGATTTAATAAAGGACACATGAATAAATAACATAAATACAATAAATAAAAGTCAATGAATGAGGGAAAATGCATAACCAATGGCAATGATAAAAATCAAATCAAATTATTGATAAAATTCATTTTTCATATTAAAATTAATAAATTTATGCAGTGTTTGTCACTTTCAATGCTATTAATTTTGAGAAACATAATGACAGCCAGAATAAATGGAAAACTATAGAAAATATTGTAGTTGAAAATAAAAGTAAAACAAAAAAAAAAAGACAAATTATAATAAGAAAAGCAAGAAAAGTTATAATTGAAGAAAAACGATATGACAGAGAAAATCAATGAAATTCGACAACAAGTAAGAATAAGTTTAACTTCGCCTATGCCGAAGTTGTCATACTTTTCACTCTGTTATTTATTGATTTGACCGAAATATTTCTAACCTAAGCTTTATGATCCAGTAATCCTAAGGTCTTGAAATCTGCATGGTTGTTGAAAATGGGTCAGAGACTTATACTGTTTAAATTTCAGTTCGATAACACAAAAGACAAAAAAGGTGTTCTAATAAAAACGTAAATTTGGTTTTGGGTTTGGGAGCTATACGATCCAGTAATTCTAGGTTAGTTCAATAGGACAAAAAACAAAAATTTTTCTATAAGAACCTGACATTAAATGGGAGGATGTACAAATGTACAGCGTCTGCTAAAAAGAAAGGTTGCTGCAAAAGTTCAACTCTTTAGCTCAAAAACTGAGGGCCTAGTTGAACGGACAGACAGACATGGCTTAATCACATCGCCTTATCGACCTAAACGAAAAATTATATACTTTAAGGTGTCTCTGTTGTCTCCTTCTGTCTGTTACAAACTTCATGATAAACTTTATAAG
Organism: Amiota minor; assembly: GCA_037043295.1. Lineage (NCBI taxonomy): Eukaryota > Metazoa > Arthropoda > Insecta > Diptera > Drosophilidae > Amiota > Amiota minor. The sequence continues at coordinate 38,470 of JBAMAW010001878.1, read as the reverse complement.
TTCTATTCACTGCGTTAAGAGCATAAAGATACTTTGCATCATTAAAACGAAATTTCATACTTTTTGAGTTTATAAATTTGCATTTTTCGATTGAAAATTTATAACTGAAAATATGCAGTGTGTTAAATTATCATCATATATATCATATATATAAATATTAGTTTCATATGACCAAGAATTAATTATGATTTCTGTAGAAATTCGTAATTATTGCATTATTCAAGGTAACAAACTCTGTTGTTGCATGTAATTAAATGTGTGTCAATCATCAGAAGTTAAAGACTTCAGATTTCAAAATATGTACGAGTATGTTACGAGTTTAAGAAATATGAACATTGAAGAAATAAACAGAGATACGAGTATATAAAACATGACCTAAATATACTTATTTGGTATAGTGTATGGTGAAAAACTCCATCCGCTTATGAACAAAGAAACGGAATGAACAAGATTTCAGTTTTCTATATATTTTGCATAAAATGACAATCATTCATCATTAGATTCTAATCAGATCAGATTGTTTGGTGGCTGCACAATATACAATTTGTAAATTTCATATTTAAAATAATTAAATTACAAATAGAGTGAGTATTCTATTAATTTAGATGGTTGCACAAAACTTCACAGCACTAGAACACAATCTAGCATCCACATCAATCATAATTTAATCTCTCGCTCAATATCCACAAAATACGTATGTATATCTTCCTTCAACAAGTTCTATAATTTTACTAAAATTTAATTTAATTCAATATTTCATTTTATAAAATAGACGAGTCGAAACTTAAATACGATTATATGTATATTTTAAATAACTTCTTACATTTGTACGATGCCTTTCACTTGAACAGCACCATCAATAATGGTTTAGGTTTCATATCGCTGCGTACTTGGACAAGTTAAGTTATTAATTAATTGATTTTAGTATTTTATTTTAAATAAATTTAGGTAATTTCCAATTAAAATGGAGCTCCTGGTAAAGCTTTAAATGCTTTTGAATAAGTCAAAATAAAATCTTACGGAGAATGCGAACTCTCATGGTTTCAACACCGAAAAAATCGAAACTATTTTCAAAATAAAGGATATTAGAAAAGAAATTTTAAGCGAAATATAGCATATCCATGTCAGCAAAACCACTTTTTGGTCCAATATTTTGATGACTAAAGACCTCAAATGTCTGAAGCTGTAAAAAAAAAAACACCCACTCAACCCTGCAGTTAAAGAAATAAACGTATTGTAGGTGGCTTTTTCTGTTAACCAAAAAAATTAATTTGAAAAACCCTGATGACTTTATTTAATACGAGTATATTTATGATTTGAGAAAGAAGACTCATCGAATCGTTTTTACAGCCGAGTTGGCGGAATTATGGAGTTATATCCTATTGTGGCACCAGCGAACTTAAAAATTTCTCGACACGAATGAACGCAATTTCTTAACAAGACTTTCACCATTATTTGACAATCTTAAGGACCTTTATCATGGATGGTTCAATATCTATACACACTGGACATGTGAAATATCTATACACACTGGATATGTGATTAAATTAAAGGATCGAGACGTAAAGTGTAATCCTTTTAAACTTGCTGGGTCTAAACATAATATTAAGGAAACATAATAAAGAGAAAAATGTATAAGCCTGGAAAGCAGTTTTCAACAAAAATTAGTCATATTGAGGCCATGCAACGAGCATGAGTTTAAATTTTGCTTGATTTAGTTAAGATCTTGTTTAATTCAATGGCACATAGAATTTTCGAGGTTATTTCAAACAAAAGGTTATTTCATTAAAATACACTGAACACTTCCTAACTTGAACTAAGTAAAACTAACTCCATTTCATACTATTTAGTTATTTTAGCCAAATATGTTATAGGTAGTTTTGCTTTTGTTCCAGTTTTTAGATAGTCCATGTGTTTAAGTTAGTCATTAGTTCAAGTTAGCGGGTCTTTAAATTTTATACTTTACTGTTAAAAATGGTAATTCATTGATAAAAAGTAGTAGTTTAATGTACATTAAATTATAGTAAAATAATACACAATATTTTCAAGATTTTTTCTTTTTCAACTGAGTATTGAAAAATTTGAAATATTTCTTTTTGTTTTTTTAGAGATGATTAATCAATATAGAGAAAAACAAACAGAAAAAGTTAGGGAAATACAAAAAAAAAAAAGAAGCATTTTACCATAAAAATTGGCTTGTTCAAGTGAAACGCAATTTATTTTGTACAACCTAAGCCTGATAAATAATAATGATAATATTATTTTCGTATTTTGCGTCATCACAAATTCGTATAACAAAGATTAATTTAATTTAAATAAATTAAACAGATTTATGAAAATATGAAATTTCACCCAGACTTTCAATGTTTATATTATTCTATCTACTATTTATTTAAGAAATATTGTCTATTGACAGCTCACAGTATGTGAGATAAAATTCATTTCAAAAAATGATGATCTTTTTTTATCAAAACAAAAATTTATTTACACTACATTTTCTTTGCCTCAAATGAAACATTTGATTTAACACAAAATCTTTCTATCTATTTCGAATCACAAAATTGCACGATAGAAACATTTTGCAAATATTCCTATTTATTTTTTTGTTTGATTTAAATAGAATAAAATTGCTGTGATGTAATATTATTTCATGAGATTTTTAGTTTCTAAACATCAACAAAAATAAATAAAATAAAGGAAAATAAAAGTAAAAAATATGTAAAATATTTTAACATTAAAAGTCCTTGTTTTTTTATAATCCAATAAAATAATGTAAAAAAATTTAAGATTTATCATCACAAAATAAAAAAATAGAAAAAAAAAAATGTATAAATATTTCTTTTATTCAATTATGATTTTTATAGAAGTATTTCTTTTTGTACTTTATTTTCTTTTCGGTTCTTTTTCAACAAAACTTTTTTTGTCACATTCATCAAAAGAAAAAACCAAAAAAACCAAAGAAAAAGCATGAAAATTTATGAATAAAACACGTTTGCATGTGTGAGCGATGAGTTATTGTACATAGATAGATTGAGATACAGAAGCAGAAAAAGTAAAGATTGCAACTATTAAATTGAGCCAAAAAAAGAAAAAGAAAATACTAAACAAGAAAAAGCAAAAAATTCAGCAAACAATAAAAAAAAAAAAAAACAAACTTTTGTTGTTCTTTGCATGTTTTCTTAATAAGATTTTAGTATTATGACAAAGATTTTACTTCTTTTTTTCACTTTGTTGGGTTTTAAGATTTGGTTTCTTTGTGATTTTGTTCAAAAATGAAAAGCAAAACAAAAAAAAATTAAAGTAACTTGACCTTACTTAATGTTTATTATTTATTTTAATGCCATGAAATTTTACTGAAAACAAATAAAAAGATACTTTCTTGTTTACGGAAACTAAGACAAGTTTTATTTTCTTTATTTCGCAAAATGAGTTTTATCGGCAAATGATGACAACTTCAACATTGAAATACAACTAAGTTTGCCTATGAAAATTGTATCTTATGAAATGTTTACTTTTTATGTCTTTAAAGCAAATCAATTAATAAATGTGTAATGAACGATTGCATGTACTTTTATATTAATAATAAACATTTACGAGTAAATAAGATATTGTCTAGTACAATGATGCTCATGTTGATGCTTCTACCGACGATGACGATGATGATGATGATGATGATGATGATGATGATTTTGTTATACAACAGCAAATTTCACTTATTAATATGTTTTGATTGAACAAATTGGTGTAATTACAACTGAGATCGATCACATGACTTGTGTTATAATTTGTTTTTTAAAAAATTTTTAGAAAAAACCAAATGATGACATAAATTGGAAGGTGAAAAATTGATTTTATCACCAGAAAAAAACTATATGAGAGGCTTTTTGTTTTTTGCTTGTTTCACCGATATTTATAATTATTTTTATTTAGTGCTTTGGTATACGCATTCGACATGGGCAAGTTGTTTGTCAATTCATTTTCTTTTTCTCTATTTTTTTTTTTTTTTTGGTTTTTGTTATTTATATTTGCCAGCCAACTATTTTAATGCTTGCCTTATTTCATCACTTCTTACCACGTCTCTTTAATGATTATGTTTAGTTGTTTTTGCACATTCAACCGCTTTTGTGTTTAAAATCGCGTGTACTTCGTTTGAGCGCTTTCAGACAACTGAACAAATGAATGAATGAATGAATCAGCGGATTCGGTGTACAGATTGTTGTGGCTTTCGTTTGATCTGCTAAGTTGTTGGTACACAACAAACAACTTCTTTTGTTGCTGTACCTCTTAACAACAACAGCAACAATAACAAGATATTGGTTGCATCGTCTATCAGTTATCAGCTGAGCAAAGCGCTTGCTTTGATACTCAACCAACTCAATTTACATACATTTCTCTTTTTTGCTACTCGTAGTGAGCGCCAATATTGACCAAATATTAATATTTTTTGACCGCTGGCTGCTTGACAATTTTCATGGGATTTGTGACATACTAAATTATACAATAATTACATATTTCTGTATTATTGTTTTTGTTGTCTTCCGTACAAAGTATCACAAAAAAATACAAATATTTGCATCGATGCTTTTCTGCTTTTGCATGCGAGTATTTCAAATGGTCGCTTAATCAATCATTTATTTATTTTTTGTTTGTCTATTTTCTATTTTTCATTCACAAATTTACATTTCTGTCTATATATTTAACACAGCTTTGTATGCTATTTCTCTCTTACCCTCTATTAATTTCAAATTGTTTTTCCCCTTACGAGGTGAGGCTATGAAATAAAGAGATTATTGCTTCTAGTGAAGAGCTACGCCTTTGACTAAGTCGTACGATCAAACTGTGTATTGGCCCTGGCCTACTTTTATAAGGTCAGTTATGTTTTTTCGATATGTGCAGCGACTTATTTTGAAATTTCATATGAAGCTTAGGAAAAACCACTAATTAAACTTAAGTATTGTATATTCGTACCTCATATAATGCCGTTAATTCATTCCTGGAACACTACGAACTGAGGGACAAGTTTGAATATAAACAGACGGTCATGGCTTAATCAACCCGTCTTATTGATCTGATCAAGTATATACAATATATACTTTATGGGGTCTCTGATGGCTCCTTCTATTTGTTACAAACTTAATGACACTGCGTGACATTACAGGGAGTATCAGAAAACAATCTATGAAATGATATGAAAGTGCATTCAAAGTGTCACTATCATTCGAAAATGATATTGGTAAAGGCAGAAAATATGGGCGCAAGAGGTGTAGAAAATGGAACAATCTGATTTGAACCCTCAGGCAGAGGTATCGGCGTGAGTTTGTTTGTATCACCATAGATTGATACATTCCCAGTATAAAGTTTGGAATTACCTGTAATACGGAGGGCAAAGAAGTTGAGACAAGATCCACAAGATAGGTAATTATGACAGGAGCAAAATGAGTGTGGAGTGGTAATGAGGGTGGAGCGGAGTCGTTCAAAGGAGAAGATGACAATAACAGAAGAGGTTAGGGGCGATACAACAACAACATCAATTTGCCATAGACAGTTTTAGATCTACGGACTTTGTAACTAAAACTATTTAATTCCTTTTCCTTTTCTCCCGAAAACTTTGTATTGCAATACACAATTCATTGTTAGAAATGGAGATAGATTTTTTTTTAAATGAAAGATTTTATTTTCTTCTGATTATTTAACATATTCAAGACTATAGTCACGTTAAAAAGACAAAGGCAGTGGCATATGAAACTAAACCGCAATTTTTGAGCCGCCTCAACCAAGTATCGTGTTATACGAGGCTCGTCTTGGGCTTTTAAGAGGTTTCAACATTATCAAGATGGACAGAAAGTAATGCATTTGTGGGTTGCCCAGCAACTTTATTAACAGACAAATAATGGAATAATTAATGATCTGATCCAAAGTCTAAGAAAAAGTTTCGTTATTTAAGTCACATTACAATGTCTGTTAAAATGTGTCTTACCACGACACATCCACGTTTTGCACCAGACCTAGCACCATGTAGATTTTATCTTTTATCCAAGGTCAAATCTACCTAAAAAAGAACATGATTTTAATCCTAAGAAGATGCTGATATATTCAAAAGAGCTCGCAATGGGCACACTTTTCGAAAAATGCAATATGCTCATGAAATGTTGTTGGGATATTGGAAGAGTATAATAATTATATAAATCTTTTGAAAACATTAGTTTTGTTATTTTATAAATACACCTCGTACTCTATCTTTCTTCAAACATTTATTATTTAAACTTGTACGTGTTTAATGGGTTAAAAATTAAAAATAAAAAATATTTTAACATCTTTATTCTGATTGTTTTTATCATCAATTCATTCATTCATTCATTCAATCATTTAGTCAATTTCACTAAAATTTGTCATTAGAATTGTGTCTCATTAAAAATCATTTGCTGTTGCCCTTGCCCTCCCTACTAGTATTACAAGTACAAACAATGTGACGCGAGTATCTCCGGCTCAGTTAAAATGTCATGTTGTTTGCCACTAACTTAATGACATACAAAATAACAATTTATACCATACACAATATTATGGCAAGGCGAATTTGGAGGGGTGACAAGGGTCGCTGACCCTTTTTTTTCAAGTGTTGTACAATGTGAATTTAAAAGCTAATTACTGTATAAAATTAGCTATGGAGAGCGAGAGACCTTTGGAACATTAAACGCTTTTTAAAAATTCATTTGAATTTGTTCACATCTCCGTTTATCCTAAAAGCACGCAATGAATTATTGTATAATTAAAGGGAGATAAATTTTATGCATCATTTTAGGCATTTAAATATTTTATATTACAAACAAATTTGGTTAAAAATAAAAAGTATTAAAAAAATTTCATACATATTTTATTTAAAACAGTACAAATTCATTAAAAACAAAAAACAAAACAAAAACGTTGCCATGCGCATTTGTGTGCGTGAGTGTATTATTAATCCTGTTGTTTGTTTGTTTGTTTGTTTGTCTGTCTGTCTGAATCTCTTGTTTTGTCAGTTTCAAACATATTCTTTGCTCGTTTGCTCGCTTGCTTGCTTCCTTGTTTATCTGTTTGCCTGTCTGTGCCTTGTTGCCTTTTTTGTTTTTGTACATTGTTTCGTTTGTCTGCTTTGATGTCTCACTTACCCACTTACTCACGGATTCACTCATTTCACCCATTATCACACACTCATAAGCAGCCACACAGCTGCATACTCATATGTTTTGAATATAACATAGATGCATACATGAGATACTCATGTCTTGGTTTGCCTTGAAGCAAACTAAACGTCGGCTAAGGGCGTTTTAAAGAACGTTGACAGTATCGTTGGCTCTGTCAGATTTTAGACTTAAGGCGCATCTTTTGAAGTTTTTGCTACAAATAGTCTTTACTTTGCTGTATGTTGCTTTTATGTTTTTTTAGATATTTTTCTATACTTTTAATAAATATTGTTAACTTCCGGTTTATTTTGATCTTAAAAAACCAAAACCGCAAATGAAACCAAAATGAAGAAAACCAAAATAAATTTACACAATCGCTTTAGGCTTAGTTGATTTTATTGCCCCCTCTTTCTTTCTTCTTCCTCTGAAAGTGAATCCTGTTTTTTTAATGTTTTCTCTTTTGTTTTTTTTTTTTTTTTTTTATTTTTGCATTTGCTGATATCAAGACGTTACATTCATAGTTCCGAGTTACAACCATCAGCATCGTCAGCTTAATCAGCATGACGAAAGTATACTCTTTCTGCTCATCCTTATTCCTCTGTGTTGCTTCTTGTTTAACGAAGCAAATCAACAAATTGTAATGACCCTTTATTTTTTTGTTCAATGTTTTCATTTTTTTCCCTTTTCTTAACTTTTTTTTTTTTGCTTCTCTTGCACTTTTCACCAACTTAGAGTGTGGGCAAGGCAGCTGCTGAAGATTCTCGTAAACAGCCCTCAAACTCAAACCCACTCTTAGGAACATTGTTTGTTAGTTTGGGATTTGTTTGAATGGCTTTGCCTTGTTTTAAGTTCATCATTGCGGAAAATGAATTGAGACATTCGCATGCTCAACCGTTGATGCCTTCACTTTCACTTCACTTTACTCTTTCGTTTCTGTAATCCTTCAATCATTCGTACACCCATTCATTCGTTCGTCTCGTCCTGTCCTGTTCTGTTCTGTTCTGTTCTGTTCTGTTTTGTTCGGTCCAACGAACTCAAATAGCATGTACTTCAAAGGCTTATGTTTGGCTCTTCGAACAACAACACAACAAATTAAGAACATGAAGGAAAAATGAAAAGAATACAAAAGTTTAAGAATAAAAAGTAAAGTGTACGCGCATGAATAATAACAATAATATAATATTCTGGCATTTATAAGACATACGAGTATGTGTGTGGCCTTCATGCATATAAACTTTTAATATTTGGCAAGGATTTTCTACAAACCTAACAGAAAAAGTAAGAAGTTTTAAAAAGAAAAATATGCAAACTACCTTCAGGTGTATCAACGTGTTATTTTTGTATGTGCATTGAGTGTAAACTAATCCAACAAGGAATGAATAATAACGAAATCATTTGCATCTCAACCTAATCGAGCGATTGAACTCACCAACTCATGAAACTCACAAAAGGTTATAAACTGTCAAAGTGAAAGGAAAAAATGGTAGTTCAATATCGTGTTATACTAAGGTTACGTTGTGGTTTTCATAGGCGGCAGTGTCATGGATCCAGGTGCATTGGCACGCATCAATATTGTGGAACTTTGTTAACCTTGGCATGCCAACGTTCAAAAGAGTGAACCAGCCTTGAGTCAGTGTCAGGATGTCAGTTTGTTTGATGCTCGCTGGCTCGCTGGCTCTCTAATCGATAGTCATCGTCCATGTATAATATTTATATTTCTGGTAAACGTTTTTTGTGATGATCGACATTTTGTTTATCGATGCATAAATTTGCATGAATGCAAACCAAACACAAACACAAACCGACCCAAACTGACTGTGGCAGGTAAATAGTACAAATAGATCTGCGCAGAGGATGTTCAAATATAGAAAGACAAACAAGAGGACAAACATGTTGGTAAGTTACGTGCTTCTCCGGTTGCTTTAGTTTAGTTGTTCAATGCTATTTTATGTTTGTAACGCATGAACACAAAACAACAACAACAAAAAAAGAAAACCATATTTTTAGCAGAAAAAAAAAAAAAAACTAAACCAACTACTGATTCATCCAATGGTCCAGCATGAAGACGATGTAAATGGGAGGGTGAAAAACAAGATGAAGGCTCCTTCGTTTGAGAGCCATCACTTGACTTGTCTGGTCGCTTCTACTGCTGCTTCCGTTTCCGTTTTATGTATAAATTCTCTGTCCATGTTAGTCTGAGTGAGTGGTTATGCAAAAGTGCATTCAGTTCAGTAGGTGTATCTAATACTAAAGCTTCTTTTAGTTACATAGTGCCAAGAATACTCACATGCACACACTATTGGTTATCTAAACAAAAAAAAAAAAAAATAAAAATTGAGATATGCAGATATACAAATGGACACACTCACATTCTATTTTGTGTGTGCATTTTTCATGATAAATTGCACTTGGTTTTCCATGTGTTTTTTTCATTCGCATAAACATTTCCATGTGTTAAATTTTACCAACCATCCTTGCCTCTAGTATTTGTTGTTTGCTTTTCTTCTAACTTCTTCAGAAATTGGTCTTGGTTGATGTTGCTTAGTTAGTAATTTATGACTAACAAATGGTTTGCCTATGTGTGTGTGTGTGTGTGTTTTGTTAACATCTTGTGGCTTTTGCTTCAGTTTCTGTTGCATTTATGATTACTAACATTATCCTTTCTTCATGCTTTCATTCGTCTTGTTTTCTGTTGCTTTTTCAAAACAAGCATGAAACGTGCAAATTTCTTCATATCTTTCTTGCTTTTCTAAGTATACTTTGTATCTAACTCACCAAGTCTAACCAATGTACCAACCAACTAACCAAACCATCTAACCATTTTAGCCACCAACTGGTCGAAATATAAATGTTTATTCTCTCTCTCCCTCTCTTTAAACCAATTCGTCGAAAGCTTTCCTCTCTTGGAAAACCATGAAAGCTCTTTGAAGCGTAGCACTGAATGTCCTTTTATATTCACTTCACTTAGATAAAAATCAAATCAGTTGCTGTTTTGAACTCGATGGAAAAATACAACACAATAAAAATCATAATAATAAAAACTCAAAATTTCATTTATAGAAATAAAGAGGAATGTGTACAAACGAAATACGTGAAAAGAAACAAACAAACCAAAAACAAAATATTCTAAATGAAAATTTGTTTAATCTTAAAAACGCCGGCGTTTATTTATAATAAAATTGAATTGTGTTTTAGTACATTGAAACAAAAACAAAATGAAAGTTAAAATAAACAAATATAAAAATTAATTCGATTAAATTGAAAGAATAATGTTAAAAAAACAAAGAAAATTTTGAAGAATTTTTGAAATCAATACACTTATATTGAATGTACTCGTATATATCAAAATATTATATAAAACATTTTCATTTTTCGGTAAGTTTAAAACCTTATAAGAAAATTAATAGTGTTGTATCCAACTGCCGTCGGCGGGTATCTTATTATTCATATTTCAAACTTCATTGTACTTTAGCAACTGTCACGAATTCTTTCAGACCAATTTGATTGATACAATAACGCCTAGAAACAATCATAATTCACCTGTGTCACAGACAAGAAAGGTAATTTCAACAAAATGTAAATTTTCTTAGAATTTAAACTACGTTTATCTGGTTTTAAAGATTTAATCGAGTATCCCTTAATGTTTTCTCACGTAAGTGACAAAATTTAACAAAGGAGGGATTTCAAAAAATACCAAAAAAAAAAAAAAAAAAAACAATAAAAAACTTTCAGTTGATTGAAGAATTTATAAAGGAAAATCGAGTTCAAAGAATACTAACAGACTGACAACAACATTTCAGATAAATGGAAAAGACAAGACAGCTGAACTGAATTAAATTATAGTAGTTTCGGTTTAGCAACCTTTATCATGTTGGACAGCAGAGATGATAATAATAATAAAAGAAAATATATATTTACATAAAAATATCATGAGTATTTTACAATACTTTAATAGAAAGAAGTAAAGAGTAAGGCAAATCCTTTTGTTCATTTCAAATGAAAGTGTTTCATTAAAAACCTTATACCTAAACATCTGCAAACATACAAATATTTACTAAATCGATCATGCAAATATTATCATTTTATTGATTCAAACTCATGTGAGGCTTTTCTAGATTCTTAGTTCTTAAAAAACTACAATTTTCAGTTTTATAATTTGGGCTCCCTTAGATTCCGCATTATCAGTTCCAAGAGTGTGTGGAAATGCTAGGCTGTAGTTTCTTTCAAGTGGAAAATAATAGAAAGGCCTCGACGTGATCTTAGTGCCTGATGTTTGTAGATATTGATGTTGTCATAACAACTGAATGAAAATTCATGAAGCAGCAAAGCATCAACAACGAAAAAACATACGAATGGAACACTTCTTATTATTATGCTCTATTAACATTTTGTACACACATCACGATCCCAAGATCTGAACCAAATTGAAAACCCCTGGAGGTCTGTTCAAAAAATAAGTGCTGCTTTTATTTATGTACTTTCGTTTTTCGAATGTGTTGACATTAACAGCCATTTTACATCGTTGGTTTTTTTAAAGCATGTATTTTGTTGCTATAAAAAACAAAAAGAATAAAAAAATCTGTTTTAAATTTCATTTTCGATGTTATAATTATGTACCCATGTTTCGTCACCAGTTATGACCCTTTTAAGCAATTTTGGATCATCGTTAACGTCATTTAACAGTTAATCAGTTAACAGTAACAGATGCTCATGTTACATTCCTTTTGGCCAAAATTTCGGAGCAAATTTCGGTAGCACAGGTTTCATGCCAAAAATTTCTGAATTAAATGCATGACATGAGGTAACCGATATACCGACATACTCAACAGCTTCTCTAATAGTGATACGATTATTCTCAATATTAATTTTTTTTTCATTGTATCAACGTTTGCACCGATTGTTGACGTCCAGGTCGGACATTAATATCGCGTCGGCCTTTTATGAAGAGTTTGTAAGACCTATGAATTTAATTAATTATTATTATTAATTATTAATTTAAGTAGTATGCCCTCATAAGCACAATAAGGAAGTGAAACTTCTTTAGCGAAGGGAGGTAAATCCAAAAATAAGAAAATGAAATGCGACGGAAAACAAAGAAACGTACAAACAAGTGGCCAAATGACCGAAAAATAAAAAAAAAATCTCTTAGTCTTTAGTGATTCTATCAAATTGAAATTTTAACAGTATAAGTTTCTGATATATAGCTACCAACCACCCGAATTTCAAAATCGTGGAATGACTGGATCATATAGCGGCCATACAAAGCAAAATGTTTCTTGAATGGGAACCCGGTATAGAACTACACATTCAATGTAAAAATTTCAACTCTCTAGCTATTACGGTTCATGAGATATGACTCAAGGACGGACGGACAGACAACGAATTTTTTGCTATTAGGTTCCCTTTGGTACCCTCTGGGTCCGGAAACCTTTAAAAATTCAAATGTAGTAAGACCAAGAAAATTAAAAATACTACTTATTTTTAAAGAGCCCTCATACTTGTTCATCATGTTTACGCCAAAAATAAGAAGTAAGATGATGAGTACTGAAGTATTTAAACTTGTAATGTGATAGAATAGAGAAAATTTCATTCATTCTTCTTGGAAAACTGAATTAGTATTGGGAAAAGGAAACTACTTGATTTAGCAGAAAACATAAGGAAGTCAAGTTTTAGTGTTCATTTACATATTCGTATCATTTCCTCAATTCCTCGCATTAGTTATAAACTAAATAAGGCAAATATTTATTTACATACATAGAAAACAAAAAGTTTATTTTCCTTATAAGCATACGTGAAGTAGCTTAACTCCTTTCCTGTGTCCATTTTCTACCCTTGGTAAATTTTAACTCGATATCTCCAGATTTAAGAAACTTTTTTGCATAAAACTTTATTTAACTTTTCAATCAGATTGCTTTGAATTATAATAATAATAATAATAAAAAATAAGATTTTAAAAATGATGCTCAATGTTTCCTTTTTCTACTCAACATCCAGGCTACAGTTCGAAACAAATGTTCAAATGATCCAAGATCAAATTCCACGCGCAAAAACAAATTTCAATATAAGAAAATATAATATTGCACAATGATTGTGCTTTACTATCTGACATCTTTCTAGTCAGGCACCGAAAATTTAAAACTAGTACATCATATGTAAATAATCTATAGTAGATGCTACATGCATTGTTCATACTAAGCTCTGTAAATATTAATGTAAATCACCAGCTAAGTGAAAATGTAAACTTTAAAGGGAATAAAGCAAGATTGAATTGAATTATATAATAATAATAATATTATTATACCTTATTTGATTTGAATATAAGTGTCTTAACCAAACATTTATGAAAATAATGTACATAGTATATGACTTTGACTCATCGCAATGGTTGTCTGTTGGGGAATACATACTAATTTTTATTACAATAGAAACTACACAAATACAAATATTAATCAAATTCATTCATTCCATGTAATGTAAAACACCAGTAATAAACAAAGTCGAATTCTTCCATCCACCATTACCAAGTCCTTTAAATATTGTAGATCAACGGCTTCTTCTTCATTTAGGTTAATTTTTTTTAAAATATTTGTAACGAATTTCGTCTACTGGGCATTTTTCTATGATGTGAACGATATTTTCAACTTCATTGAGATTGGAGAATGTGAAATTCATATTTATGCATCCATTAAGTACACACAATAATATCATTTCCCGCTTTAAAAATCCACATTATAGTTTTATTTAAATAAGTTCTCCCAGAAATTGTCTTTAGTTTTTTCTATGTTTATGTAGTACATCCAGTTTGACTTGCTCTGTTTCATATTGGGTGTATGCATATGATTCCGCCCTTTTTTGTGAAAACAAAACAAATTTGCTTGTTTAGAAAAAGGAAAATTTATTTATTCAAAGTATGCCCCATCTGCAGCTACAACCTTTGCCCATCTTTCAGGCAATTTACGGATTCCTTGCATAAAGAAGTCCTGGTCTTTTGAGGCAATCCAATTATGAAGCCAAATTTTGATATCTTCATAAGAAGTGAATCGCTCTCCCGTAAGATCAGACTGCATCCTTCGAAATAAATGAAAATCTGAAGGGGCTATATCTGGTGAATATGGCGGGTGGGGTAGCACTTCCCAGTCTTGTCCATTTAAATATGTTTTCACAACATTTGCCGTATGCGGTCTGGCGTTGTCATGTTGAAGAATTAATTTGTCATGCCTATTCACCCATTCCGGTCGTTTTTCTTCTATAGCTACCTTCAACCGCATTAGTTGTCGTCTGTAAACATCGCCAGTGATAGTATCAGACGGTTTCAACAACTCATAGTGCACAACACCTTTCTGATCCCACCAAATACAGAGCATAACCTTGGTACAATGAATATTTTTCTTTGGCTGTGATGGGCCGGCCTCACCTGGCTTCAGCCAAGATTTTTTGCGTTTAGGATTCTCGTAATATATCCATTTTTCATCTCCCGTGATTATCCGATGCAAAAAACCTTTTCTTTTTTGTCTTTGAAGCAGCATTTCACAAATGGTTTTGCGACGTTCGATGTCTCGGTCTTTCAATTCATGTGGCACCCAGTTATTGACTTTTTGAACCATTCCCATTGCTTGCAAACGTCTTGAAATAGTTGATTGATCAACATTTAATGTTGTTGCCAATTCTGATTGTGTTTGACAACAATCTTCGGTCAATAAATCTTCCAATTCAGCATCTTCAAATTTTTTGGGTGGTTTTCCATGTTCTCTGTCCTCAATGTCAAAATCATCATTTTTAAATCGTCGAAACCATTCTTTGCAAGTTGTATTCGATGGAGCATGCTCACCGTAAACATCAGCAAGCAAACGATAAGTTTCCGCTGCACTTTTCTTTGCAACAAAATAGTGCAATAAAACCTCCCGCAAATGATGTTTACTTGGGATAAAACTCGACATTTTCAATGAATTAGAAATATTTGTTGTTTATGCTTCTATCAGCTGTTATACACTGTGTTTAACAGCTGATAGAAGGCACTATCGAATGCAAGTATTAGTATTTTAGTGTGCAAGTGTAAGCGGCGATACTAGCGAAACTATCGGAAAGGGCGGAATCATATGCATACACCCAATACTTTTTCTCTATTTAGATATTTTTTGTATAATATAATCACACTCTTCATTATCCATGAATTTTTATTAAATATCATAGTTTCCATGCTAGAATTTAAAATGTTAAAAAAGACTAAGACTTTATCAAAAATTAATATCTACGGTTCTACTTGTATTACTTTCCTTCATAATTTGTAAGGTAGCTTATAGTCAATATATTCAAATAGGGTTTTATCAAGGGCAAGTACAAATATGCAGTACAACGATGTGTAGATCCCAAAGTCTTTTTAAAAAATTAACAAAGTATTCCTCATACTTGATCAGCATAACTTTGTACGGTTCTATTCTTATCTTTTTATATATTTTATAAAGTCGAGAACTCCGAAACTATTTTCTTTTTATGTGTTTACTAAAAATCACTTTTCGTAGTATGAAAATTATTAGAATAAAGCCATTTCTATTAAATATCTATACCATACCATAAATACCATAAATTTTCTCAGTATAGCGATTCTCTTGATGATTATAAGCATCCTTTTTAAGCATTTCCTTTGCAATAAATTATGTTTGTCTTAAGACTTTTCAATCATGAAATTCATTAATATTAATAATATAAATCCCCTTGAGTTGTCCAAGGAAATTCTATGAATTTGGCAGGAGCAAATTAATGTGACAAGAAATTCTCTAAGAAATAATTGGTTCGACAACATTTCACAAGTATTTCAAGCTTAAGATTTAATACGAACTTAATAACAAAATTTTTGTCTGTTGAAAGTTTGAAAATTGATTGGTGTATTTGTTTGTTTTGCGAAGAAGAGCACGCACATTACCCATACGCAATGTTGCACCTGCTTTGCGAAAAAGGGTTTTCTTAAACAAAAACAACATTAAAACCATGACCATTAAGGAAATTCTCATTCAATTCCCGCTAGAGCGTCAATTTAACGCTTCTTTGCACAGTTGGAGCGCTGAAAGCGCCAAAACCATTAGCACTAACTCCAAAACACTGAGCATTGAATGGAGAGGCAAACACAGTCAAGCACCAGAACCGAAGGCATTAAATAAAAGCAAGAAGTCGAAGAAGAGGGCTGACGACAAAGGTGTTGTCAACTGTAGTAACAGAGGCGAAGAGTTCTGTCACCTTTTCATTCGAAAACTTAGTCGCGTGCGTAAGGAGGTGTACGTGAGTACCGTTTACCGTAACTGAATGGTGTCTTTAAAGTATTTTCCGTTTGAAGCTTGGATTTGTGAATCACAAGAAGGATGAGATGTGCAGAAGAACAAATTAAAGTACCGTCGAAAAGTCCTTGAACTGAATTAGACTCACTTAATTACCACGAGCTCTTATATCATCTTCCCTTTACTCTCTTCCCCATAACAACTTTGTCAACTTTGTCACACCTTCTCCGGCATTTTCCTACTCTTAGTAGTCGACACAGTCGTAATGATATAATAAATGTCATAAAATAGTCAACGTAAGTGACAAAAACACATTGGATGGATAACATTGACATTAAAACACCTTATAAGCTTATCTATCCTAAGGTCTTGAAATTTGTCCATACATTTCTCTTCTCTCAGAGTGAGGGAGCTTCATTTCTATTTTTGTTTTTTATGGCACAAAACCTCAATTAAATAAATTTCAAAAATTTAATTACATCTTTGTTAGTAGCGATAAAAACGAAAGAAGAAGGCAAACATTGTAGGCGGCTAAGAGCAGAGCTTATCGAGAATAAATGACTTGGGAAACGAAGTTCGACATTTGCTTGCTTGAGTTTATACAAAAGTAATTTCATTTAAAAACATTGCACAATTAAGTTAATTTTGGTTAGAAACATACAGAACTAAAAGAAGCTTCATTCTGTTTGCTTTTCTCGACTACTTCAAAAACACTTCGTTCTTTGCTGCTGTTAATCCTTAGCCATTCAATGCAACCCACTAAAGGCTTATCGTCTGAATATGATTTCTTGGCCGAACAATACACTCATTAGTATTATTACTACTACAACTACTACTGCTACTGCTTCTCCTAAGACTTTGTTATTAGTTGCTGCTTTGCCTTAAGGACAAACCCATAATATTTTATATCAATGCTTCCTTAACAAAGTTTTCATTAATTTTCTGTATATAAAATTATTCAAAAATTTTTCTTTTAGTAACTTTTATGCCAATTAAGGCTGACAGACAGAAGCATCAGGGAACGTGCAAAGCAACTGCTAAAGCAAAACAAATCCAGACTAGGTATTCCTTTATACAAAGTTGCCTAGCAACCTCCTCCTGTAAAGTCAATACTTAGTCATAGACATCGTCTACGTTACTTTTCTTTCTAGTCAATAAAAGAAAGACATTCTTTTCAATTATGAAGCCAAAGCATTAATTTGAAAACCTGAAAAGCTAAAATATTTCAATTTAACGATGAAATATACATAATCACTTTATGTATTTTACCTACATTCACCTCTCCATCTACCTCAAACTTTCCCCATCTGCACCTTTTTGATAAATATTGGAACGAATGAGCTAAGTTTACTAAGCAACAACAACAACACAACAATAACAGCAACATAGACAATGAAAACGAAAGCAAACACAGGAAACGGAAATCTGTAGCCAGCCATGAAGTAGGGAGAACAAGAAGTAATAAACCTTTTTGGTCAAACACAACGTATGAGTAATGGAAATTAAAATAAACGACAGAACGATCGAATTGAACTTGAAAGTGTAACTTTTTTGATTATTTAACTTAACGATAAAGTTTAAATTGAAAACGGATGATGGTCCATGGGTCTTAAAAGTTGCGTTCAAAAAAGTTTAAAACTCAGATAAGTGGGACAAAAAAAAAAAAAATTAATGTTCACTTCCACTATTGAAAAAAAAAAAAAAAATAAAGAAATTGTGAAATGAAAAATTTTATAAACTCACAAGTGCAAAGCCTTGCAACAACCCCAGATAAGATGATAATGTCGGTCCTGTGTGGCAAGTTCGACAACAAGTTTCTTACAAGAAAAGCCACTTTAAGCCATCGATACTATTGCCGCAAATGCAAACAAATAAATACACACACCCAAACACACACACACACAACTCAATTGGCATTGCGGTTCTGAATGCCACAAAATAGAAATAAATAAATACAAAATTTTCTTTCTACTTGTCCAACTTGCATTGGTGGAGAGCTCAGTTCAGTTCAGTTCAGCTCAGTTCAGTTCAGCTCAGCATGTTGTGTTGTATGAAAATGTTGTTTGTTGCAAAGTAAGAACTGCAGTAAAAAAAAAAAAAACAACAACAAACCTGAAAGAAAAATGTAGCAAAAAAATACTAACAAAACCAAAAAAGTTGCCATGAGTATTTTTTTATGAAAAACGTTTCACTTTTCACGAAGACTTTTGCATATATTTCTTTTGAAATAATTTCCATTTCCCCCACTAAGAACGAAGGCAGGCAGATTTTTCTTCTGAATCTTCTAAAGGAAAAGTGCAAAAAAAAAAACCACAAACACAAAAAAATTGAGAGAGAAAAAACTGAAGAAGGCATCTGTGTGCATTCAAGTGGGCGTTAGAAGCAAATCTCTATGGCAAAGGCGAAAGCAAAGGCCAAGAGCAAGGGCAAAGGCTTTGGCTGCGGCATCTTGCATAAATGTTTTGGGTCGATGATGTTGGCAAACAGTACTCGGAACTTTGGGAACCATTTAAGTAATATTATATTGCAATTTTAAAGTTTAAGTGCTCCTGCGAACAATGAAAGTACATCATAAAGCGAATCATGAAAAGAAATATTACGCATACGCACCATAAACACTTAGCACTTCATTACAAGAGTGTGAGTGAGATTATGGAGTTTGTCAAATAAAATGTCCCCAAAACACAAAAACGAAAAACATTAAATAGAATAATAATAATAAAAGAGATATGAAAAATAAACCAAATGAAATACAAAACAATGAAAAACAATAAATAATAAAATAGCAAAAACAAACGCCAAAGCAAAAGCAAATATGAATGGGGCAACCACAAGTCAGAATCAGGGTGCCTAGGAAGGAAATACGAGAAGTTCAACAAACATAATGGGAAATTAAATATTTATGCAATGCGCAAAGTAAATTAAAATGAGCCACAAACAAAAAAAAAAAAAAGAAAAATACAAAATAAAATAATAATAATAATAAGAAAGCAAACATGCGGGCATCAAAACAAAAGCATACGCGTGAAAACCAGGCTAAGGACCTTTTGTGGGTGATTAAAACTACGTTAAAGGGCTTCTGTTTCTTCCCACACTATACTCTTACCATACTCTGTACTCTGTACTTTGTACTATCCAAGACCATTGTTGCTTGTCCTTGTACTTGTCGCAGTCAGAGTCGTTTATAATGATGTTCCTTGCTTAGTTGCTTGGTGGGTTGTTTAGTTGGTTGGTCAGTTAGTGGCCGGTTACCAAGACTGCCTGCCTGTCGTCTACGACGCAGTTAAGCTATTAATTTATTTTTATGCCTCGCATAATTCTGATATTATTATTGCGGCATTTTATTTGATTATTCCACACATACTATAAACCAACTCACTCATACTCGTTTATAATATAATACATACACATTTAAGTAACCAACTCTGTCTTACGTCAAAAAGAAATCTTGCTAAACATTCCGAATGTGTGTATGTCGTCGTATCGATAAAGAGAATCCATAAGAAACAATTTAAAGTCATTACCATCGGTTTTATGAAACATAAAATGCCCTGATAAAGAATTTTTAATACTTTGCTTATTTCCAATGCGCAGGAATTTCAATCCTAGATTCCGCGTTCCAGACAAAATTTCAAAGTGTAGTCAGAAGTATGTAGGAAAAGACTCATACAAATGATAAGGCCGTAGGCTTGTTAGATACTAATGGCAGTAATTGCCAATAGATTTACCATTCAAGTTCCTTGTCAACTGTAACTTATGACAACCTAATACAATTTATAGTTCATGGGAATTACAATGCAAAGAATTTTGACTAAGAGAAGAGCAAAATAAGTTCAAGGTTCCCTTGTGATTATATCTATGGCAATAAGACAATGTTACCAAAAACTATTTAGCCTTTTAAGATATTCCAACTCAAGGTCTAAAGTAAAATGGTGTAACTACTTGAATGTTTCTAAGACGTATTTTTCGAAAATTCTTTAATTGAAATACATGTTTTGAAGCGGTGAATAATAATCACATTCAAACTCATTTTTCTACTGAAATATAGTCTCCAATATCTCCTTTAAAACAAATAAACTCCGACTAAATATGTAGGGTATAACAATGAAATAAAAACAAAAAGTTATTGTTAACACCGGCATACTTAACATTGCCGTTATTGTTGGTGGTGTCAATGTTGATGTCGTTGTAAGCGTCAGACACGCAACTAAGCATATATTAAGAGGCTATTGAATTGTTTGGCGCCAAACTACGCCACAACGTAAGCATTCTCTGATCCCCAACGTCCATCGTCCGGCACCTGTTTACACTTGACTGGCTAACTACGAGGTCCTTTTTATTCAAATTTGCTACTTAAAGCGTATATCATTGGATTTTTATATTTCCCAGTACTAGTACAAATATTCAAACTTGTAAAAGTCGTTGATGCTTTTATACGTTAGCTTCCTTTTGAATTGCCTGGCTGGCTGTCAGTCAGTCTATCTATCATTGATATGTTGTGGCCCCCCAATCATGAGGTAAAACTCTTGAGAATAGATATGTGTGTATATATTTATGTACAATATTTACTTACCACAAACGTTAAATGTTCTATGGACAAAACATTCAGTGGTCCCCTTCCATCCGGTTCTGTCCTGTCGTGTCCGCTCCTGTCTGGTCTTGTCTCGTAGAATGCCATTGCTTCCTTCCGCTTCATAGACAGTTCAGCACCAATTTTGTTTTTGGTATATTTGAATTTGTATGCATATTTAATTTGTAAACTCCCCAAACTAACTGACTTTATCGAAATTTCATTGATTGCGATGGATAGATGAATAGATAGTTCGATTGATATTTCTTCCTTTGTCTCCTCTCTCTCTCTCTCTCTCTTTTACTAAATATGATATATAAGGTTTGTATGCCTTCCTGCTCTTGAGTGGAATTTAATAAAATATGCAAATTTCATAGAAAGGTAGGCTCTAAAATATTGTAGTATGTATGTAAGCACTGTAAGGACATTTGGGCATGTGGATGTGATTAAGGTTACCATTGCAAGCCACAGCATAATTGAGTATGCAAATCTATATATCGAGAACGATGAAGTGGTTGACAAGCTAATGTTTATGTAAATAGTTTTGCATAATTGTTTTCAACAGTTGAAGTTAACTTAAAGCACACAGACCCACAAACATTTACAATAAAGCTAAAGCCCAACATCCTTACGATCCAACCAGGTGCTAACTGTGTTAAATGAAATATGAAGGTTGTTGCCTTAACCTGAATTGCTGATAAGTTTTGCACTTTATGGTTGTCATCGTCGTCGAATTTTATATGTTGCCAGTAACACAAATCGCAAAAAAAAAACAAAAGCAGCAAAAAACAGAAGCAAAAGTAGGACTGATAATTCAAAGTAGTTTTATAAAAAGAGAAAAGAAAGCACAATAAATATGAAACACGTGCTTAAGTTAAACAAACTTGCGAACTATGAAATACAGAAGAACAAACACCAAAAAACATCCAAAAAACGACGACAGTTTCAACTAATATTTACAACTGGAAGGATTTTAAATGTAACTGAGGACAACTGCGATCTCGACTTGTACTTTTTAGTGCAAGAAAGTACAACATTTGATGCAGAAAAATACTCCATACTAACTTGCCATTTAGTACTCTAGCAGAGTCTGTGGTCCTTTCAACATTATTGTCTGCGAGGGACTCGGGTGACGGATGATTGTTTGTCCTTGACTGTAACTCAACACTTAATCAGTCAAATTTTGTGCGAAAGGAAGCAGCTGCTGACACCATATTTAATTGCTTTTAGTTTGACGCGAATCCTTGCGCCGCAGGACATGAACTTATAGTAACTTGCTCAATTTAAAGTCACTCGCTTGCTTACAGTTCATAGTAGCAAAAGTTGCCAAATAAAAGTAAGGAAGAACGAAGGAACATAATAAATTTTATGAAATACTTTGTTGCAGCAACTCAGTGACTGCATTAAGGACAATGTCCTTAACGATAGACACGCGCGTCAAAATGTTAACTGTTGATGCTGCTGATGATAATGATAATGATGATGAAGTTGAAGATAGTGGTGGTGGTGGTGATGATGATGATGATGATGATGATGATGATGATGATGATGATGAAAACGGCAACGACGACAAGTAGGACAAGTCCATGGACGTCAAAAATTGCGGCTTTTCGTTGGAAAAAAAAAATTGCAAAAAAAAAGAATTAGTACAAAATTTTATAAACTTTGCAAAATTGTTTATCTTTTGCTTTGGCTTTTCGCTTGCTCATCATTTTATTCTGTTTCTCAGGCACTACTTTATCTATTTTGTTTCTTTTCCTTCAGCGCTTTTGCTTCCACCATTCATCTGTTGGTTCTTTCTGTTCATTTTCAGTTCGTTATATAATTTGCCGTTTGGCAGAGAATATGCCAGCGGAAGATTTTAAGTGTTGTTTCAAACAAACCCACTTTCAGTTCTGAGCTCTCTACATCACAAGTTATTGTACATGAACTTCAGTCCACCCAAAAGATTCTCATTCAATCTCTTCAGTCTCCAGCACCCACACAATTTGCCATCGCAATTAGAATAAGTAGACTTTAATATGTCATATTTCTTGAAGAGACTTAGTTCGACAGACAAACAGTTGGGATGGACAGACAAATTGCGGTTGGCCATGTGCGCTCATGTAAAAAGTTCAACTCAAAACTTTTCTTTGGCTGCAGTTTGAGTCGAGTCGAGTGTATGTACTTCATGCTATGATTTGTCCTTATGACAGAATCTACTCTCTTACTGCATTAGGTCCTTCATCAAACAGTTGCTACTTTTATTTGTATTTCTTCCTATGCATGTGTGTATCTGTGTGTGTGTGTGTGTGTGTGTGGCTAAGAGATGAGCAAAAGATGACACTTTTAAGTTGAGTCGTTGGTGGTAAGTACGAGTATGGTATAAGGATGGGGGAGGAGGAAAAAGGACTTTACAATGCAAATTATTTAGCACATAGGCTTAAGCTGCAAACAGAAAACTTATTGTTGTTGTTGTTGCTGTTGTTGCTTCTTCCTTAATTCGTCGACAACTTTGTTTAACTTGCCAAGTTTTTCATGCCATTTTTCTCTTTACCTCAGGTTTTCTTTTTCCCTTCCCTTCCCTTCCCCTTCCTTTCCTTTCTATTTCGTTTCATTTTTGTTTTCTGGTTTTGTCAAACTTTTCTACTGGCTTCAATTTGTTTACAGAAAAGCTAACTACATAAATTAGTGCGGCTAAGTCTTATAATGTGTCTTGGTTTCCATGTTTGTGAGTGTTTGTGTGGGTATATGGTAAAAGAAAAACAAGGAAGTGGCAAAAGAAAAAGATATAAACAAAAAGAAAAACAACAGCAAAAAGAAAAGAATAGAAAAGAAAAGAAAAAGTTGAGATCAAGACTTAAAGAAAATTGCGGTTTAAGTGATGAATGACACGAAAAATAAAAGATGCTGAAAGTGTTAAGAAAGTATTGTATGTATGTATATACAAATAAAGATAATGAAGGAAAAACGTAACATATGCGTGACTTTGTACTACTTTTGTGTATCATAATTAATGGCTTAAATAGATAGAAGTCCATAAGATTTCAGTCTAAGTAGCAAAACAAACTGTTTAGCGTTAATTAGGCATACTTGGGTCTTAACAAAAGGAAGGATATAACATAGATAAGCATGAAGTTTTATATGGTCGATTTGTTTGCTTGCGTTTTTACTATATACATTCGCCATAAACTGGCAGTTTTGCAATCATCAGCAATTTCATTAATGCAGTCTGATAAACTTTGTTTTGTCACGTTTGCTAAGAAACAAAAATACAATAAGAATTGGACCCCCCCCCATCTTCATTATTAGAGTAATCCATATCCGCATGATATAACATTCTCATTTTGACTTCTTGATTGAGTTCATGCTTTTTACAATGAACAAGAATATATCGACGAAAGATTTTATGTTATTAAAGGAAAAGAAAAATCATTAAGAACAATAAAAGCAAAGAATTGAAAGAAAATTGTTTAGTCTCAAATTATAATTGCTATCGATACAACGAAAACAATCCCATAAATGGAGTGGTAGCAATTTTAATTAAGAAAAAATTACACTAAGTCTTGCTCCGAGTAGCACAATGGGCTAATCTACAAGATGACACAGTTATATTTCTCGCGGAATCTCATTAATATTATGCTTAGTTTTTTAAGCGACCACTCGTTTGCAGTTTATTGGCCTTGCGCATTCTGCACGCTACAATCTCCAGCCAGGTCGTCTTCCTCAAGGGCCGTGCCTATTCCCTTTACTGTATAACATTTACACTTCTGTCTTTCCACCTCTCTATTAGTTAAACTGCCTCTATTTTCAGTCATGATACAGCGATTTTCTGATCTGGGCTATTAGCACCTAAGATTTCTAGGAAGTTGCAGGTTTATTTTCAAACTTAAGACAATGGTTAATCAAGATAAAACTCAAGACAATTACTTCACTAGAAAACGGAATGTAATAATTAAGCCAACTTGCCACAATGCTGATATCTCCTGGGAATATGGGAATTTCTTAGAACCAATAAATATATTTAAGGACCATATCACTTAGATCATTAATGAAACTCTCGTTTGTTTATTGAAAACAAAATGCATGTACTCGAATCTCTTCAGATCAGTCTTTGAAGCTATAATCTTCTGTTGGGCCGAAGGATATTGCTCGAAATCATTTAGACGAACGAAATAGTTAGTGAATTTTTGATAATACAAAAAACAAAAAGGTAGTACCCGTCTTAGTAATCCTAGGTCTTGAAATTGACATAATTGATGAATATGTGTCAGACACATACAGTGTCAATTTCAGAATTTCAATTTGATATTACAAATAACAAAAAATGAGACAAGTGCGAGTAAGACTCAAACACGAAGGGATTTGACTGATTCCAATAAATGTACCGCGTCTATATTATTGTGTCTAAATTTCAGTTCAATAGTCCAAAAAGGAAAAAAGTGTTTCGAATAAGATCCTGAATTTTAATGGTGGGTTTGTATGGGAGGTACCCGTTCTAGTAGGCCGATGTGGTTGATTCCAACAGATAAGCCGCGCCTATATCAAAAAATTTCAGTTCGATAGAACAAACAACAAAAATTTTTCTGATAAGAACCTGAATTTTAATGGGAATTTGTGTGGGACCCTTCATAGTGGTCCGATGAAACTGAAATGAAACGACAATATACGTTTCTGATGTATAGCCACCAACCATCTAAATTTTGAGATCGTTGGATTACTGGATCGTATAGCTACCATACAAACCAAAACGTTTCTTTCCCTTTCAGTTTTTAAAAAATATTTTAGTTTTAGTATTTGTTGTTGATGCCCGGATAGAACAACACATTCCGTAAAACTGTTCAACTCTCTAGCTATTGCGGTTTATGAGATATGACCCGAGGACGGACGGACGGACAACGAAGTCTCTGCAATAGGATTCCTTTTGGTACCGTTTGGGTCCGGAACCCTAAAAAAGTAGTACCACTCTAAGTAATCTTAGGTCTTGTAATTTACATAAGTGATGAATATGTTAGACACTTATAGTGTCAATTTCAGAATTTCACTTTGATAGTACAAATCATAAAAAAAAAGGTTTTCATCAAGAACATGAATTTTAATCTGGGTTTTCATCCAAATCGTTAAAGGTGTTTGCAAATATTTTACTATAATCATGACTTAATAATAATATTATAATATTGTAAATAGTAGATCATAGATAATTTCCAAGTCAACGTTCTTCTTGCACTTAAGCGGACGGTTAAAAGTCGATATAATCAGACTCACGTCAACTAGAACTCACTTGCAAAAAGGAAACCGATAAGAATGAAAGTCATCTCGGCTATGCTATGACTTCCCCACATCCTTATGATATAAAAATCGTTCTCATTCAACCTGTTCATTGAAAATAACAAAACGATCGATTGGATTTAATTTTAAATGTATATTTACAATACAATTACAGAATTCTTTTCTGACTAAATTCAGTTGAAATCATTGTCGATTTCAAGAACAATTCTAACAAATGTTTTGCTTAAACAGAAAGCTTAGAAAAACACAGAAAAATTGCATCTTTTGTTGACTTATTCATGCGGCAATCACGTGATTCTTAAAATCAAAGTCAGCAATTTTTTTCATTAAATACAAGTCACAGTTGACCAACACTAGAATAAAATATACAACTTTTAAAACCAACAAAATATACTACTAAGCAGTGTGGGCTGCATATATTTTTCTTTTTATTGTTTAAAATTCAACAAAACAAAGGCGTTTCACCAAAATTCAAATATTGAATTTGTATATGTATTAAGCAAGCAAACGATATGAAATAAAAGTAGCACTTACCCAGTAAACCAAAATCGGCTGTTTAACCTGAAAATGAAAAGAAAACAAGTGAATGAATCAAATATTTTCACAACAAGGGATGATGATTTAATCTTTTAAAAGCATCTAACACAAGCAAAGAATAAATGAATTCTAAGCGAAAGCAACAAATCTTAAGCTTTATTCGTACCTAAGTCAGCGTAAATCTTGTGGCTTTTATTACTTCTTTTATTTTTTAACCTGTTTTTTTTTTTATGTTTCTTCTTAATAGATATTTGATTAAATGAAACAATTTATTATAAATAAGGTAAAACAATGTCAACGCGTGGCAATGTTGGTGATGTTAAACTGAAAGCATAAAACCAAAAATCAAAAGCCGAACAAGAAAACAAAAACAAGCAAAAACCAAAAGCCGAATGGAAAACAATTTCATTTAAAGGAAACAAACAAAAACAAAAAAAAAAAAAATATTTATAAGCCAAAAAGGAAAATATAAAATGATAAAGGACAAACAAAATCCACCAAGTGAAGAACCAGCATCAGTGAAAGTAAAGTAGAGAGACATTTGATTGCCAATGTATGTGGATCTGCGAAAAAAGAAACCGGAAAATAATGTATAATAAAAATTTAACAAATTTACAATAAAGAGAAAAAAAGGGTAGAGATAACAAACAATCATCAAACAAACAGCAAACAAACAATGATGGCACCAACCAACAGCAGACGGTGCGGATTCATTTTTGTTCATATTGTTTTGTATATTAGCCTCAATGCCTCAGCGGCATGGAACGGAAACAAGTTGAAATGCTGCTCAAGTACTTGGATACAATATATGTATATACAATTCTTTGTATAAGTGTTTCAGTATATGTATATTGTATATATTGTTTGAGTGTGTGCTGTTAACAGGATATCCGGCAATTTTAAACAAATACACCAACCAACCCACTCAAATTTTTATAGTCATGCTAATGCTTTGCTTTAATATTTCACATACATAAATACACACATCCACAAATATCCTAGAGTTGCCTGAAGAGCATCACTTGAGTGCAGACAACACGCGACTGTGAGATCACTTGCTAAAATTGGTTTTTCTTTTAATTTTGTTTTTGTGTTTTTTTATTTTATTTTTCTTCTTTTTTTTTTTTGTCAAAAGTGTTGAAATTTCATATTTCACGCACACATGCACCATCCACTTTGAAGCTTAACTGCATGCCACAAAAATACACCACCCACTTTGTTTGTTTGTCTGTATGTATCTATGTGTCTGTGCCTGTGTGAATCTGTGCCAAAGTGGCGAAAGTCAACGTTCCGTTTGACTTAGCTGTGTTGGTCGTCGTCATTAACACCCCACAATAACGAGAATATCAACATCGCTCGCTGTACGAACTCAACAAAAGCAATTTAATTTAAGTGAAATAAATGAAATGAATTTTGGTGTTTTTCTCTTTTTCCTGAACTTAACCAACATCTGCTTAACTTTCTTCTTTTGATTAAAACACAAAGTCGCACACTAGAGAGAATCGTATACGCTTTAATTGCTGGCTCACTGGCTCAATCTTGTTGCTGTTGTTGTTGTTGGTGTCGACGTCGTCATCAATTCAACAGTCCATAAACCTTTATGCCTAAAAATATGCATAATTTTTTATGGTGTGCAATAATTTAAACTCATTCATACCCACTTTGAGTCAAAGCAAATTACTTATTCGCCACGCCATACATGTTATGATATATCAAATTATGTATACGCCATGAAACACTTCTAGCGCCTAAAAAACCCTACGGCCAACACACACACGAATGTCAATTATGCTTCAAAATAGCACAAGAAACCAAGAAGACGCAGGAAATACAAATTTATTAGACTTGTCGACTCAGGTTACATAAGCATAGACGACGTGACAAGTTGCCGTCCTAGACATCTTAGCACTTAGTCGTCATTCCGTTATTGTCAAAGGCCAAGGGTATTCATATGTCAGCTAAAAAAACATAGAATGTGTGTGAGTATGCGAATGAGATTTATATACTTTTTGGCAACAGGTAAGCAGCAGCAGCATATCAGTTTATATTGGGCAGGTATTAAGACCCATTAATGTTGAATGCGTGCATAAATAATAATAATAGTCATAATAATGATAATGATAATACCGGAAATATGAACTTCATATGCCTCATTAAACACAACCAGAATAGGTTTTAAGCCTCTATCATATCATTCAAGATAAGGAAATTTTCGGCACTCAATTATGCGTTAGAGTCCATAAAGCACAACAATTTAAATTAACCCAAAAAAGTAAAAAAATAATAAAATGAAATAAAATCAAATGGTAGCATAATGATTTAAATTTCACCGAATCTTACATTTTTACTAAACTGAAGAAAAGGAAATTTTTATAGAGCAGTTATTAAAGTAATCAACTTCCACGAAATACAAATAAACTAGTATTGATTTTCAGAACTTTTGATTTAACTATTACACTCATCATAGGAAATTGGAATTATCCCCAATACACAACAGCAGATTTAGTGATTGGGCAGAAAAAAACCCAGCGTAAAAGAATCTAAGACACAATTGGCCTGTGAGCAGCAACATGGATGGTGTGTCTTTCTAGAAAATTTCTCGATTACTTAAAGATTAACCCCATTTGCAGATAAATTGTGTTAATAGTAACTTGGAGTCATTATATATAGTTTATTTGCTATACTTAAAAGCCTAGAAGTTAAAGAGAACTTATTTATTTATTAATTAGTAGATACCCGACCTGCTTCGCATCGTCAGTTTAGAAGAGAGTGTAGTGGTTTGGGTGGACGAAGAATTACTGCTAATTTCATTTTCCTTGCAACACAGGCTTTTACATTTATCCTACAGTCAACAGACATTGTATCTATTGAAACGACAGAATCATTCTTCTATTAAACAAATGAATCGTAAATCATAGCAGAATTAACTTTATTTGACCAAAAATTAGGAGTCCTCATGGTCCTGCGTCTGGGCTCTCAGTGAGTTATGTCTATCATATTCAAGACTGAAATGATTTATTAGACAGAATGATTTCCCTTCCTTCTTCGTTAAAACGTTAATCTCTTTGTTTTCCTTTGTACTACGAACTATATTTTAAGGACTTCTTCGCAGCATAACTGCTTTATTTATCTAAGTAACTTCTAAACGGTTTTTATATGGCTTTGCCATAACCATCAATTTATTGTTCTAATGTATGGATATATGACATAATAATGGCCGATTTAAAAAATTTCACATCATAACTAATCATATGCAATGAATTCTAGCTAGTTACATCCAGCGCACTCCAGCGACTATTACGTCCAGAATTTAATCTTTTTATTGTTGAATCAAGTTTTTTCATACATACGAACCTTTTGCAAAAATTTGTCTAAATAATAGTGTAAGCCGTATCAAAATCGGTTGAGTGCTTAAGAAGTTATGTGTATCGATACAGACATGAATTTCGACTATGCTTTATATGATATGACTAAAAATAATATTATTTTATTTTATTTTTATTCCAGATCGAGTAAATTTAATTTTATTATTATATTTTCTGTATATTAGCGGATGAGACTATTGAAGGTAATGAGTCTGAAAAATGAGCTTTCTTGACACTCTCCTGTTTTAGGCAAGTATCCAGAATCTGGGTGGTTAATAAATATTGCCCATACTTGGTGCTTCCGGTGAAGAGGAGGGCTTGGGTCAAGCTGCTGTGTCCAATATGAAGATAGAGATATATTGCAGCATTTTGATCGAAAGCAGTTTGCAGGGTAGCGGAACTTAGTCAGATTTGATCTAAACTCCTTACATCTGTGTTGGAAATATGCCCAGTTGTTAACTATCTGCCACCGAAGTTAGGGATAGTGAGCCGTTTTTATGGGGAGATAATAACGATGAAGGTGGGATACATAGCCATTGATTTTGTTGCCGCATCAACTAATTCTATTCCAACGATACCTTTGTCGCTAGGTAACCAAAAAAGATGAAGTTTGGCAGGTGTTTATTATTTTAGTGTTGATACTTGTGATGATTTTTTTCTTTATTCCTTGTGTATAGTATACTGTTTTTGGATGATTATTGCTTTGTCCAAGGATATACTTGTAGAACATGTTGACCTCTCAGGTCTGCACACGCAAAAGCTGTAATATGCTAGGTTTTTGTTTTGTCAGCCGTCAGAAACATTATCTATCGTATACTTTGAAGATTTCTAACTTAATAAGTATTAGATAACCCTTAATATTATGCTTGGTTCCATTGAAACTGACGAGCAGATGTGACTATGCTGATTCATCTAACGATGTTTCTGATGCTCTGATTTGTGGTGCGCAAAAAAGAAATCAGAAAAAACCCATTCACAGGAAGTGTTCAAGGTATAATAACAAAAATAAAAAAAAAGGGAAAAATCTTTAATGTTTGCATTTTTTGGACTGTACAACAGTCTATTCTGTTGATGATATAAGGATGAAAAATAAAAAGACCGGAACTGAAATAAGCGGCAAAAGAATTTAATAATGATTATGAGTTTCATGTTGAGGTTATTATTGTTCATGTAATTCTTGTCTAAATAAGTTTGGCACTCTTTTTATTGTTGTTACAATATTATGTTTCTTGGTTTTATGGTTGTTGCGGCTGTAGATTATTATTAGAAAAATGATACACTGATATAGGCATATATAGAAATACAAAATAAAGCATAATAAAAATGAAAGCAAAAGTTACAAAATAACAAGAATAACAAAGTTAAGTGTTTCACTGAGTTACCAAATAGACAAAAACAACATATCAGCAACAACATGAAAATAAAAGGCATTCCGAAACACAAAAACAAAAAAAAAATACCAAAAAACAAAAAAACAAAGCTCAGCAAAGTTAAAGGGAAACAACCAAACATAACAAAAATGAAATGCCTTTATGAGGCGATTAGCTTTGGATAACTTTATTCTACAAGCAATTAAATAGCTGCCGGGACGTTTATATTTTACTTTAAGTTTGGTCAGGACAGATCCTTGGAAAAAGACCCTTTAAGTTTTGGGCGTTGCTTAAAGGCGTTTCTTGTTTCTAGTCTACGAGTATGCGAATAAAAGTCATAAACATGAAACTAAGTATAAATATTAGCAAAGTAAAAGGTATCACTGCATACTTTCAGGCAATGTTTGTTATTCACTTGAACATCTCTACAAATTTGAGATTTTGTTATATTGTACTAGATAGTAACTTATTTAAACAGGTTTATTATTTTTCCAGAATGTTTGTTACAATATAAATAAGAATAAATTCACCAAATACACAAAAACACATCTTCAAATCAAACATTTATTTTTAGAATCAGTTTATAAATGAAAGTTGCCACATGTCACTTTGATGATAAAAGAAGAAATCATCATATTTAAACATAACTTTGTCACCAATGTAAATAAACAAATTCACTGCACACTTCTAGACAACATTTTTCCAATTGAATAGCTCTAAAAATTATAATACTTTACCATCAAATGGTATCACCAATGATATTTGATACATCATTCATGCGAACCTTTTTATAATTCAACCATGAGTCTCTCAATTTTCACACATATCAGTTTTCAACATATCTTTTTCATCAATACAATTATGTAAATAAAAAAAATGTATTGCATCTTCAAAGATAACATTTTTTTACTCTTTAAATTTTGTTACTTTACAACGTGGCATTATAAATAAAACTTCTTATATTATTAGACTAGAATTAGAATACAATGATATTCCCGTACTTTTCTTATCAAGACAAATCAATTTACTGCATGATATATGATATATTAAAGAGTTTAGGCTTTTGCTTCCTTCACAACTTTAATGTATTTAAGGGGGTTTTCTAATGCGGCGCATATATTATGCGAACGGGTTTTATCACTTCATGGCATGGAATGGAACACTGCTGGTGGGCAGACACAATGTGTACGAGAACAGAAACATACCGGTTTTATAAAAAATCAAACGTTTTTGATCTTTGTTTGCATGACCGATCACATAATGTATGGGTCACATAAGCGTAGAAATTACAATATTTTATGTGTACTGTGGGGAAAATTTTATCAAAAATCCACCTGTGATAGTTTTGCAAATATAAAATTACAAGTTGAAGCTAATTTTTGAAGCTACTAAGTTCATTTATATGTGGATAGGAAGAATATCTATATCTTTCATTGAAGTTTTGCTTTAGTCAGACTTTTCTTTTATTGTTTCTATTGTCTCATTATGAATAAATAAAGAAATTTACTATATATTTTCAAGCAAATATATGTATTTGTCTTTAAAAGTTGTCAATAAAATATTTGTTACATCATTAATGAAAAATTTTTTATATTTGATTCAGAAATGACTTCTCTGTTTGCCAAAAAAATTTTTTCCACAATCTATAAAATCTTTTGGTCAATTTTAATTTAACAAGTCTTTGTTTTCTTTTTTGTAATATCAATTTAACTTGTCTTTTTGGAAGGAAACTAAAATTATAGAAGTTTTTTAAAGTTCATTTGAAGTATATTTTCATCTTCAATGTAACCGAATGTGTCATGATTTTGAAATAAAATTTTCTTTTAATAAAAAATAGGGAAAAAGATTTTGCTGACATTGAATCATTTTTGTGCACACATTTGCACAAAACTTCAATCGATCTTTCTTTCTCCGCTTTCTCCTCTATTCCTTTTTCATATTACTCTGTCTATCACTAGCACAGATCTTACTTTGTCTTAATGGAAAGCATTGGTTGTCACACAGTTGCTTTTTCTTGCTTTTCTCGAGAAAAATAATTTGCTGCAGGCAAATCAAGACTTTCGTTATGTCCTTGGTTCGTTGGTTGGTTTGTTGTAGTTCAATTTGGTCTGGTGCCCTTAGTGTGCGTTTCTTTTTTGCACATCAATTTCCTTGTACTTATTATTTACTATTACCATGTACATACATATTTGCTTTACTTTGCTTTGCCATGCTTTAGTTTGCTTTGTTTTACTTTCATTTATTTGGCAAAGTAAAGAAACCTGAGGATGCCATATGCCGCGGCGGCGGCGGCTTTATTGCTTTGTTTTTTCAATTATCCTTTGGCTAGACAAAATCAAGCGACAAAACGAAATGCCATCGTAGTTAAGATGAAGAAGTACCTTGAATTCCATGGGGGATTAAATTTCCTAAATTATTTTGCATTAACATTTCGAAGCTCACCAAATGTGCGCAAAGTTAATAAACCAAAATAAAAAATAATAAAAAATGCTTGTCAGCAAAAATTTGCTCTTAGCTAAAAAATCAGGATAGAACAATAAAATTAAGACAACAAAATTTTGTAAGTGTGTGTATTATTTATTTTTGTTATTTGCTTTGCTTTTGAAGTGAAAATGAGATTTTTCTACATATCATTTGGTATTCCTTCTGCTTTTGTTTGCTTAAATCATTCTTCGTCTGGTCACTATGACTTTAGCCTTTGGCTACTAAGAAATAATAAATTTCTCCTTCTTTTTCATCTTCTGTGTTGTTTTTTTGTTGTTGATGTTATCTGTGAACTTTTGACGCTTTATTATAAACATGTACTACATATAAAAATGTACTTATTATAAGAACATACGAGTATATAAAAGAGTTCTACATTTATAATGTTATACACTACATATTTTGGTTAAGGGTATAAACCCTTTAGTCTGATGGTTATGATATATAGAACCATGTAATGGAGGAGAATCGTTTGGTTTATAGTCATCATGCAACCTTGTCTCAATTTTTAAGATTTTTAGATAAAGAAAAACACCAGAAGAGATATAGTTAGTATCTTCTAGTGTTATCCAGAACCTTTTTCATGTTCTTACACCCAATTCTTTCATCTAAACTCATTTTACACATATGAAATTAAAATCTTCAATGCTTGAGTTAATTTCAGTGAAATAATTGTAAGTTTTAGTGAGATCAAAGTTAGCATTTTTCTTTTATTTTCCATTCCATTCCATTACTGTGGATGACCCATTGTTTTTATCTTTATTTAAGTATATTGACCTCTACCCTTTTACAAATATTTAATGTCTTCTGTGTAGAAATATTTATCTTGATCTGTTTAATAAAGTTTATACTAAGAATTGCATTGGTGTTTTTTATTTACTGAAGGAATGAATTCTTTAAATTCTTTAATATTTATTATGGTTAGTTTTCACACATTCCACAGTCTCTTCGTTGCATTGAAATAAATTCTTCTTTTAACCATAATAAACAGCAAACTCAACTAGGTAAATTTGTATTGAATTTGTATTTTTTTTTATATATGAAAGCAGAATATATTTTAGCAAAACCAGCAAATAAAAGGACATGTGGTTAACCAAAGAAGTCAATCTGTCATTCAATTCAGCAAACAGAAACTAGGAAGAAACAGCGGAGTAAGAGAAAATGGATGAAGATCTCGTAAACCAAAACGTAATTAATGACAAAACTGAAAGTTTTATTGACAACAAACACCCAATGTCAGTCTTCATTATGTTTCTCACACTTACGTTTAATCAACTGCTCTTACTTAAAGTGAACTCAGATGAAAACATACACTCAAATAGTACAAACACAAACACACACGCATATACTGTAATGTGTTTATATTTGTGTGATGTGGATGTTGCTTTTATGTTATAATGAACCGACAATTATGTCACATAGCAAACAAGTAGATGAGGACCATGCTCCATGCCTTGATTCAACTCAGCTTGTTTCATTTTATCTACCAGTTCAGTTAACAGAGTCCTTCAGTTTTTTTTTTTTTTTTTTTCTGCCATATAATTAAGTCAGTGTTATGTTGGTAACGGCATAATTAATAAATACAATCCACGTCAACAAGGCGAAACCAAAAGCATAAGCCAACCCCAAGGCAAACCAAAACCAAGGGATTCACAACTTTGTGTTAAGAGCTCTGAGCTTATGAAAGGCTTAGAGACCAGTCAGAAGTTATAGTAATTGTTAGATTTAAAAGAATTGTTGCACAAAGTCAATAACTACGCACACATATAGAAATATTCTTATATACATAAATCCATAGATGATGCATATGTGAAATTAAAGGTGTGTGTGTGTGTGTGTGTGTGTGTGTATGTGTGTTAAACAAACACACATTACTTACTACTCATACATATGAGTATAAGAAGGACGTGACCCAGAAATGAGTGTAAATAAACTAATATGAATTGCAGGATGCTGCTGCTGTGTGGGATGCTGTATGCGGTTCGTTGGTTGTTCCGCTGACCAAGTTAAGCACACACATCATGCCACTTTTTAATTGACCCTAAAATGTTGGCCAGACTACAATGAACGGAATGTGCCCGCATCGATGGTGATGGTGATGGTGAAGTATGTGGATACAGTTCAAAAGCAAAGTTGCGTTTTATTTGAACAAGATAAGAGACAGCAGCAGTAATGCAGTAACCCAACATGAAGAAGGACTAAAGCGTATCCATGGTCTAATGTATATACAAATACAAACTTACACACTTAGATACTCACATGGCACGTCCATGCAATTGTAAAATGTTTACAGTGTCATAACAAAACCCGTCTGCTTTAAGAGAGAAATAGTAAACCATAGAGAGTTAGAAAGCTTAAAGCGTGTCCTTATTGTATATCAGAATTGAAAGAAAATAAAAGGATAATATAAAATTAAAAAAGAATGATGGAAAAAGAAAATAATACTCGGAATGTTTTAGTGAAAGAAGTGCTTTTCTTGCCTTAGAGTATAACATGTTTGGCATAAAAATGCAACAATGCTGCATTACAGTACATTACAATCACATATATTTTGTATATACAAGTGCATACATATAGAATTGAATGATATCTGTATCTAAATGTCAGAGACCAAGAAGAAATGCATCTGCTGACATCAACATTTGATATCGTGGTCCCTTTATGCATTTGACTGCTGACATGTGGCTGTCGCCATCATTATGCTTCAGTTATGTAATATTGCCATAGATATTGTATACTCTGTATATATATTTTTACGAGGGCTGATCACAACTTTTCTGTTTTAAAAAGAAAATTCTTCAAATGATTATGGGAATATTCTATAATCATTTTTGATTAACAATAAACTTTCGGATCACAAATATGTTTTGTTATTATTCTGGAATATGTTAGAACTTCAGTTCAATTTACTGATTTGTTGTTATGCAAATCATTGAGCAATTAAATCATTAAGGCTTTTATTCTAAACAAAATTTACTTAAAATTCGACCTAAATTTGTATTGAATTTTACACTTCATAATTGGAGCAGATTTATTCAATGTATTGCATGCTTTTAGGCGTACAAAAGAATGAAATTACTGCCATGTAAAACAAAAACAAAAAAAGTCAATATGTTCAATTTAATTTCAATTAATTTTCTTGTAGCTGAGAAGGCAACGACTTTTGGAAAAATTTCCAAAAACAAAGAAAAACTGAAGTGTTTTAAACTTAAGCTTAGCAGTTGTTGTTTTTTATTTTTTTGTTTTTTTTTTGTTTTTTAAGAAATCATTTTAATTACTTTCGTGTTTGCCTTAAATTTTTTTTTTTACTCCATTTTCAAGAATAATTATAAAGGTATGTTACGTGTCAAGTAACCAATTTACCACCAATTTAAAAATCCATAAAAGCCTTTTTAGTCAAATTAATTTTTAATTTGCCTTTTCTTTAATTGATAGTCGTCATTAGATATAGTTTATAGATGTATCTTACACCAATAATAAGAACTGGTTAGTGTGCTCTACAAATACGAGGGTCGATTAGCAAGTAATCGTATTAAGAATAAAGATTTAAGTTATTCATGATTAACGAGGCTTGTTCAAAAATGGAAAAAATATTTATTTCATCTCCTTCAAAATAATCTCTTTCAGATGTACAAGTAATGCACTTGTGCCAGACCTTTTACCAATCTTTGATGCATTTCTGAGATTCCCATTTTCTGGCAAGTTCTTGAGGTAGTGTTTATTTCCTCAATCGCAGAAAACCTCTGCCCATTCTAGGTTCTCTTTATTTCTTAGAACAGGGAAAAGTGTTAGGCTTTTGAATATGTAGGCTGAGGCGCGAAGAAGCATTGAAGCAATATTTAGCAATTTCGGAACAAACTTTGCTGCCAAACTTTACATACACAAAACAGCCAACCGATATGCCAAAATCCTTAGTACCTT
Source organism: Amiota minor (assembly GCA_037043295.1). Taxonomy (NCBI): domain Eukaryota; kingdom Metazoa; phylum Arthropoda; class Insecta; order Diptera; family Drosophilidae; genus Amiota; species Amiota minor. Next base: position 526 of record JBAMAW010001878.1, on the reverse strand, counting down.
CTTCGATATTCCTCAACGCTTCATGATTCCCATCATAACTAGAACAAGTAATTGTTATTCTAGACAACCTAAATTACCAACGGCATCAAACTTAAAGTGACATGAAATAAATAAACACATTACTATACTTTCACTCATATGAAAAAAGTGACACAAACCAGTGTCTCCCAAAAATTGATATCTCATTTATTACAGAAGGTTAAATCTGGCAAATAAGCAATTGACATTTTGGCAGCTTGCCATTATTTTATGGTGAACAGTGATGATGCTGATGCATTGTAATAAATATCATTATTTGTTTGCCTTTTTTGAAACCATCGCTGCTCAATATTTAATTTCTTCCATTGGTGTAAGGTTTTACAATTAAATGGCTGCCAACCAATAACTGATATACATACCTCAATTCCTATGCCCCACTGTCTACATCCCATACTCCTGCTATAATTTCCCATATTCCTGAGCCTATATCATAGGACCCAGTATCACAGATGGGTTCACCTGTACCACCTGTGGATCAAGTATGTAC
>JBAMAW010001877.1:0-45565 GCA_037043295.1 Amiota minor | reverse complement strand
TATGTGTACTGACTATACCCTAAATATAAGTCAAATCAATAATAAAATATTTCTGAATGCTCTATCACAGAGTGTAGGCTAAACTTTTTTTGCTTTGGGGTACGTGAAGAGTATATCATCACCGACGTAGGCCAAGTTAAACTTCTTTTTACTTGTTTCAATTATTTTAGTTTATGGATCGAATGATAATTAATACTGTTATGAATGAAAATTTACGTCATTATAATCACATAGAACTATGGCAGAAAACAAAAGTTTTTGCATTTTGTTAATAATAAAAATAATACATGCGATGCGCATCAAAACTTGATATACGAGGTCAGTTTAAAAAGTATCGGGAATTTTGAATTTACGATGGCTACGTAATATTCGATTTTCATTTTTTTTTTTTTTTTTATGGCGTTATGTTGGTACTCATGTCCCTCATTTATACTTTGTTTAATAAAGCATTTTAATCTGTTTTTGTGGTTTGTGGTTAAAAATAATTTTACAAAATAATTTTAATGAATTCACTTTTCATATGATTTTTTTTTGTTTTTATATTCTCTTTTTTGTCAAAAAATTCAATAAAAAGCTGCAAAGACCTATTAATCTTGGTTTGTCTTCAAAAGACCAAACAATTTTATATTGTTTTTAAATGTACAAGTATGTTCGAGTATGTGGATATTAGTGTTTGCACTATTGTGTGGTTAATGATTTTATATTGGTTTTATGAAGTGCAACAATCCAAGGGTCAAGTGGAACAATAAAATGAGGCGATGGATTACAATATTATTAAACAACAATCTGAATAAACTTTCATTTCGTTTTTAATCGAATTGTTTTCATTATTTATATTTAACATGTAATTGGTTATTTAAATTTGAAAAAAACACTAAAAAGCACGTTATCTTCGACTATGCCGAAGATGAAATACTCTTCAAGGGATTTGTATGGGAGGTACACCCCTAGTGGTCCGATTTGGCTGGTTCCGACAAATGTTCTGCGCCTGTTTTGAAAACTGATAGTGCCTAAGTTTCACTTTGATAGGACAAAAAACAGAATAGGTTTTCTAATAAGAACATGAATTCAAATGGCTGGTTAGTATGAGAGGTATCCCCCCTAGTAGTCCGATTTGGCTGGTTCCAGAAAATGTTCTGCGCCTGACTTGGAAACTGATAGCGTCTAAGAATCAGTTTGATAGGACAAAAAACAAAAAAGGTTTGTTTTCTAATAAGAACATGAATTCAAATGGGTGCTTTGTATGGGAGGTATCCATCCTAGTCGTCCGATTTGGGTGGTTCCGAAAAATGTAATGCGTATGGTAAAATTCGTACAAAATTTCAGCTCTCTAGCTCAAAAACTGAGGAACTATTTTGCATGCATACAGATGGACAGACGGACAGACGAACATGACTTAATCAATTCATCTAATCGAGCTGATCAAGAATATATATACCTTTTGTGGTCTCTTTTGTCTCCTTCTGCCTGTTACAAACTTCATGACAAAATTATAATACTATTCACTCCCGTGAAAAGTATAATTAACATCACTTTCGGTTCAGCGAAACTTGCCATATATTGCACCTTTAACTCGCCATTTTTTGTACACTCTGTTGAGTTTAATTACCATTTCAAATTGATTTAATAATTTTAATTAAACTATGCAAAAAAAGTCAATAACAGTCTTGATTTTTAAATGCACGAGGGTCGTCCAATAAGTCTTTAGAAAAAGATAAAAAAAAAAATTTTATATCGCCACATTTAGCCCATTCTTTTTTCAAGGACCTCAAAATAGTCGATTGTTTCAGTATTGACCTCTTCAGGTTTGATAACAGGAAATATTTGCAGATTGTTAAATTTGGAGAATATTTAATGGACTATACACGTCTATTGTCAACGTGAAAATCATTTTTTTTTCTGAATAATATTTGTGGGTGAGGGTCTTGCATATCTTAAGGTATGTGAATGACCCACGTGCATCCTAGAAAACTGTCGCCATTGGCCGATCGACATACCTTGACTACATTTGGTGCACGTTCACCTGGAGAAGTACACTAATTTTGGCTTATGCTTGGTGTCTGGTGCATTATGATGGATCAATATTTCCTCCACTACGCAAAAACTAGTTTGGATTGCGTTTAATCAATGTCTAACACTTCTTTAAAGTGGCCTCACAGTTGCGCTTATGGTCGAGTGTGGGCAATCGCGCGGATAGTTTTTTTTAAGTTTAAATAATCCAATAAAATGTAATGTACTCGCTCAGTTGAGATACCTACAGCCATAGCCACCTCAAGCTCTTTTAATTTCCGAACGTCCAACATTATACAATGGATTTAATCGATAATTTCGGTAGTGACCACCTCTTTTGGGCGAACTGAACGTTCAGTGTCATTTGACCTATCACAAAGAATTCAGTAAGCCTCACCTTAATCATAGAAATTGATGGTGCACAGTCCCCGTAGTTTTTATCAAGCTTTTTCTTGGTTTCGGTATTGGTTTATTTACGCAAAAAATTATGTTTGAAGAGCATGCGAAATTATATACACAAAAGTTTCAATGGGTAAGAATAAAAAAATTGCACGTGTGCCATCGTACACGTTATAGAAGTGAAACTTCTAAAAACAGATAGAAAGAGATCAACTCAAAGTCTGTCAGTCTGTCTGTGTATCTGTCCGTCTGTATATTGCTTTTAGTTTCTTTGGCGTGTCTAATTGTTATTGTTGTGTTTACGTTTGCCGTCTGTCCCTTTTTGCAAATAAATTAAATCATCAACGAGCTTCTGTGTGTTTCTCGTTCTCTTTTCTTTGTACATTCGCTTGTTTTTGTACAACATCACCACCTACCGGGTCCAACTGAAGCATAAACCATCAAAATTGGTCTAGTCGTTAAGGAGATTAAGAGTCACAAAATTTCGTACACTCGAATTTTATATATAGAGAAGATATTATTGACACTGCAACAGCAAATTATGATGAATAAGCTTCAAAAAAATTAGAATTAATATCGATGCTACGAGCACCATCTTTTGGATTTTCTATTGTCTTTTTTTTTACACACGTCTGTAAAACAACCAGAATCGTATGTTCTTAGTAGTCACTTACCAGTAATATCCACAATTTTTACTCCGTTTTCCTTCAATACTATCATCATGATCTCCCTTTGATAAAGACGATCCACATGGCTTTATAACAGAAAAAATAACAAGTTCCTTTTATTTTCAAATATTCCCAATAGGTTCATTAATTTCACTAACAATTATTTTTCGTAATAATCATCGTTTGCATGCTATAGTGTATTCTTTCTAAAAAAATTGAGAGTGTCTTTGACAATTTTTAACAACTTGTACTTCAATTGAAAATTTCGGAAGAACTGTTTATCAAAAAAAAAAAAATAATAATAATAATAAAAAATTCCTACTTCAGAAAACTGTCTCTTCGATATCAGGAGAAATAAAAATTGAAAAGCTTATTTACCTTGCAATATAAATACAATACAATTCTTGTTTTGTTTGGGAAACTTTAACATTATTAAATTTTAATATATCTGGTCGACTAAATATACTTCAAATCAAAATATCATAAGACTTAAACTTTAACAAAACGATTAAAAACTTTTGCGAGTCCAAGGTTTTTTGTGTCATTTTTGCTTCTTTTGGAAAATTTATTAAATTTTGTTGGTTGCCTTCAAAAATTTGTTTACTACATTGATAAATTATATCAATTATATAAATTAAGGACAAATAACAATTCGTCGTTTTTGCCTGGCTCATTCATCATTGCAAACTCAAAAATATAGAACAAAGAAAAAAATATGTAAATTAATAAATAAAACTTTTTCAAAAATTAAAATGAAAAACGAAATCAACAATCAAAGCAAACTCTTTTAATTATGCATTTTGAGAAATTTATGCGACTCAACTTGAGAACAAGAAAAACTTGTCGCACCAGGGAATAAGAATAAGGGTCGGGGTCTCTTTTTAATAGTAACAGACAATGAATGCCAAAAGTTGGTTCGAGTTTAACATTTTGTTTAATTTAGTAAGTTTTGCGAAGCGTGTAATATTTTTTAAACTTAGCAATTGCGTGCAAAAATTCTTTCAACTTACAAAAAAAAAATGACTAAGAGAGCAAAGAATAAAAATACTAATACAGAGAAAACTACCTGAGATCATAAAGTTAAAGAAAATCGTTGATACGTTTGATATTATTTTTATACTCTTCACACAGTGAATAGTCTTATAAGTTTGTTATGAAGTTTGTAACAGGCAGAAGGAGATAAAAGAGACCACATAAAGTATATAGGTATATTCTGGTTCAGCTCGATTAGACGAATTGATTAAGCCATGTCCGTCTGTCCATCTGCATGTATGAAATAGTTTGTCTCTTAGTTTTTGAGCTAGAGAGCTGAAATTTCGCACGAATCTTTATTTTTACTATTCGCAGTACATTTGCCGGAACAAGACGAATCGGACTAATAGGTAGTACCTCCCATATAAACAGCCATTAAAATTTATGTTTTTATTAGAAAAACTTTTTTGCTTTCCTGTTATAGAACGGAAATTTGAACATTATAAGTGTTGATTTCAAGACCCTATTATTACTGGATCGTAAAGCTCCCAGACAAATATTTCAGTCTATGTGTACTGACAATACCCTAAATATAAGTCAAATCAATAATTAAATATTTCTGAATGCTCTATCACAGAGCGTAAGCAAAAATGTTTCCTAGGTGGTGCGTGAATAGTATATCAACTTTGGCATAGTCGAAGTTAAACTTCTTTTTACTTGTTTAATTTTACTTTAATGATGTTGACGTATCACCTTCAAGGCGAACACATTTAATGAACATTTAGTAATGCAAAGCAACACAATTAAAAACAAAATAATAAATTTCATCTCAATTTACAAGACATCAATTAAGATAGAAAATTTCCCTTTTCCTTGGGTAAAATTTTAATTAATCATCAATTTTCCACCAAGGAAACAAACAAAAAGGAACTCAAATACTTTACCTATTGAAATTTAACAATGTGGCGTTTTTGCATTGACTTCAAAGAATTTTTTTGTCAAATATTTAATTATTTATTTATAAAAATGAAATATATTGTAAATTAGACATACAGAGAGCTGTCACATCTAACAGCATTTTCCAATATGAAGACCAAGACAAAATTTTAGACCGATCTAACCACGGCTACCTTGAGGATTGACACATTTTGTATTGACAAACTTGACTTCATTTTATTTAAAAAAGAGACTTGAAAGCAGTGGATTCGATGAATCCATTAATAACATAATCGTCATATCATTAATGCTCCTGTTTTGTGGGGATTGCGACCACCTATCGCGTTTATAGAATTTGTTTTGTTTGAATTCCATGCAACAAAACTTTTTGAACAGCCGTCGACATTTGATACCAGAGATATTTAGCTACATATGAAGTAATGGGTTTTTATTTTTTAAAAACATTTGGAACTCAGTGAAAAGTTCGTTAGCCATTTGTCTTTTTAAACGCTTACCACCTTCGTACATATATTATTCCTTATACGTCGATGACATTGAGCGAGTTTACAATCTACTAGCCAGCGAATACACTATCTGCTAGTAATCTCACCCAATGTAATCATATTCACTAATTAACAATCTACAGAGAAAATTTGAAAGCTTAGCTATTTTGTTGGCTACTGGCTGACAAGTGGACTTCGTAGCTAGTAAACTAGCCTTCATAGCTGCGAATATCTCATTTTTAGAAATTTACTAAAAGAGTTAAAGGACAAAGGTCCGTTGGCTTATCGAAATATTCTAAATTAAGCTCTACCAATTTTGATGACTTAATGCAGATGGTAGCCCGGTACCAATAAAAAAAAAAACATGTAAAAGTTTAACTTCGTCAATGCCAAAGATGATATACTTTTCCCGCACCCCTAGAAAATGGTTTTGTTTTTAATTATTGAACTGACTTATGTTTAGAGTGACCGAAATATTTGTATGGGAGCTTTACGATCCAGTAATTCTAGGGTCTTGAAATCTACATGGTTGTTGAATAAGAGTCAGGCACTTATATTGTTCAAATTTCAGATCTATAACAGAAAAAACAAAACCGTTTTTCTAATAAAAAACTAAACTTGGGTTTGGGTTTGTATGGGAGCTATACGATCCAGTAATCATAGGGTCTTGAAATTTACGCATTTCTTGGATATTATTTAGAAACTTATAGTACATATCTAAATTTTAATTCAATAGGACAAAAAACAAAAAAGTTTTTCCAATAAGAAACTGAATTGGAATTTGCGTTTGTATGGGAGCTATACGATTCAGCAACCCTAGGATTTTGAAATTTACATGGTTGGTGGAAATGGATTAGAAACTTATTGTGTCCAAATCCAGTTCAAAATTACAAAAAACCAGTAATAAAAAACTGAATTTTAATGGGTTGCTTTCTAACCCCCGCTAATGGTCCTATTCCGTTGCTATGGTTCGAGGGATGTGCAGCGTCTTGTGAAAAGATATCTTTGCGCAAAAAGCTATCTAGCTCAAGAACTGAGCTCGTTTCGTTGAGCTGACGAAAAATATACATGCATATGTAGTTAATGGGGTCTCCAATGTCTCCTTCTGTCACAAACTTTAGGACAAACTTATACTAAATGTCAGTCAGTTCCTCTGTTTGTCATCCTCTCGGTGTGTTTTTCGAATTTTGTTAAGTTTTGAGTTCTCGACTTTTAAAAAGAATAGAACATTTTTGTAAAGAAAATTCTTACTTGATATGTAACTTTGTTATTTACTAAACGTTGTTTTTAATTTACAATATTTAATTCAATTCATTCATAATTTTTAGTTTCAATATAAGAAAATTAAAGGAACAAATACATATATAAAAAATTTTGAATAGAAATTTACTATTGTTTCTTGATGTTTTATGTTATTTTAATATGAATCAAATAAAAAATAAGACGATGATGTGTAACTTCATTTCATATTTTGTCAATTGAATGGAAAATGCAATTTAATTTCGACTTACAAAAAAGGGATTTCTCTCTTACTGCAAAAAAGAAAGTGAAACAATTGAAATGGATAATCCATAAAAGGAAAAAGAAATCATGATATGGTAAGGCAATGAAACTCAAAGGAACTAAAGCGGGGGTAGTGTTGTATTGGGTTTATATGGCTATTATTGTCATGTGGTTGAAACAAAGCTGAAATTGTACAAACGTAAGCCAAATTTGAAAAAATGAATTTTTTTTGAAATTCGATACACACGACATAATGTGTGTGTGGAAGAGTCTCAAATATAAATACACATATAGATACAGTGTCACAAAGTATGTATGTTTGTCCTACACTTGCATACATATTGGTGTGTGCGCACAGGTGTGTGTTATATTTTTGTTGCTTGCTTTGAATATTAAATGTTATTTAACACCATTGACAAAATTTTCTTTTATGCCACATTTTCCGCCCACTAAAAAAAAAATAAAATAAATAAATAAAGCCCCAAAAATGTTTGCAATCATGTACAAACGAAATCTTAGAATATACACCAACAACAACGACAACATAGTAACAATCAAAAATGAAAAATATCAAATAAATAAGAATATGGGAGTAGGTTTAAATGCAAATAACCATAAAATAAATATAAGTACTATATAATAAATTTTAACATAAGTGTATGTTAAGGGAAAAGGGAAATTAAATATGGTATTGATAGATACAGGCCCACAGAACTTTAATTTTAATGTATACAAATAATTTATAAATACTATCATTCGTTTTATTCTATCATGTCACAATTTTCTTTTATTCAAGTTTGATGAGTGAAATATACGATTAGCTCAAAAATTAACATTTCTAAATAATTTAATCTGTCTTCATGGACAGATTAGTGCAGGAGTATCCCACGATTTTATGTTAAGCGTCATTATTTACAGTGTAAAATATTTAGGACTTACTCTACATAGAGCAGTTAATTGGGGAGAACACCTTTTTAACAAGCGGGTCCAACATAACGTCAAGCTCAAGCGTTTGTACTGGTTACTCAGGCCTAGTTCTAAGCTCTCACTATGCAATAAGTTGTAGTTCTATAAGGCGATTCTAAGGCCACTCTGGACCTATGGCATTCAGTTGTGGGATTCTACTGCGGCCTCCAATGTTAACATCATACAGAGATTTCAGTCCAAATTTCTTCGGACTTAAGTAGGTAGGTACCCCTTCTATGTTCGCAACGACGTCATTCATTGCGATCTCAAGATCGCTAAGGTTGCAGAGACCTTCACTGCTTTTAGCCCACGCTATGATCATCAACTAGATAACCACGTAAACGTTCTTGCAGTAAAACTCATAGACAACAGTCAGCAACTTCGCGCTATCATCCTTTGGATCTTCCCTCTCGCTTCAACCAGTGACCACATCCTATCTATTAAAACTTCAAGATAAATGATTACCTCGTACAATTTTGCTAATGTCTACACATTATTTTGACAGATTTTTTAAATCAATAATACAAAAGTTATTTACAATATATGTGCACTCACGATATATCAATTTCTGAGCATTGTGTTACCTCAATTGATTGTAAAGACTTGCTGCCTGAGCAGAATTCTTATCACCTCTTATAAAGAAATACATTTTACTTATATGTATGAGTATGAAATACATTAGAAGTTACTTTGTAGGGACTAGCGAAAAGAACGCTGACATGATCAGATGCAAATCAACTTGGCTTTCCTATTTACAAATTGATTTAAAAGTCATTATTTCTTCTTTATTCCTGGTCTAAAGAATATTTTTTTACTTTCTGAACTGCTGTTCCTTTCTGACCATAAAATAAAGAATGATTGCTATTTTGTATTTTACCCTTTTTGGTTACATTTCTATCAACCTTGCTTACAAAATCATTTAAATTTTTCGCATTATATACATATTATTCTTATATTAGTCTAAATGTTTCCTATGACAAAAATTCGATGGCCATTTGAAAACACAATTTTAGAGCCATAATTTGCTCTTGAAAATTTTGCTTCAATTTTGAAAATACATGATAATGTCCAATTCATAACTATTCATTCTGATGACAAAAAAAATCTTTCGATAAAGGTTTATGGATTTTCTTCATTTCAAATACTCGTACAACAATTTTTAATTGAATTCAATCACAAACTTGTTTCGTCACTGTAGATGATTTTTCGGAGAAACCAACTCTCAATATCTCAGCCGATTCAATCAAATTTTGAATGATGTTCTGTGATTACAGTTCTTGTATCATTTGAATCTTTTGCTTTAGCAAACTGAATGTTTTGCAGCAAAACTTTTGCTAAAAGAAATTTTAAATCCAACTACTTACTCATTCTGATGAAAATAATAACATGCGCATGGTTTTACTCAGAGAAGTTAGGTATAATGATGTCTGTTTTAATTACTGATTTCTCAGCATGTAATTGTTTTTTATCGATAAAGGTTTATGGATTGTCTTCACTTCAAATGCTCATAAAAATAATTCAAGTACCAATTTGTCTCATCAGCATAGATGATTTTTGGAGAAAAACGAATACTCACTCAGTTTGTATGTCGATTCAATGAAATTTTGATTCAATTAATGATATTCTATGATTACAGTTTTTGTGCCAATTGAATCTTTTACGTTATTAAGCTGAAGTTTTTCTATAGACAAGATGCTATACGAGTGCAACAAATTACAGTAAACTATGAATTATGAGAAACATACCTATGCTTTTGTACTTTTTGGTATCATGCGCCAAACGCGAGGCGACGTGTCTCGAATTTGCTTACCAAATTTCAAATTTCAATCGGCTTAGAGTTCAACATAATCGATCAGATTTGTCTATGTACGCTATAATTTTGATTCTTTTCATAATTTTTAATTTCGTTACGAAAAGAGTAATATATGGATGAATGGTAGAGTAAAATGAACAACATGGATAACATTTTTTGGCAAAGTTTGCAATCACCTAGCTGATGACACGAATACAAACAAAGAAATATTCATGTGTCGAAAGAAATAAGTATAAGAAACACAAGCGTATGCCAAGAATGGAAATTTAAATTAAATTTATGTGCACATACACAGTCCTATACCTATACAGATACAACACCCTTCATGTATTGAATTGTAGACTTACGAAGTAATAACTATGATTGAGTCAGTACTTGAATGGGTGGGTGTCTGTGGAGTATGTTTACTGCTTTATCATCTGATTGTCTTTTATTTTTTTTCGATCTTCTTCCAGCATGTTTGTGTGAGTATATTCGTATGTGTGTTTATGAGTATATGTGTCTGTTTGTTTGTGTGACTAAGATATTCTCTGTGTGTACGCCAATGGCAAAACAGCTGAAGTTTTCCCTTCATAAGAAATAATAAAAAATATTTACATATACAGATACAAAGATACATATACACACACACACATGCATGCATGCATGCATAGATATTGGCATTGTTTTTATTTAAATTTCATGGACATGCTAGAACGCACAATATCATAATGTTGATAATAAAGATGAAACAGACGATGATGATGATGGAGATGGTGAAGAAGAAAAATAACAACAATAACTTAATAATAAAGAAAGGGCATATGGAGAGAAATTGCAAACAAATTTAGTTCACAGTAAGTAAGAATTCATAGCTGAGCTGTCATTGCATTGTGGTACAAAGTAAACCAAAGAAGTAAAGAATTGGTAAAATGAAACCAGTCAGTTCTCGTTGTTACTCGTATAAGAGATACTAAAGCCTGTTTGCTTTAAAACAATTTAAATCATCGTCAAGTAAAGAAGAAATGGTGTAACCACACACCACACCCACACACAATCAAACTCACAGATTCACTGGATATTGCAAAGGGGATCAAGGATATTTACATACACATGTTATTTGTATTCTATGTGAGCCCACCGGCCAAAGAATCTCTCCCATTTGAAGTTCTTTTCGTTTGTATTTTCTGTTCATTACTCGACGTTAATAAGGATTCTTTTTATTTTTACTTGCGGCGTTTTTTATTTTGGTTTGACTTTTTCTGGTTTTGTTTCTTTTTTAGGGTTCCGGACTCAAAGGGTACCTCTTGCAGAGACTTCGATGTCCGTCCGTCCTTAGGTCATATCTCATGCACCGCAATAGCTACAAAATTTTCACAGAATGTGAAATGTTAAAACTAAAATATTTTCAAAAACTTAAAGGAGTCCCCATACCTGAAACATTTTGGTTTGTATGGCAGCTATACGATCCAGTGATCACACAATCTTGAAATTTGGGTGGTTGGTGGCTAATTATCAGAAACTTATATCGTTAAAATTTCAATTTAATCGGACCACTAAGAAAGGTACAAACAAACCCACCATTAAAATTCAGGTTCTTATTCGAAAAAATTTTTTTGTTTCTTGGACTATTGAATTGAAATTTAGAGACTGTAAATTATTCATCTGTTGAAATCAGGTAAATCGGACAACTAGGGGCGTATACAAACCAACCACTAAAATTCAAGTTCTTATTGGAAAAAGTTTTTTTTTGGTTTTTTCACTATTGAACAGAAACTTAGACACAATAATATAGGCGGTACATTTGTTCGAATCGGTAAAATCGGACCACTCATACAAACCCTAATATGGTACGGAACCCTCCGTATACGAGTCTGAGTCGCCGATTGCCTGATTTTTTTTTTTTATTATTCACTTTATATATTTTTTTATTGTAAATTTTTATTTTTATTTTCTTGTTAATCAAATTTAACTCAATTTTTTACATCTTCATCATTGTGTTGTCAACACTTAAGTGCGTGAGTCTAGGTGTAGGTATCGGTGGAGTGTGTGTGTGTGCGTGTGTTTTTTCTATTGTAGCATCATCATTATAAAGATGTAAAATATGTGAGAGCAGATGTTTTTTATGCTAAATAATTCAATCGATTTATTGTTGGCTATTAAAAATTATTTTCAGTTCACTTGCAAAACTGATTGCCAAAGGATTTTTAGTTTACCTTTAAGTTGCTCCTTGACATTTACAATTTATGCATGAATTAACGATTTTTTCAAGAGACGTATACGTAATGTTAAAGTATTTTATTTATTATAAATGAACAAATGCAATAATTTTAATTAGTAAAGTGAGGAAATAATAAACTTTTAATAGTTAAAGAATGAGAAAAAGAGAATAAGAATAACTTTATATATTATAAAATATAAAATTCTAGTGTGCAGATCCCTTGTCACTGTACCCCAACTCAATGGAAAGACCAATTTTAATGAAATTGTGTGTATGTGGGTGCTTAAGATTTACAATTGAACCCAGCAAATAACATTGCTTTTTACCACACTTTTTTCGATTGGTATTAATTTTACAATATTTTGTATTTATGACTGTTTCTACCATTTCGAGCATTTCTTCGACCCAAATTGCTCCAATCGATTACGTTTCACTGATTCAAGAAAGAACAATGAGAAACAATTAAGATAATAACAATGACTACAAAAATCACATACTAACGTCACGACGGAGGCGTAGCAACGCACGACAGAACAACTAGTAGAATATAAAACAAAGTACACAAATCGCGTGAACAAACCTTTTTTGTTGCCAGCCTGTTATTTTTAGAATTTACAATAGCTAAAAAAAAAACTGATTTTCAGCGAGAACTTTATTGTTTTGTTGTGTTTTGAAGTGAAAACTTTTTTGGCCGCGTGAGCGATTTTTGGTATGGGTAAAAATATGAGTTGTCAATATTTTTTAAATAATTTGTATTTCTTTACATTGCCAACCCATTTTATAGACTTATTATTCCATACGAAGCTATGCTTTTTACGTGTTTTAATGGTATAAGATCTACAACACGCATTAGGCGCGTCAGATTCTTGATTAGCTAAACTCTGTAAAATAGTCGATAGTCACAATGCCACGAAGCAAAAATTCTTTGTCACTGATTTGGATTATTTTTATTTTTTTTTTTGTGTGCCGTCGAAGCAGTCTGAAAAGATCAAAGTAGCTTAACTTTAACCTGAAATGCCTCATCTGAGGATATAGTTTCATATCGGGAGTGCTATTCTTTTGAATTCTTTTTAAGAGTTCCGTTCCCAAAGGATGCCAAACGGAACCCTATTACTAAGGCTACGCTGTTCGTCCGTTTGTCCTCGGGCCATATCTCATAAACCGTAACAGTTAGAGAATTGAGTTTTTCACAGAAACAACTACTAAACCTAAAATACTTTCAAAAATTTAAAGGGGTCCCCATACAAGAATAATTTTGGTTTGTATGGGTGCTAAAAGATCCACTAACCCTACGATTTTGAAATTTGCTTCGTTGGTGAAAGTGGATTAGAAACTTGTAGTGATTGATTGATTGTGGAAAACACCCATTAAAATATTGGTTTTATTAGAAAAACTTTTTTGTTTTTTTTTTTTGTACTATTGAACTGAAACTTAGACACTATAATTTTTTGATGTAGGCGCTGAATGCTTTTATAGAATTCAATTCCTGATAAACGTGTAGTTTCATATGACATATTGGTCTGTAGTGATATATTTAAGACATGTTGTGTTTATTATCAAATCAAATATAAGTTAATAATCAAAAACTTATACTCCTGTGCTACATTCTTATGGTTTTTCCACCTCAACTAGTAGTTTTTGCTACTCTAACTATACGAGTATCTACGAAGTTCATTCAATAAATACTTAGCCGACAAAAGAAAAACAAAAATTTTGGAAAAGTGACGATTTATTTGTCCACATAATCTCCTTTTAACTCAGTACACTTGGCCCAGCGATGCTCCAACTTTTTCAACCCGTCCAAAAAATACGTTTTCCGGAGGTCTTCAAAATAGGCCTCCGTGGCAGCGGTGACCTCCTCATTCGACGCAAATCGATTCCCGGCGAGTGACTTTTTCAAGTTTGTAAACAAAAAGAAGTCACTGGGGGCCAAATCTGGAGAAAACGGTGGATGGGGCAACAATTCGTAGCGCAATTCGATCAATTTGGCCATGACGACGTCGGAGGTGTGAGCCGGTGCTTTGTCATGGTGGAAAAGCACTTTATTCTTCGCTAAACGTATCTATGGGACACTTGTTCCTGTTAACTTGAAAACTTTAGAACAAATTAGAAGAGGCATAAAATATTGTCCCACAGTCTCCTTGTCAAGTTGATCAGTCTTAAATTTAAGGTCTCTGAAGAGTAGGGCTTTGCTTTGTAAATTAATAATATTTACGTACATCTTTTTAAGTATTGTATTTACACTTCACACACGTACCGATACAATACTTACAACAAAATCGAGCAAATACACACAAGCACTTAAGATTCATTCATACATTTATTTTATTTTCCAATTTATTTGAAAAATTTTCAAAAGTAAATAAATTTACACAAACACAAACCAACAAACTCTGTACATAGTATCTATATTCATATGTGCTTGTATATTTGAACTACAATATGAACTCATACCAACATTATGTTATTTCTTATTCCTTGAAGTATAATTGAGTTATATAAAAATCTTTCAGATTTCATTTTATATTTTGTATAAAAAGTTCCAAAAGTTAAAGAAATAACTGAATATGTAGTTTTTTTTGACAAGTTTTTGTATACAGTAAAAGGTTTTCTTTTTTTTTTTTTCTGGTACTGAATAGTAAAAAGTTTTCATTATATGTATTTTCATAAGCATGTAATAATCGTAGAAATAAAAATCCATGGCTTTATAAAGTAAAGTCTTTCAAACCATGTGGTGAGGGTGAGCCCAAGTACTGTGCTGCATTACTGACATACAATATTAAAGAAATTCTTTTTAGCATATTTAATTACTTTAGTAGAAATTTTACGAGACCATGATTCAGAGATATGCAAGTAATATAAATTACAATATGATATACTTGTATAAATGGTGAAATACTATAAATCGA
Organism: Amiota minor; assembly: GCA_037043295.1. NCBI lineage: Eukaryota > Metazoa > Arthropoda > Insecta > Diptera > Drosophilidae > Amiota > Amiota minor. The sequence goes on along the minus strand of JBAMAW010001877.1, from coordinate 30,686 downwards.
ACCACTCTTTGGTTTCTGAAAAATGAACAATTTTTTAATAGTCAATAGTTCAAACAAAAAATACAGAAAAAAAATTCAGATTAATCAGTTGTCAAAGTAATATGTGTGGAATATGTTCACTGAAACCTTGACGTTGGGTTTTGCATAAACTTAATACTGAAAAACAATTTCATCATTTTTAAGAATCATTGAATTTAATCTCTCTCAGGCTTAACAAAGATTATTTATTTATTTTAATGCTTATGACTAAGTACTGTCAACTGAAAAGTAAATAAAATAAAACTAAAAGTAGAGAATTAAATTATAAACATTAATAAAAAAAATAAATAAATCTTAATTTACTTAATTAAAATTAAAAATAATTAAAAAACTATTATATTTAAATATAAACATCTCTGACCCGATGGGGAACCAGTAAGCGACGTCCAGATCATCTAGCCTGTAGTGTGAGTCCCGAAGGCAGCGAATCACGAAGTTAAGCGTTGTGGGTGAAATCTCAGGCGAGAGGATGTGATAGAATTTATTATATACAGTACATAAAACTCGCAAAATACAAATACTAAGTATTGCATATTTATTGGAATTTCAAAAAAAAAAAAACTTAATCAATCAAAAGATTTCACAATTTTCTAGTTGTAACCAAATATAAAAAGGGATAGTAATACTGAGAAAACTAAGCTGCTTTAGATAAACGAAAGATCCCAATCGATTTCTTTGGCTTTTATAAAACTCTTTTATTTTTGTATTTCCTTTTTCTTTTCTTCTTTAAGAATGTGTTACATAAAATTTGAGAATGGCAAGAATGGATGAGAAAGCCAAAAAAAAAATTTACTTTTAAGAATTTTGTTTGTTAACCTTTTTTGTCAAAAAGCGAAAAAGCATCAAACGAACAAAAAAAGCATGAAAAAAAAAGATTATCTTCGGCTATGTCAAAGCTGTAATACTCTTCTTACATATACGTTTTTGCCTACGGTCATGTAATTTAGCATACAAAAATACTAAATTATTGATTTGCCTTATGTTTAGGGTAGAGTCAGTACTCACACTGCATTTCAACAGTTTGACTGAAATATTTGTATAGGAGCTATGCGATCCAGTAATCCTAGGTTCTTAAAATTTATTCATGGGTGATGTATTCTTGATAGACACTTATAATGTCCAAATAAAAAAATCTTATATCTGTTACAAACTTCATGACAAACTTATAATACTATTTATTCACTGCGTGCAGAAATGAATCCTGTTACCAAGAATATTTTCCTCTCAATGTTTTGTCATTTATTCTTCTTTTTAATTTCTTTCCTGCTGTTTTCGGGTTCAGTACACAAAGGGTACCAAACGGATCCCTATTACAAAGACTACAATATCTGTCCGTCCGTCCTCGGGCTCTATCTCTTGAACCGTAATAGGTAGAAAGTTGAAATGGATGTGTAGTACTACCGGGGCTACAGCAATAAATACTAAAAATTAAATAATGTTAAATATTTATAGGGGCCTTCATGCAAGAAACGAATGTGTTTGTATGGGAACTATACGACCCAGTAACTGTAGGGTCTTAAAATTTACATGGTTTCTGCAAACGGAAACTTATAGTGTTCAAATTTCAGTTTGATAGGACCACTAGGTGGGGTACCTCCCATACAAACCCACCATTTTAGTTCAGGTTCTTATTAGATAACCTTTTTTTCTGCACTACCGAACTGCAATTTCGACACTATAAGTTTTCGATACAGGCGCTATACATTTGTTGGAATCAGCCAAAAAGGACCCATACAAACCCCCCAATTGGTACGGAACCCCTTGTGTGCGAGTCTGACTCACACTTTGCCGATTCTTTTAGTATTCGAAGTATTTTCTTTTTGGCTTTCAAATATGGTTAAAATGGCCACATTTTATTTGGCATAACCACATTTTATATGAATGATGATGATTTAATTTCGAGGTCAATTGGTGGAAATAACAGAAATATTAAATTTTTTACCAAATTATTTTATATTTTGCGAACGCAAGATTTATAAAGAGTCAAGTAATAATTTTATTAACAAAGAGGCAAACAAAGAGAAATTTTAATGTGTTTATTTGTCTGATTCATTTTTTTTTTTTTTAGATAAAAATCGTAATGCAAGTCCAGCGTTGTTTGGTGATAAAAAGTCCAGTCTTGTTGATGCTGTTGATCCTGCCTGCAGCAGTGGAAGCAGTGGAAGTGGTGTTAGTCATGAACTGGCAAAACTTAAACCGAGATCAAGGTTTGTACTTTATACATATATGCATACATACCATAGGGTATCTCAATATTTAAAAAAGTTTTAAATTTCAAGGTAAAAATGAGATATAGGTATATTTAGAAATATTGTAAGGGTTCACAATTTTTATACAAAATATAGTCAGAATGTCGATTTTATGCAATTAACTGTAAAAAGATTAATTAACAAATCATTCGAGACAATATATCAGAGAAGTGTAAGAAGAGCGATAAATCTCGTCTGAAGAAAAAACATCTTTGTTTATCCACAAACCGTGTTAGGTCACTAGAAACAATTTCTTTGCTGTATGCAATTCAATTCTCTGGCTATGAAAAAAATTCAACGGTTGCTAAGCGTCGCAGTTATGAAGGTGCTCAGCGCAATGAGACTTTCAATCCATATAACAATTATCATCGTAACAAGTCGTTACATCAATAAACCTGATTCACTGACAAGGAGTATTGAAATCTATGTGATGCAATCTCAATAACGAAGGAAAGCACTTGGCTATGACCCAGGCGATTAACAAAAAAAAAATCATAAGAGCACTTCAATCCTCAGAACGTTCGTTAGACACGATTTTTTGTTTTAACAAAAAAGTATATAAAATGCTGCGGCGTACCATCAAAAAAGTGTTACATTGTTTTGTTTGGATTGAGAATCTACCATGGCAAGAGAGAGAATGTAATTTTTCTTGGTAATTTGTTTATAGTAGATTTTAGCAATAACATGCATGCCTATGATGCGCCATAACTTAACTAGGAATTTTAGCAGTAAGTAAACTCAAGAAAGATGTATAGTATACTCAATACTTTTCATAACCATTACTCAAAATTATCAATATTCACTTTTATCCATAAAGTCTGTGCAAAGAACGTATGGATAAAAATAATGCTTATACAAAAGAAGCAAAATACTATTGTACATATAATCATAATCACTGCAAATTTGTGAGGTAAATGAAGAACAACTTTGTTTTTAAAGTACATAATTCAAAAGCCGTTTTGATTGTAATCGTACTCGTATTGTCATTCATACTTACAAAGATCAATAGGCTCAAGAACTGAAATCTACGAATCAGGACAACAAAGTAAAGTTTGTTGATATGTGTCTGAAACAAAAACGAGCATCTACTGTTTTTTTGAACAAATAATAGTCAAAACGGTTTTATTTGGGATACAAAAATCTACCAATTTATTGTCTTCATAAAAAATTAACTGGTCAATAATAATAATATGCATTGGTCCTCAGTATTGCATTATAATAACCATGTTGCTATCCTAAACTGCTATGAGCTTTGATTAAAACATGAGTATGGTTTCTGCAAGAGAAATTGAAGTTCAATTCGGACATGAGTCAATTTTTGATCTAAAAACTTCCCATTTTTGTGGTTAATTGCTATCTCAATTTTACTTTTTGGGATTTAAAGTCTAAGATTTAAGTTCACGACGACTGTTAGGGTAATTGTGTTTTGTAACAATAATATTGAGCACCATATAAGGAATATCAACATGGAAAATTTCAACGAATCAATGGTCATGTGCCAGTAAGTATTCTTTAGATTGTGTTAGTGATTGGTGTATAGAAATACTACTTTAGTCCAATCTGCCGATCTCATAAGCACTCAAGTGACAAGTTGAGGGCGCTTAAAAAATCATCTGACCTCGTCGGCGGGTGCTCATTTGGCAAAAGAAATTAAAAAGTATAATTAATTTTGTTAATGGACTAATAAAGAACACAACATGCTGGACATCTAACGGACTGAGAAAAACCATTTAACACAAGAGACAAGAAATGTTTTGTCACATGCAACATGATACAAAAAATGCAGAACATAACAATTCCCTCAATTTTACAATCAATCAAGATTTCTAATAAAATAAATGTACTTTTTGTTAGTATTTTGAGACACCCATTATTTTGTATATATCTTTCCTATATTTTGTTATTTTGCTTACAATCAACTGTCATGTATTTTTTCAGATCACTCATACGCCGTGCATCACGCAAAACCAAACAACAAATAAACAACGCTTCAGAGGATTGCAATGTGCAGTAAATTAAAAATAAAACTAAATCAATAAAGATGATGTATAAAAAATATACAGTATTTTAAAATAGAAAACACACAACTCAAATTGAGTTCAATTTATTTGTTATTTATTTTAAATAAAAAAAATCTTTAGTAAAAAATAACAGAAACATAAATGAATGTTATGAAAAAATAACAACTACCAAATAATAAAAACAAAAAAAAAAAATTTAATTTTTTTAACCATTTTTTTACTTTAAAATTCATTAAAATGACATAACTAATTGATAATTAAATTTAAAAAAAAAAAATATTTATTAACAAAAGTCAAAAAGGAATGAAAGAAAAATCAAATTAAATTAAAATGAAAATGAATTGAAAATGCTGAAACATTTTTTATGCTTAACACAGAAATAAGTGCTTACCAAAATTCTAAATAATTAATTTCGTTAATTTATAAAGTTAATTTATTGTTACCAAAAATTTCAATGATGATTAAACCAACAACAATTTTTTTTTGATTTTTCCTTTTTATTTTATTTTCCTGGTTTTTGTTTTCATTTTCGTTTTCGCTTGATACAAATTAAGGATTAATCCTTTTGAAGTAGCAAAATAGCAAAAGAAATGGGACCAGCTTGATTCATGAATACAACAAAACAAAACAACAACAAACACACTATTTAAATGAGATTTCTACTACTTAATAAGGTTCAATCTCAACTTGAGCAAGTAAGTAAGAAGCACGCCTACTCGTATTTATCTCTTTTTATCTACTACATACGTAGAATTGCCTACCATCTCTATTTAAATAAGCATCCAATTTCTTCGATTATAGAACAAGTTCAATAAAAATACTTTCGACATCAACAAGTAGAACAAGTAAATTGAAAGCAATTTATTTTCCATAAAAGTTTAATTGCATTTATTGTAGTATAAATGAGTTTAGTTTAAGCAATGTATCTAATAGTAAATACTTACTACAGTTACTTTGACTCTTAGGTATACCCAATACTCCTAGCACAAGCACATCCGTGCCTCGTTCTATGGCAACTCATTTTACGGTGAGTCACTGCGTCACAGCAATTTTAAATTATAGCGCAATTTCTGTTCAGTTCTTATGGTTAGTCTATCTAAACTATTTGAATATGTCAAGTTAGAGTATCTTTCCAAATGGGTCCAGGGGTGTAATACCAACCTTTAAGACTTACAATATATGCGAAGAACTAATTATATGATGATGATGTTGAAAACCAAATTCAAGAAAAAATGGGTACTACTCGCAAATCTTGGTATCCTCCACAATGAATCATGTATGGAAATTAGATATACGAGTATAAACAGAAAGCGAATAAAGAAGTTGATTATCTTTCTCAAATTGATTACTGGCAGCAATGGTCCAAGAAATATATGCATCGCGATTTCTGTATATTTCGGTAGAATACCCTTTTGCATTCGCAAATATCCGAAACATTTTTACCACAACGAATGAGGTATCTCCAAAACATGCATTTTAAAGGCATCAAAAGCATCTTTAGGAGTCAAAACAGTTCAGCTGACAATTTGTTTTTGATGTGTGGGAACAAAAAGAAATAAGTGGATGTCAAATTTGGACTATACGGCAGGTGACCGGCGCATGTGTTCTGAAAAAGTCTTTTGTGTAAACCGTCGTGATGAATACCGATTCGTCTTCGGCGGTTCATTTTACTCAATTCTTTGAACATTTCTAGCAAACAAATGATTGTATACCATTCAGAATTAAACTTCCAATAGTATGGTGGGCTGCATATCCAGTTTGTGCAACCTGTGTGGGTCGATTGCTATTTAAGTAGTTTAGAGCTTATGGGCATGATGTGTCCTTTCACGATTTTATAAACGTCTTTTGAAGCACTTCTCACATATGTATGCATGTATTTCTTCAACTTTTCTCTGTACGATTGACACGATTTTTGATGTCGATTTATAACAAAATCACATTGTTGTGGGGATAGAGGCGATAATATCCATTATACATCCACCTCGTACATGATTAGTGCTACAAGGTAAAGAAAACGAGATGAAGGAAAACATTTTGATATTGAAGCCAATTTTGCATTTGATTGATAAATTCTTTATTGGATCGAAAATGTCTTAATGTTGAAAAGTAAGCAAAGTTTTGTATTGATTGAATAAATTGATTTTAAGCTACAGCAATTTGTCTCATTACTTATTGAAAGACACTGACACTCGTATTTTATAATAATATTTAGGCCATAGAACGAGGTAGGAGTATGTACATACATATGTGTTCCATACCCTTAATTCGATGATTTTATTAAATAAATTTGAAACGACTTCACAAATAAGAGTTAATATTTACCATGTATGCAAAACAATATTTTCTTTTTTTTTCAAAAGAAATCAAAATAAAATATTATAAAGATATTAAAAATGATAAAAAGTTAAACAGAAATAAATATTGTAAAATATTGAATGTATATTCTTATTCGTCTCTTTGTGAATTCAAGTTGAAAATTAATGGTTAATTACAATTTACAAGTACATAAAAAACACTCAAAACAAAAAACTCTTACTATGCTCAATCACACAAAGTTTATCAATGTAATCTATTCTATTGTAACATTTTTCCCTCTATTTACACACTCAGATATACAAGATATTAAATTGTATTTCATATGAAAAATGAAAGTTATACTATGCGTGTGTTAAAAGTTTATGTAACCAAACAAAAAAAAAATAAATGTTAAATCAAATTAAAATACACAAAAATATTAAAATAGTTTAAAACCAAATACAAACTCTGTAACTTTTCATTCATAGTTGTTTGTACGAGTACAATATCTTTTACAAACATAATTTATGGGGATTTCAAACAACAGTACTTATATCATAAATACAAGGGGCTAATCCGTCATTCAGTTGTGAAAATATCCTCAAAAAATAATAGTAAAATGAAAACTTTTTTGCAAATGATTAACATTCTGTTATGAAAGGTAACATTTAATGAATCCTTTTCCACTAAAATCGCTTTAAAAACTACATAAATACAAAAAACTTCACTGCATGTGAAAATCATAATTTCACTGAAATTTTGAAATAGTTGAAAACTCAACTTTTCCCAGAAATTTCTTAATGAAAAACAAAAAATTATTATTTTTAACAAAGAAATTTAAGCAAAAAATTTACTAGATATTTGTTACGTAACTTACCATAAATACAGGGTATTCATCTGTACGTTATACTTATACATGTTATATGTTTTATATACTTACAAACAATATATAGAAATTGATATTAATATATGATAATAAATATAATAAATATAAGCGTGGCTGTCTGTATTTTATTATAACAACAACAAAAGAACAGTATTAAATATTGTATTGAGATATCATATGATTGAATATCATTTTCCTACTTAGAAACAAAATACAAAAGAAGAAGGTAAGAAATACCATTTTTATTAATTATAATAATACTAATTGATTTTAATTATTATATTTACATATATTCACAAAAATGAAAGCTGAAAATTTCCAAAATTTCGTTTCCATCGAAAATTATTTAATATCTTTCACGCCCAAGTGAATAAGAATGTTATAGCTGATAACATTAAATTGTTTTAGGAATTAAAAATGGTAACAATTCTTAAACAAATGCACTTTTCATTAGTTCAGAAAATTTTATTTAACTTGTAATTCAAAAAATCTTTACTTTAATTGTAGCATGAGTTCCCAAATATATACTGCCACTCACTTGAATAAGAACACATTCATGTTGATTATGTTCTAGCAAATCTTCCTTTACGTTTATCGAACTTTTCTCTTTTTTACCTTTAAAAGTACCTTTTTTTGAGCTATTTTAAAAAAAACGGGAAAAGGTTTAGGTTTAGCATACAAAAATGTTATTATATTATTGATTTGCTTAGGCTAGAGTCAGTATTCATACTGCATTTCTACATTGAGGCGAAAATATTTGCAATGGAGCTTTTCGGTGCAGTAATCCTGGGGTTGAATTTAACATGGTTGGTGCACATGAGTCAGACACTTACATTGTACTATCCAAACTTTAATTCGATAATTTGAGAAACAAAAAAGTTTTTCTAATTAGAACATGAATTCAATTGGGGCGATCCAGTAATCCTAAGGTCTGGAGATTTATGTGGTTGGTGAATTCAGGTCAGATACGTATAATTTTTAAATTTCAGTACGGTAACACAAAAAACAAAAAAGTTTTTTAAATAGGGACATGAATTTGAATATGGGTTTGTATGGAAGCTAAATGAGCCAGTAAACCTAAGGTATTGAAATATAAACGGTGGGTGGACATGAGCTAGAGATCTATAGTGTCCACAATTCAATTCGATAATACGAAAACCAAAAGAATTTTTCTAATAGCAGTTTGAATTTTAATCTGGGTTCATATGGCAGTTATATGATCTAGTTATTCTAAGGTCTTGAAGTTTATGGTTGGTGAATTTGGGTCAGATACTTCTGACGTCAAAATTTCAGTTCGAAAACACAAAAAAGTTTTTCTTGTATGTGAGTTACACGATCTAACAACTCTAGGGTCTTGAAATTTATCCGATTAGTGGACATTGGGCAGAAACCTATAGTACCAGTTTGATAGTATAGAAAAATAAGAAAAGTTTCTCTAATAAGAACCTGAATTTTTTTAAGTTTTTTATATAGTTGGCCCTTTCGGTTGGTTTAGACAAATTTACTGCATCTGATAAAAAGAAAAGTTCATTCAAAATTTTCAGCTCTTTAGCTTATTAACTGAAGGACTAGTTTGCATACATACAGACGACGAGACACTTGGATGGAGAGGTGGACGTGTTGACTTGGCTTAATCAAATCGTCTCGTCGAGCTGATAAAGTATAAATATACTTTATAAGGTCTACGATGTCTCATTCTGTCTGTTACAATCTTTATGACAAACTTATAATATATAAAATAATACTAAATATAAAAGAGAAAGGGACGATAAATGTAAAAGAAGATTCGCAAGAACATAAACAAGATGAAACTAGACGCATTCTTAATCAAGTAAGCGTCAGTGTATTAACAGGATGTGACGCGTTATTCATGAATAAACATGGGCTTCCGTTTCATCCACATACTTGCTGATTTTTCCAGTAGCCATAACAAACAATGGCTGAGTAAGTTAAATTGAGATAAGCAGTAACGTTTCTATTAAAAAACAAATAAAATCTGTTGCTCGTAACATTTCCCAATAGACAAATGAGCCAAAAATTAGTGTACAAAGACAAGAAAACATCTGCGTTTGTATTGTTTGCATAGACTACATATGTAATACATGACTAACACAAAAGGTCTGTTGTCTATTTACATGACCAGCGTGTTGTCGCATACGAAGATAAATATTGTAGTTCCGGCGACGAGGATAGATTACGTTAACAAAAATATAATATGTATTCACATCAAAGAAACATTTGAATAAATTGTAATTTGGAAACGAAGTCATTTGAATAATCATGTTTCTGGAAACCCTAGATTAGGAATTCGTGATTTTTTTTTAAATAGTAAGAATCTTTTTTGTGTTGCATTAAATACAATAAAATGACAGTTAGGCAGTAGTTTGGTTATCAAATAAGTTCGTCCGAACTTTGAAGTATATAAAAACTAAAAGAAATCAATTCTTAAGGTAAGGTTTATAACAACATTTACCGATGAACTAACAAATTTTAAACTTTATTTCAATAAAATTTTTCGAATTGCATATAAAATATTTTTAAGTTAATCTTAAGAATTATACAGTAAAAACTCGGTGACCAATTGATATAATTTATCCTTTCAAGAAATACTTTGCTCTGCAAACCTTACCAAGAGCAAATTGATTGATTCGCGAGAATTTGACTTGCCACCGCAGGGATTATCGAACAAATAATATGACTGACATTTATCGCCAAAGTCATGGAGAATCTACATATCTGATGACCCTAGAATATAATAGAGATTCGGTAGATCTAAATTGTAAATATGCATATGACAGATTTTACTTGTATTACCCTTTGCCACAAATTTTTATGATGATCTGTAATCGGCAAACTTGATCGGAAGGGCAATTACAAGACATTGAATAAAAAATGATGGTTTTGACAGGCCAGTAAATAAAAATAAAGCGTGAAAGATATTAAAATAAAGATCATTTTTGTGCTCCGTTGTTAAAATTGGTAAAATAAGATGAAGGTTTCATCAAAAGCTTGATCCAAAAAATAAAAAAAAAAATTATACAAAATCATTGTATTTTAATTTTAACAAATACATTAAAATTAAACGGAAAAGTTGTCCAAACTCATGAAATCCTAGAGATTGAAAATTTATGGTATATTGAAATTGATCTTAGCCGAACACAATAAAATATTGTCAAGATAATATCTTTATTCATTTTTCTTTTTTAATAAATTTATGATGGAAAATCATGTAGAATTTTATTAATAAAAAAATATACCTACATATATAATATCGATTAGAAAATAAATACCTAAGAAGTTTGTCATGTACAAAAGAAATATTTCGGAAACGAAACATCAAATTTAATAAATTAATTAAATAATTAATAATAATTAATGTATATCATACATTATTATTATGTTATTATATAAAAAATAATTTATATAAAATAAAATAATGAAAAACAACATAATTATTTGTAGAATTTATTTTTTTTTTTATTATGAAATTATTATTTAGTTTGTAAATGATTAAATCAAATTAAATAAATGCAAAGTGAATTGTGATCAAATATAAAATGGCAAATAATAGATAAAATTAACTAAACAAAAATAATGAAATAAATTATTATGGAAAACATAATTGCCAAAAATGAGAAGCATTGAAATAACATGATTGGTATATAATAGTTTTTTTTTATATTTTAATTTAACAATGAAAGAAAGAAAAGAAAATGAATAAAAAAATATATAAAATATAAAAAACAACATAGAAAAAACAATGGGTTAACCGAACTTTAAGTTAATGAAACTTTTACACCCAAATTGATGAATTTGGTCATTAGAATTTTGTATATTTAGGAACAATATCAAATTATGAATTAGTGTTTTGGATATCTTAAGAGAAATTTAAGAACAAAAGTTTTAATATCGAAATGGTTATTATATTTCTGTGTGTGACTAGCTCTTCCAATAATCGATAGAGCGAGTCCGAGACCAATTGTCTGTTCAGCTGAAAATTTTAAATACAAGTATGAAATGAAGAAGCATGCTTCATCGATCATCATTCTCATGTTTATCATAACTACACTAATGTGAAAGGTTTTAAAATAGAAAATTGGAAAACAAATTTATATATATATAATTATTCGGTAATATCGAAGATTTTCTAAACTTTATAACAAATTTGTAGCAAACATTACAAAAATGAAAATGATCTATTGTATTTAAAGGATTCAATGCCAACGAGACCAACACATACTAATATAATTTACAATATCAGTTATATCCTTATATTATCTGATTTCCTCAATTTTATCACATGTTTCCAATTCAATGTGTTTCCAAGTTCCAATATTGGAAAATTATAATGTTGTCTATGCAACATATAATACATATAATAAACCGTTTCTCGGTTCCAGAATAATAGTTGTGTTAGCGCTAGGCATGTGATATATTGTCACTACGCTTGCAAATTCCATTTGTACATTTGTGTGCTAGCGAAAAATATAAAGAGGTGATCTGGCGTACGGATCACTGAACAATAAGCACTTGAGATATTCAAGACAACTTAATTTTCTTTTCTACTCTGTACTTTCCCCCTCTGCGAAATTCTTCTAGAGTTCTATAAGTCTTGATGCCTAGAACTCATATTCCTGGAGGGCACATTATTTTCATTTATAAATTGGATTTCTTGGCTACTACATGAATGAAAACAATATGGACCACCAACCCATGAACTTTTTGGAGTTCGAATTTGGTAGTACCTTGGGTACGAAGTCTGACCAGAGGCTACTTTCTGGTACCACGGGTGGTCAGGAGCCCACGGAACTTACTTCCGTCCTGGCCAGAGGGTACGGCCCCCTTGTGGGAGTATCGTGGTGGCTGTGGTTTAATACCCAAATGCGGGTAGAGTAATAACTCGACGTGGAGTTGCGTTATAAAACCGGGTGCTGTGACCCAGAGAGCAGCAGAGGTTTAAGATAGGCCTCGCTCCCCACCAAGGAGAGAGTCATACTTACTTCCTTATTGCCACATTATATGTTGACCCTAAAAATATGATTGTTACTTCTGACTAAAATATTTTCCTTTCTGATTGGTATATCGACAAGGTCAAACGCTGCTTTATATGTATTTTCTGTCACGTTTTATATTTGTTAAATTCGCCCAACTGTGGCATTTAAAAAAACAAAATTGCTTAAATTTATTCCGAGCAAATCTTAACAGAAATCTTCAAATATAATATAATCCTAAGTCAGTTTATATAGAAACACATGATAGAGGAATGAATAACTTAACCGTTTTAATATAACATAAGTTCTATCCTATCTATCCAAGAAAAAAAAAAACAAAATTCTATACAAAACTCCTATTAGGGACCCGCATTCTATGTACTGTGTATGAACAAAGAAAACAAAAACATGATAGATTTGGGTTGTTATTCTAATCACAAAGAGCATTTTCAAGGTCTAGTCCGTAGTGAGTGTATTTATAATATTTCATAATAACTAGAATATTGAACAAATTCATATGAAGAGTTTGATTATAGAGAATTCATAAACTTTTGTCAGTTTTCAAGGCCTCTGGCAAAATAAAAAGTTGTGATTAATTCTTCGAACTCCTTTTAACTGAAGACCTCTATATACAAAATGTAAAGATTAGCAAAGGATAACCCAAGCAAGATTCTTGAAAAACCAGAGTTTTGGCGATTTATAGTAGAGAGCAATCTCATAAAATGTTCAACTTGTATAGTTTGTAAAGTAAAGTAGTCATATAATAGTCAGTAAGGTAGGAGCTAGGTGCACTTGTTATGAGAACAGAATCCTATAGCATTCTACTTAAAGTGATTAGTTATTCAGTAAAGTCGCAGCCGATGATATCGCTTTTCAATTTCGTTAGATGTTAATTTCTCAAGTAGGAAAGTGAGAAGGTAGAGTACAATTTTCGTAAGTCAAGTCAAGAGTTTACTTGCATCCATCGCTTCGCCTTTGAAGTCACAACCTGACTGTCTGATATGTCGGACGCTGCCTAGCGTTAACACAACTCTAAAACATCAAGAGAATTATGTTATATTCCATTATATAACAAAAAACAACATTACACCAAAATTGATCAGGTAAAGAATTCGGTTTAATTCATTCCCTCAATTATTTCTGCTTAGTAAGAAATAGCTTAAACCAAAAATTATAAAGAAATACAATAAATGTACAAATTCATTAAATTTGTCCAAAGCTTCTTATTGATTAAAATTTAATTGTCTATTCCATTATTCTACATTGTCTTATTTCTAAGAAATTGAATTATCATAACAATTATCTGATTAAATTGTCTGAATTCAAAACAAATTATATGCACACGTGTTAACAACAATAGAAGTACTTACATTGTACATACAACTGACAAACTATAACAAACTATACATAAATTGTTTTCCAATAGAAATTGCAAATTTTGGTCAAATGGCATTGAATTTAAAATAATAAACAAAGAGACGACACCCTCACACATACCGAGAGTGAGAGAACAATACAATACAATATAATACTAAACAAACATAAAGAGATGCTACTACATGCAAGGATAACAACTATCAAATTAATGTATCTAGATAGATATCATAAACACACAAACACTTATATCATATACACTCATGCACAAAATAATAAGTACATCTTTATGTCATGAATGTTAGGAAATGAATGTTTTACTTTAAGAAAAAAAATAATTTATTTATCCATCCAATGATATCAAATAAAAAAGAAGATTAAATTCTTCTATGTCGAAGTTGTCATACTCTTTATGCACCCCTACGCTACTGTGATTGAGCTTATAGAGTCAGTAAACATACAGAATTTCAACACCGAAATATTTTTATGGGAACTATACTATACTATATCCAATAATCCTAGAGTCTTGAAATTTACTAAGTTAGTGAGCATGGATAGAAACTGTGTAAACTTCAGTTCAATAATACATACAAAAAATAAAAAAAAAATTCTAATAAGAACATTTATTTAAATTTGGGTCCTAGTAGTCCGAATCGGCTGATTCCGACAAATATAAGAGTCTGTTGAAAAACTTCAGCTCTCTAGATCAAAAACTAAGGGACTAGTTTGCACACGTACATATCGATATAGCTCGTCTCCTCCTCGAGTTGATCAAGAATATGAATAATTTATGGGGCCTACGCAGTCTCCTTCTATTTGTTAGAAACTTCATGAAAAACTTATAAAATTGTACTATTCACTATGTGAAGGGTATAATAATATATTGCGTCATGAAATATTATATTGATTCAAATCGTCATTTTTTTTATTTATCTCAGTACTTAGTATGATTTTCAGTCTCACTTGACTTAGTTTAGCAACTCTTTTTCGCATACTGGACTTCATATTCTGCTAGTATCGAACTTATAGTATCCAAAACTAAATTGTTATTTTTTTAATTTTACATTTAATACGCCTAAGGCTTCAACATTCAAAAATCAATAAAACTGTAACAAAAATATTTCATCTCTATATTAAACTTCCATGTTAGCAAAGCCATCTTAGTGAATCCACATCCCCAAAATTTTTATCAGTCGTAAAACGAATCTTGTGTTCACATTCATGCACAATGTTCTTGTTGGCAGTATCTCTTTCCTATCTTTGCTTGCTTGTAGCATACATTTTATAGTTACATCTCGGGTTACAAGAAATTATTCCTCTATATATCTTGGCACCAGTAAGACCACTTATTTGCAGCATGATCCATTTCGCGTTCTCTGTCTATCTTATTGTAACCAATACTATGAACTATTATCTAATTGTATTTCTTCTAATTAGCTTAGATCTAAATTTTAAACTTACCTTAACACATAGCATTTCTATTCACCGATCAACTTTATCTCATTTGCCTTTCAGTACTGAAGAGACTTGTGATCGATACACAGTCTTCTTCAGTTTTTAATAGACCCCAGCTCGCTAGGGTTTTCGGGGGGAAAGTGGCGTAGGAAAGATTTAGTAAAATGTTGAATGACGTTACAATATAAGTTGATATTTTCTGCTAACATAAATAATCATTTCATACAATGACATCAAAGTCATTATGAAATGAAGTTGTGCTTATTATTTTGCCCAGGAGTGTATATTGTAGTATAAGTAATAGATACACACAAAACAAAGGTGGATTATAATATTTCATGTTATTTTGTTGAAAAGGTGTAACTGCGTAAGTAATTGTAATTGTTTTTAAGTGTGAATTTAAAGCGAATCATAAAGTTATGATATAAAATACAAAAGTGTCACACACATACTATTATATGTAATATGAATATGTATGTGTTATGTGTATGTTGATTCAATATTATATAGTAAAATGTTGTAATAATTGTTTGTATTGAAATATATGAATTGTTATTATCACACAATAAAGTGTTTATTAAAATAAATGTTTTATTAAAATGAATAAAAAAAAAAAATTCAAAAATAGAAAACAAAAAACAAAATGAATACATAAATATACAAACTTATATCAATGTAAAGTGTAATAAGAACAAACAAATTTAACTAAATAAATGTCCATTAAATTAATTAAATCTTATGCATTTCAATTTTTTTCTATTTACATATTTATTATGAATAATTGAAAAACGCAAAGAATTGAAATTGTAAATGGAACCGCACAAAATAAACCACTAAACCGGAAGCAGGAAACAGGAAATCACAATCAGTAGCGGAAACAGGAAACACCAGATAGCCATACATATGTAAAGTAAAAAAAAAAAAAATCAATAAATGAAAAAAAAAAAATACGCATTAAAAAGACAAATGGTATCCATTAAAAATGTTATTATCATTTCACCAAATTGGATTGGGTTGAATAAATGAAAATGACTGAGTGAGATTTCTAAAACAAAAATTGAATCGAATAAAGAAATTTATTCCGAATTTGTGGTGATGATAATTTGGGTATCTTAATGGATTTCTCTATGCAAATTAACACTGCATTCTACTTATTTGGGTGAGTACCAAATTGAATTAGTAATACAATTTTTAGTAAACACATGTCGAAATGCCCAAAAGCATTTGTGGCTCGCGTGGAAATTGCATTGCACCAATTTCAGAAATTTGTGTTAAATCAAGTGATGTGATGTGTTGGTGTGATGTGAGGAAATGTGTGGTGTCATAGGCCCTGTTCATTAAGTGCCTTATATTCCTATGTGAAGGAGGATGGCCAGAACAGAATTTGATTATTTGCTGAATTTGCATATGATTTTTGATTCATAGGTATATGTATTTATTTATACAGGCATGATGCGCATCAGTGATGAAACAATAAACCGCTTAATTATTATGCAAGTGTTTGAATGTAATTTAAAAAAAAGAGAAACTGAATGCTGTTCATTTCAATGGCATGCGATATTTGGTAATTAAATTCTATATTATTTTCCACTGATTTTAATTCACAATTCAATGGGTGACAATATCAAAAAGGAAAACAAGTAATTGTAAGGTTTTCTATTACCTATTTGCCATTAAAACTAATGTGAAGTCATATCATATTTGCATAATACCTGGACTAAGCTTACGTTAGGTGAAGTTGTACCCTTTATTAGAACCAGTTCAGTTAAACCATATTAGACCATCGACACATGGTATGAATTTCCATAATGAACTAACAAAATTAGGTAAAAAAAAACCTTGATAGTTAACAGAAATCCATGCCTTAAAGATCATCTAACAAAGCAAAGAAGTATCACATAAATTATCTCTATCAACTTCTCAATAGCTTTGGATAGAAGTAAAGAAAATGACTGGTTGGTTTTCTCTCGTAATCTTCATCACTACAGATTCTGCAAAATTCGTTTGCCTACATTCCCAGCACTATATACCTTTCAATTATGGAATCCTATATTATCATGTGTAACTCACTATGAATACATAGTTTCGACTATTATTTTAATGCTTTGGTTTTTACTTATAATGAAACATTCAACAGTAGTCACACTGAGTCCAAGTAATCATAAAAATTGCAGGAAAAAGTCTTAAAATATTCATAAGAAGTGTCCAGGTAACATAATACATATGTATGCCAAAATATCCTACATCTATCTATCTATCAGTATATAAAAAAACATAAATATTACATTATTACGAACGCAACCATTAGGTTCAGCAATGAAATCAATTTCAAAGCGGAATATCCATAGATACAATAACAGCCAATGCTCTGTATCTGATGTGATCAGACAGGAGTGCTCCATTATGAGCTCTTGAAAAGTAACTAAACATTCACATGGGATCTTTAAGAGAACAAATGCTCCAAGCAGTTAGCGAAAATTTACTAGAATTGAAGTCAGGAGGAGCATGTAATCCAGTCACTAGATATCGATGATAGCGCAAAGATTCTTCGCTTCAAAGAGTATAAACCAGCCAATGCTATTAACTCAGTTAATAACTTTCTTCGAGACCGTGATTCTTTTATCGTGTTAGGTGATTTTAGCCTCCCACGCATTTCGTGGTCCTTTTTCGATACCTCGAATTATCTAGTTCCTTTACCAACGGGTGGATTTCTTATATATTATCTTACGTTTAATTTTAATTTTTGCTTATTTTTCATTAATTAAATAAAATTGTTAACTTTAATCACTTATTGTTATTATTAATTGTGCTTTTTTTATGTTTTAATCTCCCGTATTATGTTATTAACCTTTTTTTTTTAAGTTTGACAGTATTTTGTCATAATAAATAAATAAAGTCTTTAGGCCACTTTTTGACTAAAAAGTAGAAAATGGAAGGAATTTTGGTTCAAAAAAAGTAATTTTGAACGTTTCTCGACTCTTCTTTCTTTACTTTACTCTATGACTTCACACGCGACTATCTTATATAATTATAACTTCATGCAGCCTTATGAAATTAATGCAAATTAGAGCGATCGATCGAACGAACCTAAAATGAAATGGAATGCAAATCATGAAAATAACAAAATATAAAAGTACGGAAAAATCATCATTACTCAATAGGAAATAATAATAAAAAACATCATTAACAATAACAACAACTGAAACAGAGTGTGTAGCATCATCATCATCATAATCATTGCCAGCATCAACATCATCATCATCGGTGCCAGGACTAGCAACAGTTGCCAATTTATGTGCCATCGCAACGAATCGATTAAAAAGATTTGTAACTTGATAACAATTAGTAATGATGGATTTCTCTCCCAGTGCCTGCCATATTTTGTGATACATAAGACCTCCATAAATTGTTTTAAACGTCTACAGTTCTTTGCGATTCCTGACAGATTTACCGATAGGTTGAATTTTTTTTTTAGGGTCCTCTTTTTTAAAGTACTTAGATTGGTCTTTCTTTCAATTCTCTTTAGGGTTCCATTCGGTGGATTGTCTACATACTAATTCTGTCGAATATTTGTATAGGGTATGTATGCTCAATGCATCTGAAGAATCTACATATTTCAAATTCTGCAAACTTAACTGACTCCTGGCTTAACAATCTATAGTTTTTTGCTGTTTTTTAAATTTGGTATTATAATGATGATGCATTCAAGAACTAATAATACAAATAAAACTTCACTAAGAGTCCTTAAACTTCATCAAAGACAAAATCCAGACATATTTATACATTCCCTTATATTGATAAACACTTGACTATATACTCGTAGGCAACAATTTCCAAAAGGGAATGTGGTACATTCCCCAAAAACCTTTCCATTTGCTACAATACAATTCTTCTTCGTCATTGGTACTCGTATTCCTTAAAGATTTTCAAGTAGAACTGGGGTCATCCTTTATGGCTATTTCCGTAGAGGTTCCATTGCAAAGCATATCTTTGAATGAATCTGCTTCAAATATTGTTAAATCTGATACTTGATAGACGAGGAGGAAGTTTAACTTTTAAATAAGTATAAATGAACTTTATTCTATTAAAAGAAATACAATTGTTTGGTTTCATACATTTCAAATTTTGTATTTCGGTAGCCCTTAACGTTAATTTTCCATCAACTGCTTGTCTTTCTTTACAGTGAATTGCAAAATATCGATGGCAAGGCGAGATATAATTTTACTTCAAATAAACAAATTCTGAATTCAATCAATTGAATTGGTTTAGTTAAAGATTTAAAACTATGTTTATCACAATATAATATGCATATTTCAAGAGATTTCATAGAGCAATCATTTAAAACTTTCAACTAAATTAATTTTTCATGGGCGAGCTGACATTTGTGACCAACTTAATTTCAATTTTTCGACTGCCAACTTGCCATTGTAGCCAACTAAATCAATTTTTCGAGGGTCAATCAGATGTTGGGATCGTGTGTTAAAATGGCATTGAAATTCATAGGTTTGTATTGCAAACGACTACACGTCTTTCTAAATAAAAATAAATGTTGAATTATATATTATGTCATAGATATTGGAGCCAATTTAACAGATCCCATGTTCCGTGGTATCTATGGTGGCACACTGAAGCATCAAGATGATTTGAAACTGGTATTGGAGCGAGCATGGAAACAGGGACTACAACGCATGATAATAACAGTTGGAACATTAAATGAAGCCGATGAAGCTTTAAAATTGTCAAAACAAGATGGTGAGGATCCGAAGAATATTGTTTAATACTTAAATAATATTATATTTCTATATATTGTAGAACGTCTCTATGTCACAATGGGTTGTCATCCAACGCGTTGCAGAGAATTCTTGGAAGATCCCGAAGCCTACTATGCCGGTTTACAGACAAAAATTTCTGAGAATCCAGATAAAGTAATTGCCATTGGCGAATGTGGCTTAGATTATGATCGTTTACATTTTTGTGAAAAAGAAACACAGAAAGTCTATTTCGAAAAACAACTTAATCTGGCTGCTGAGTTTAATCTTCCTTTATTTTTGCATTGTCGCAATGCTCATGAGGATTTTATGGAAATATTGGAAAGAAATCGCGAGAAGATCATAGCATGTGGTGGTGGCGTAGTGCATAGTTTTGATGGATCCTCACAAGAAGCAGAAAGAGTTCTTGCATTTGATAATCTTTATATTGGTCTAAATGGTTGTTCCCTTAAAACAGCAGATAATTTGAGTGTAGTAAAAGATCTTCCAAACGATCGCTTGATGTTGGAAACAGATTGTCCATGGTGTGGCATAAGACCATCGCATGCTGGCCACAAACACGTGACTACTAAATTTGGGACTGTAAAGAAAAAGGAGAAATGGACAGCAGATACATTGATTGATGGACGTTGTGAACCTTGTCAAATTAGGTACACTCATTTTATATCATCAATTTATAAAGAAACTTAAACTTTGACTTTTCTTTTCCTCTCTTCTTATAGTCAAATACTTGAAGTTATTGCTGGTGTAAAGGAAGAACCCATAGAAAAATTAGCTGAAATTTATTATCAAAATACTTTGGACTTATTTTTTAATAAAAAGATACAGTGATATGATTTTTGCAATCAATCGGAATTAACAAACAAACAATTCGAAAATATGTTAAATTTCAAATCAATTTAAGTCAAACAGGTTGAAAGTTTTGCTAATCGAAGAATGTCAAATTCAGAGAGGTGAAGTTTCATACTTACCACATGATTTCTGCTTTAATATTTTATTGTTCTCCTTTTATTATTAGGGTTACCAAGCCTGAATATGCATATTGGAGACAACACTTAAGTAGTGGTAACAGTCGGCAATGACAATTAAGTTGACAAAAAATAAAATAAATACGAATATAATAGTATAAAGTTTTCCATTGATTTGTGATAATATTCATCAAAATCAAACCAAACAGTTTGGAGATATACATATTTATCTAAATATGTATGCATTTTATCAACTTGATTTCATGGTTTATTTATGTCAATTGATTCTAAAGTGTGAATTCTGTTAATATGTCTATTAAGTTAGTATGTATTGTGTACTATTTTCATATAATTACTTACTTTATTGATTGTTGAATGTAACTCTAAAAAGGCATGTTCCATGGAATTTTTGAAAATATGTAAACTTATAAGTTTAACTATATTGCTTACAAATAATTACAGCAAATATAAAATAGCATTATTCTTCTCAACTTGTTTTCACAATTAGCTGTTTGGTCATGGAAATTGAAAATTTATTAAAATGGAGCACAAATATTTCGAATTTGGTCGGTGATGTTAGTCAGTCATGTTGTCGTATAGTTTCGTGACCACGTAAAGAAAAAATACAAACAATTTTTAACTGAATTTCCAGAAAAGAAAAATTATAAATTTTATCGAAATCTTTTTATAATTAATTAACATAATTAAAATGTAATTTGGTGATTAAGTTTATTAGTCTGACTGCCTTATGAAAGCGGATAAAATAAATAGGCCGAACGAAATTTAACACATATTGAGTATAAACTAATAATAAATGTACAAAATATATAAAATATAAAAAATTAAAGTCATAAAAATTATAATATGAACTGATCTGATATAAAAAAGTCTTGCATAAGCTCGGGGCAGTCAATTTAAATTGCCTGGTAGTATCAGGCGTACAAAAATACACAGTAGATGGAAAAAAATTATACGGTTCAGATACGCATATCTCAGGAATGACCAAGCAGATTTGGATGAAACTGATATCAATGCAAACCTTAAGGAAATGGCTTCTTTTACAGTGGAATGGATCCAAATGCGGTTGTGGGAAATTTTTAAAAAACAACATAACAAAACTAAATGACACATTTTCCATAATTCTTATAAACAAACTAGCGTTACCCGGCGTGCGTTGCTACGTCCCCTGTTCATGCTCAGTTATTAAAACAAAAATGGGCAAAGTCTGAGTCAGACTCGTTCACGGAGGATTCCGTACCGGATTGAGTTTTGTATGGGAGGTACTCCCCTAGTGGTCCGATTTGACTGATTCCAACAAATGTACCGCGCCCATATCAAAACCTTATAGTATCTAAATTTCAGTTCGATAGAGCAAAAAACAGAAAAGTTTTTCGAATAAGAACCTGAATTTTAACGGTGGGTTTGTATGGGACGTACCCTCCCTAGTGGTCCGATCAAACTGAAATTTCGACAATGTAAGTTTCTGATGTATAGCCACGAACCATCCAAATTTCAAGATTGTGGGATTATTGGATCGTATAGCTGCCATACAAATCAAAATGTTTCTTGTATGGGAACTCCTTTAAGTTTTTGAAAATATTTTAATTTTAGTATTTGTTGCTGATACCCGGATAGAACTACACATTCTGTGAAAATTTCAACTCTCTAGCTATTGCGGTTTATGTGATATGATCCGATGACGGATGGACGGACAGACGGATGGACGAAAAAAAACCTATCCTATCCTATGTCCGTCTCCTGGTTCTAAGCTACCTCCCCACCAATTTTCAGCCAAATCGGTTCAGCCATTCTTGAGTTATAAATAGTGTAACTAACACGACTTTCTTTTATATATATAGATTGAAAACAAAATGACTATCGTACAAGAGAAAAAGGGCTTCCAATGATATAGTGCCAATTTCATAATAACCTACCCAGCCAATCTGGAGTCATAAAAACTTGTACGTAAACACGTAACTCTACATTAAAATAAAATTTTCTAACAAAAACCAGAATTTTAGTATGTGCAAATTTCGGCTGGGAGTGAGTATCAGGCAAACAGAAATGCACAGAAGGTGGATACAACAATTCAAAATTGACCATTCTAAATTGAATGATTATATTACCATATCAATTGTAAACAATAATTTTAAACTCAACTTGTCAGAAACCAAGAAAATGCTTAAAATTAAGTAAATATAACATATTTAAATCGCTTTTAATTTAATAGAATCGATTTGAAAGTAAATTATCTCAATTTATTTGTCATAAGTTAAGGAAGATCTTGATTTCACTTCTAACTTAAAAAAACCCATTTGATTCTTTTTATTTCCGGTATAAATTTTATTTACAAATTTTCTTTCTTAAAAATGTCGCATGCTATAAAATTGTTAAAGGTCTAAAAAAGGCAATCGCATGCTAGAAAAATATATTATTTATTTAGTTATTAAAATTGCATAATTTTAAAACATTTACAAAAAAAAATAATAATGCTACATTTACAGATTATATCTATGAGCTCACAAGTTTTTAGCCAGAATGATTTCTCATCTACTATATTGACTTTTGAAACAGCAATAAGGGATAATGCGGGTTTGGAGTTACCAAAGGGGACAATTTTAAAACTCTAAGAAGACAGAATCGGGGACATATAAGCAGAAACCACAGTATGGATTCACAGCATGCTGAATCTAGTAGAACACGTATTCTCTGTTTGGGCTCTCCTAGATTTCTATCCGATTTCTGAGTGATATCAACTGCTTGTTAATCGGGCTCACCTAGGTGATACTTATAGCACTGCCGGCCCCGGTATTTGATGATTGATCTCGATTCTATGATGTGGTGTTCAACTCTCACTGGCAGTTTTTCCACCTTATTTTTGGAGCTTTATGTTCCGCCAAGCAAAGTTGGTTTTGCCTTAGCCACTGTCTTGAAACTGGAATTGTCTCAGTGCCTCAGTGACTATTGCAATGCCATCCACATACCCGACTGTCTCCACTACATTGGGTTTACTAACCCGCATAATGCCGTCATACATGACATTCCATACCCCTTGGTTATCACACATTCCACTCTGTCACATCAAGCGTAACAGTTGCATAGTATTTTTTGTCAGCGCTTAGCCATCTAGTACCACTTGGAACTTCCCTACTGAGCCTCTTTTCGGTCGTTATCCAAATTTGCTGGATCTTCCCAGTTGAGCTTAAGAGACGCAGAGGCCTATATACATAGTTTTAAAGTAGTGAACAACAAAATTTTTGTTTTGCCTCTAGAAAAAAAATACATCAATCCAAAAAAGTTGGATCAAATAAAAAATACAGTTCAATTTATTTTTCTTCACATTTAATGCGTTTATAGTTTTTATTGTTTATCAATCATCATCATGATTATCATCATCATCATTGTTGATTATATTTAAATGCAAATCAATCAAAATTAGACACAAAAATGTTGCATAAAACGCAAACCTACTACGATTCTCATATGTAAATATTATTATATTTATTATTCAATATTATGTATTAGGTGTATATAGTAGTAATTTATATATTGTATAACATTCAGATTTGCAAAAATATTTTTTATGAATTATGCAATTTAAATATTTCTATATATGAATTTTAAATAATTTGTTTTTTTTTCGTATATTTTTGTTTTTTTTTTTTATTGCATACTTCTTATTTATCATTTTGAAAGGGATTAAGGACGCTATATAGTTATAAAAATTTTATCATCTGAAACACTTAAACACTCATACTACATACATACATACATAATACATACAATGTATAACGTTAAAAAGCGTTGTTATTATAGTCCAAGTCATTTAAGTTATAGATTAGTTATTGCCCTATTGATGATTTTGGTTCTATGTAAATTCCAAATCAATCAAATAGACTCAAGGTTTTTTCTTTAATAAAATATAAAATTTTTGAGATCGATATATTAACGAATTTTGTAAAAAAATATATTGTTTTGCTATTCTTTATTCAATTCTTATATAAGCAAACTACTATTATTTTTGACATATGTAAGAAAGGAAGAACACTATATGACCCGTGGGCAGAATAGTGTGAGTTGCTATTTCCTATTATGGCTTATTCATCTAAGATGGGCTATTGCCTTTGACATTTCAAAATGATGTCCCAATATACAATACAATACCGCTCGAGGGGTAAAGAAGTGGTTTAACGAACAAAATGTTACCTTAATGGAGTGGCATCAGTACTCCCTTGACCGAAATATGAATGAAAACGTGTGGGAATGGCTTTCCCGAAAAGTCTATCAATCCGGCAGTTAATTTGAAGATCCCGAATCATTAACAAATACCATTAAGAGCGCCTAGAGCGAACTACACATTGAATCTTTTAAAGTCGCTTTACGATTTAATGGTTGACCGAATTTTTGAAGAGATTTCTAATAAAAAAGGCTACTAATGTTTTATTGTAAAAATTTGAATTAACACCAAGTTTTTGGAAGATTTTGTCATTTACATATTTTAATTTTATTTATTTATTTATAAATAGATTGATTGCACTTAAAAAATATTCTTTTTTCTTAGAATCCTTATTTTTGTTTGGCTTACCTATTTAAAAATTGAATACCGAATAATAATAAAAAAAAAATACACATGCAAATTTCGCTAGTATTTCGATTTAAAAAATTCCATATTCTTTAAAAACAAACCTTCACTCTATTTAATTAATCGGGAATGTATATTTTCTTCTCGTTAATTGAACTCATTTCCCTTTTCTTTCCATCTGGAATACAATTTGAAGCCTTAAGAAGCGTGTTAACTCTATAAAAGTTGATATATACAAAATATTTATTTGGGTTTTCATATGTCATATGTTTTCTTCCATTCAGTTAAAGATATTGTATTTAATAAAGTATTCTATACTATTCTTTTTTTATGTAACTTTTTAAAAACGTTAAAATTGTTTGATCGATATGGAAAAGTAATTTATATGTTTATGTTTTTTTTTTTTATAATGAAAATATTCAGTCCAATAGAAATGTGTGTATAGTTGTAGGTTAGTTGATTTTGATATGAATGCATGACGACACTTTAAATACAATAGTATGATTTCTAATAGAACTTGAGATTCAAAAAATGTATTGCCATATAAAAGTACATAGTATTGTAGTATATCAGATCAGTTCGTGTATGCAATTTATTAGCATTTGACTGATGTTTTATTCTTTACCACATCATTAACTTTTCATATGAGAGAGAGAGAAAGAGACAATTAGGTTGATATACTTGCATTATTAATATTATTATTTAATTTTAAAAACATTTAAATATGAAAAAACACATCAAATTTTATTTGAAAATCCATAAAATTGTTAAGAGTTTCAAGAGTCTCTGAAAAGTTGCTATAACAATTGACTGTTTATTTAATTTTTTTTTATAATTTTCTGTTTTTCTTTTTTATTTTTCATATTTTTCACAAAAGTGAACAAGTTTATTGAATTTTTGCAGGTGGTAGGTGGTAGAGCCCGGAGATTCTATGAGGATCATATGAATCAAGATTCTCAGTATAAGAAAACTGGAGTCTTTTTTTCATCTGAAATTGTTCTCAAATTATATGGTTGACATGATTAAATTTTTCTTATGGTTACGTTGCTTTTCAAATACAGAAATTGTTTGCTTCAATTTTGGTACATTTAAAGATGCATTGTACTTTTATAAAATCCATCGGATCTAGCATATAATTGTTTAGTTTCCTTACAATATTACATATTATAATTGAATATGAAATTATGATATGGAAAATTCTTCACTATTTCGTTTTAACTTTCAATAAACCTATTTAAAAATCTTGTGCAATAGAACTTCGGTAATACGGATGAATGAAACTGATTGAATCTGGCTTTCTGTGGAATTACAAATTACCACAAAGCCATTTTAAACTTATTGATTATTTATTTATTATAACAAATAATATACATATTTCGAAGAAAAACTACAATAAAACAATCCTTTCAAGATAAACGTAAAAATACACCCAGCACTTCTTAAAATGTAAAATGGCAATTTCTCTTTAACAAACTTGCCGATTTTTATGAAATACAATAATTTTTTTCTTTTTAGAATATTCAATTGTTAATGAGCCGCAAAAATTTAGACAAAAAATTCCCATTTATTTTCGCCCATCTGAATATATTCAAAAGCAGTGACCTACAGCGATTATGTACCGTCGCCAGTTCTTCTGTTTCTTTAAATTAACATAATCACCTTTTTTTTGTAAAATGGGTTACGGAAAGCAATTGGACGGCTTTAAAACGGGTCGAATCTGACCAAACCATAGAGGTAGTCGGTCATTCTATTCGTACTGAATCAAGTTTTGGTAATAATACAATATGAAATCAAGGTCTTCAACACGCGACAACACCAGCAGAAAGAATACTTATTCTCAGAACCACCTCAAATTGGAGGTCAATGCAAGTCTGGTAAATGCATTATTCCGGGTGTTAATTTGAAGAGACTAAAGGTAAAGAAAAACACCTCTCAATGATGTGCGTTAAGCTTCATGCCTTGGTTTGCTAGAATTTTCTGATGAATAGAAGTTAATCCGGGGTGGACTGGATAGCTATCCAATGTATACAAAATTCTACAACAAAATGTTTTTCCATAATTCTCGAATATTTTTGAATGAGTGATAAAACAGTGAACAAACGACGAAAATGTGGCATTTCTCGAGGGGCCTCTATACTCCCCGGGCATACATATTATGGAAAACTTTTGTATATGAGGGTGGGAGACAATGCCCTACTGATGTCATTAAATAGCCTGGCCAATAATTTCCCTTGGAATTATTGAATAATATTAAAAATCTGCACCACAAATCGTTGGAATGAAGTTGTATATCTTTATATAAATATAAATGAACAGTGAGTTATTACTTTATATTTCTCCTCAATGCCAAGTTGAGCGAAAATAAATAAACATTTTTTAGAATGTTTTTATAAAAATTTAATCTTTGAATTTATACGCGTGTTAGACACTTAAGGCTTTTATGGCTCATTAACAATTGAATATCCTATGAAATAAAAACTAATTCATAACATTCGGCAATTCGGTTGAAGAGAAATTGCCTTTTTACTTTTTAAGATTTGTTGAACCTATTGTTGAGTGATAGTTTTTTTTTTAATGTATAAAATAATGGAATATAATATCAAAATTTATATACAAAATTCGATTACATTTGATTATGCGAATGCAACTAAGAATGGTCAAACTCTCCACTTTTGACCCGTCGCTGTCAACTGCTTCAAATGAGGAAGTGTCATCTCCAACGAGCCTTTCATTAATTTCATAATGTGATGGTTAATGATTATCTTTATTCATTTTCATTATTCTATTTCTGTTAATTCTTATCCGTTTTCATGTTGTGAAAACCATTTCTCTTTGAGAATTGACAACGAAATATTGTCATCTGAATCCTACTACTCTTCAGCGCCTGAATTATTTTCGGTATTAACTTTACCATTATCCACTGAATAGCAAACATTTTACCATTGCATAAGGCGACTTGTATCAAAATTATACTTAGCATACTAAAAACTGGATTATCAATCATTGCATTAAACAACATGCCATCCGGATTACAAAGGAGGCTATGGAAATGTGTGGACTACAGAAGGACCCCGACATACGAAATTCTACTGCATATCATTCATCGCACCAAATGGAATCCAAATAGATGGTTTTCATATACAAAATACTCGTACCACCAAATAAACCGAGACATTCGAATGGTTCTTTTTATAGGTAACATGTTCTTTTAAGAAATAAAATCATTGCTAAAATTATGATACATTTATAGATAATTTCCATGATATCCTTTCTATTAGAAACATAAGTTTTAGTCTTAACGTCTTTAATATTTGTATATTTTTTTTATGAAAAAACGTCAGATCAATTGATTTTATATAACAACAGTAAGTTGTAAATACAATATTGTAGTTCTAATATTTTCTGTTCTTGAATATTTCATTTTTCTTTCCATTTTCTAAATTCTTATTTATACGTCAACAAATGAGATGGGATCCAAATGGATGGTTTTCAATTTTTTATATTATCATATTATCTATTGTAAAAGATAAATTCAAAATAAAAAAAATTAGAAAATATTATCAAGAAAGAATAAAAATAATATGAAAATTTATTAAAATATTGTATTATATATTTTCTTCCATTTATTTCGATTAATATTTATATAAAATTATTATAAATTATAGTTGTTTTTGTTAACATATTTACATATGGAAAATAAAAAAAAAAAATTAAAAAGAAAATAAAGAAAAATTAATAATTTCAGAAATTCATAAGAAAAAATTTTAAAAATAAAAAAAAAACAATGAAAATATTCACTTTTTAAATTCGAGAGTTAAAAAATTCATTAAATTAAATAAATTAATAATAATAAAACCTCATTTAAAAATGTTGGGATATTTATGAATTCTTTTTTCTTCTTCTTCATTCAGTTGTTATATTTTAATTAAATAATCATTTTATTGTATAGTATTTTTAGTATTTTGTTACTCAATTAATTTGAAAATTATAATAATTTTCCAAACGAGAATAAATATTTCTTCTTTTATTTATTATTTTATATTAATATTTTATTAATTATTATTATTACTTTTTTTGTTATATTAAAGAAAATAAGCTACCTTAAATTAATATTATTACTTATTTTATTGTATAATGATATTTTATTTCTTTCATTTTTAATTTATGAATTTTATTAATTTATTAATTAATTTTTTTTGTTTTAAATAGTTTCGAGTTCTTTAGTTTCAAACCAAATTCTTCTCTTTTTTGTGTTCATTTCTTTTTTAGATTTCCATAGATTTTCATCTTAATTCAATAGATAAGTTTTCTTAAGAAACTAATAGATTTTGGGTGCACTGCGATCGTTGATCTTCTGATTGCGTTTCAGTGTGGCTCCCCGTTTAATTTGATCCATCAAGGACTCATGACAGAGGCGTGGATCAGGCTAGAAACAATTAATAATAATATTTAATTTGTATTGAAATTAAGAAATATAAATATTGAATTTTTTTTTTTTTTTAATAGCTGATGAGAAATTATGTTTTTTTTTTTTTTGCTTTGCTTTTTTGAATGATGATTTTTCTTACTCTGCTGTTAGCAATATTATTTATTGTAAGAGGGGCGCGTGTAGTAGCAAATGAGTCAACGCATTAAAATTATAGAAACTCAGGGTTAATTTTGTTTTAATTATTCAAAAATGAAAAGAAGAAAACAAACATAAAATTAAGATACAAAATACCTTAGCACTGCTCATCGCATAGATCATCAGTGGGAAAGGGAGGTGTACGATATTGTGCACTAGGACGCGCAAGATTTTGTGGGTTTTGATACATCTAAACAACAACATTGGGTGATTTTTTATATTTGATCCGATAACAAATATTGCACAAATTTATAACATAACATATAATTTATAATACCTTTCATTCAAAAAAGTACCGGGACAGAACAACGTTAACATCGGTTTGGCCGAAGACTATGTAAGATCATAGCTGAGCTGAGGAAATAAACTAATCTGAATTGTGTATATAAAATATTGGTGAGATCGGTACAATATTTTATAATATTATTGTATT